>CM053594.1:187649558-187673010 GCA_028646575.1 Pseudocheirus occidentalis
AGAGTTTTGGAGCTTGAAAATCTGTTTAGCGTCCCATTTTATGAGTTTTTTAGCGTGTTTGTGTGGGAGCTGTGGTGCTTTGCTGCTTCTATGCCGCCATCTTCCCTCCTTTGTTTCTTAATCATGAGACACATATTTTACTGTATTCCCTTATTCTGACCTTTACAATGAAGTTGCCAAGTATTAAGATATATACTGCTTTTACTAGAAGGATCTTATCAAGTTGTTCATATAATTTCTCTCCCCTCTTATCTCCTCTATAACAAATATTTCTGTATATGCTTCAATAACTAAACTTTCTGCAAATGCTAATAACTGCCACAATGCAAAATAATGAAATGTTTCATGAAATTCTGTTCCTTATCACCTTTGAATGTTTGACAAAACCACCTCTGCCAATCCTTTAATTTGCCTCTGTGAGAATCTCTAAGCCATTCTTCCATTTAGATGAAATTTTCATTTGTCTTCTGACTGAACTTGAGAAAAATTCTACCCATCTCCTACCCCACCAAATATCTGGTCTGGATGTCTTTTCCATGACCTTTGCGTGGAAAGAAGAAAGGAAAAAAACTAGCTAGAATAGAAAACTGCTTGAAGTTGTTTCTTTCATTACAGAGTAAGCAAAATGGAGTGTCAAGTTTGCAGAGAAATAAAGTGAAAAATTGTCTTTAAAATTGCACCTGCTTAGAGATATTGGAAACAATTGATTTTAGTAATTGAAAGAGAAGTTTGTTGTGCATGAACAATTGGGTTTGCTGAAGATTAAGTCTATATGTCCCAAAGTACACACAAGGTATCTCCATTAAGGCTATATTATATTAGCAAATATAAAATGGGACTGGAATCGTCAAACCTTATATAACCAGCAAGGTGGTACAATAAATAGAGTGCTGAACCTGTACTCAGGAAGGTCTGAATTCAAATCCTGCCTAAGAAATTATTAGCTAAGTGACCCTTCATAATTTAAGCCTCCTTTCCAATCTTCTTATACCTTTTTCCCTGACACATACACTTTGACACGGTGACATGAGTTCCCTGCAGCATTTTTTCTGATTGTCCCCCTTTCTTGGAATGCTCTCCTTCCTCCACTTCTGCTACTGACCACCCTGGCTTCCTTTAAGTTCTAACTAAAATCCCACCTTCTACAAGAAACTTTCCCCAACCAGTGCCATCCATCTGTTATTTCTTATTAATCCTGAATGCAACTTACTTTGTATACATGTTGTCTCCCCCTTGAGAATGTAAGCTCTTTGGTGGAAGGGACTGTCCTTTGCCGAATTTTGTATCCCTGTGTAATAGTAAGGGAATTTGAAGATCTTCCCTGCCCCTTAATGGGCCTCAAGTGAAATGAAACAGGAGAAGTTTGATTGGAGGGAGGCTTGGTTTTCAGAAAGGTCCACACCTTTTGTTACTTTGTAATTAGGCAGTGGGTCACATAGGTTGTGATGTTCTCTGACCCTGAAGAAGGGTATATGTATTCTGAGATGAGGTTTTAATTTGGGGTTCACATATGGGAAGAGTTGTGTGATTTGGCCAAATGAGACTCTGGGTAGCCACTGAGCCCCCTGAGCTTTGAAAACCCAGATGTTGGTGCTTCTCTCTCTGATAACTAGGTGTGTAAGTAATGGTCAGACAACTAGAAGCCCTGTCTGTTGGTCTGTTGAATTGTGTTACTTTCTCTGTCTGTATTTTTTGTCTGCTAGTAATTTCTATTTGTATTTTCTTAAGTTCAGAGTGCTGACTTTTTCCCCTCAACTAAGTGAATTATATGTGTGTGTGCATGTATGTGCTTAATTAAAGACTAATGACCCCTTTAAAAGTTGCTTTCCTTTTGTAAAGAAGATCAAAGAACCTATGCTAGCAGCCATCCTGGGAGTGCTTAGCACATAGTAGGTTCTTCCTTTATCAATTGATGGGTTGACCCTTAAACAATCTCTTAATCTCTACATCCCTTTCCTTATAAAACATGCATGATATTAATCATAACATATAATCCAAGGATAAAATGAGATAATGCTTGTATAGCACTTTGTAAACTTTTAAGAATTATATAAATGTTAGTTGTTGTTATTCTTTGGAGTATTAGTAAAACAATTATAGAATTAGTTACTCCAAATTCTGGATTGTGGATTTTCAAATTGGACACAATTATTGCCTTTTTAGTCTGACCAAGTTACCCAAATTTTAGAAAGATAAAATATTAACTTTTAAATACAATATGAATTGTTGTGAGGACTTTTATGTAGAAAAAATTAAAAGTGGTCATAAAGAGATGATTCTTTTTAACCTCTGGAAAAGACAAATTAAAGTGCATTTTTGATAAACTTGCTATTTCAGTTATGAATAACAAATTTCAACTCTTATTTTATAAAAAATTGTTTCTATTTGTAAAATAAAGGCAAAATTTGAAACATTTAAAGTCAGTCAGTACTGACTTTATCAAGTGCCTACCATGTTGCCTACTACTATACTGATACTACTATATGCCAAGGGGCAGCTAAGTGGTGCAATGGATAGAACACCAGCCCTGGAGCCAAGAAAACCAGAGTTCAAATTTGGCCTCAGACACCATCTACCTGTGTGACTCTGAGAAAGTCACATGACCCTGTTTGCCTTAGTTTCCTATCTGTAAAATGAGCTGTAAAAGGAAATGGCAAACCAATACTGTATCTGTGCCAAGAACCTCAAATGGGTCACAAAGTGTGGCATCCCTGAATGTCATCTATTAGAACAACTTCATTTTACAGATGATGCAACTCAAGCCAAGAGAGATTAGCTGCAGTATCCTTGCCCAAGATCTCAAAGGTAGAAAAAGAGGTGTGAGGTAATGAACCCATGTCCTCTAATTTCTGGGAATCACTTCACCTGGTTTGCCTCAGTTCTGCATCCATAAAATGAGCTGGAGAAGGAAATGGTGAACCACTCCAGTATCTCTGCCAAGAAAATCTGAAATAGGATTAATGAAGAGTCAGACACAATTGAAATGACCAACAACAACCTCAAACTTCAAAGTTAGTGCTTTTTTCATACTTCATCTTCTATTCCAGTAGAAAGTCCATCCTCTATTCTGTGTGTATATATAATAACAATTTGCTGCTGGTAAAAACATAAAACAGAATATTTTGTTGATTACTAGAGAATTTGTCCTGCCCTCCACCTTTGCTGGAATTGAAATCCTCAATTGTCTTTCATTACAGGTGACTACTGCAGCAAACTGACAATTTGAAATTAATACTCTCTGTCCCAGAAGTTCAATCATTGTGGTCCTCAAACAAGGCTTTATCTATAGTGATTTTCCTACATTTTTCTTAGGCTTTTCTTGATATTTGTTTTGAAATGGCAATATTTGTTCATTATTATGTGACTTGTAATTAGTATATTTAAGAGAAAAAATGCTATGATGGAGAGAGCACTTAACTTTTACTCAGAAGACTTAGGTTCAGGTCCCATATTGCACATTTACTATCTGGATCCTTGGCAAATCAACTAACCTCTCTGGACCTGAGTTTCCTCATCTATGAATGGAAGGGAGTGAACTCAGTTTCTGACGTCCTACTCTGACTAAATTGTAGAATTGAGGGAGGGGGGCAGAGTTTTAGGTAAAAGAAGAATGGAAAGGTAGGAAGTAGGAATGAGCCAGGTAACAGAGGATTTTTAAATTCAAAAACAAAATTTTGTATTTGATCCTGAAGGCAATAGGCAACCACTAAAGGTGATTGAGTAGGGAGTAATGTGATCAGCTTTGTACTTTAGGAAGATCAATCTGATAATCTCAGTGATAATTAGAAAGCTATCCCAATAATCCAGGGGCGAAGTGATCAGGGCCTTCACAACAGGGGGTGGCAGGGTCAAAGAGAAGGAAGCACATTCAAGAAATGTCACGGCAGTAGAAACTATAGAAGGTAACAACAGATTGGTTATGACCAGAGTGAGACAGTGTTGAGGTAATACCTAGGTTGCAAGCTTGGGGAACTAGGAAGATTGTGATACCCTTGAGAATATTGGGGAAATATGGAAGAGGGGACGGTTGGGGGAAAATATAACAAGTTCAGTTTTGTACTTATTGATTTTAAGATGTTAATAGGACATCCAATTCAAGATATCCAACTGGCAACTGGAGAAGTAAAACTGGTCAAAAGGAAAGAGGTTAGGGCTAGACAAATAAATGTGTGAAGTATCTCAGTAAAGATGATAGGTGAATCCACAAAAGTTGATGAGATCACCAAGTGAAATAGCATAATAGAAAAAGGGGGACAAATTAGTATAAACAAGTGAAATGAAAACAAATAAAGAAAAAAAGTAGAAACAAGAAAAATGAATAAAAATAAAATCATAAACAAGCACAAAAATAACCAAGAACTATTAAAAGAAATCACACAACTATTCAACTGGTCCACTACAAATTCACGTTATCTAACCTCAGATTGGCCTTTGTTCCTTAGCAAACTTCTTATTCACTTCTTATCTATTCCTTGTCATGTTCCTGTATGGTACTTGTTCCAGACTTTTTCTGCTTCCTTAAACCTTTTCTTTCTGTAGATGACTTTACTTCACTGAGAAGGTAAGGCCATGAAGAGTGAATTCTCTTTAGTTCCCTCCTCACTTCCCCACAGCTTCTGTATTTTTGCCCAAAGGAAAGGATTTCTTTTTCACTTCTCTATATCTTTTCCTTTCCTTTCCTTCTTTCTTCCTGTCTCAGAGGAAGAGGTGGCCCTACTCCTTGACAAGGTTAAATCCATCAAAGTGCTTAATTATATCTTATTCCACACTTCCAATTGCTCTTACTTCTCTATATCTAAAAAAAAAATTTGGTTCTACCCTATTCTAAAAATTCATTCCATCAACTAGACTGACTCCTCCAGTTACCATCCAACATCCTTCTTCCCATTTATAAATAAAACTCTTAAAATAAATAGTCTATGCTAGCTGCCTCCACTTTCCTTCTAACCATCTACTTCTCAGTCCCTTGTGTTCCATTTCTCATCCCTGTTACGAAACTGAAATCACCTCAAAGGTCACAACTGAACTCCAAATCCAGTTGTTTTCAACCTTTCCAACTAGGAAGACTCCTTTTCAATATATCAAAAAATTATGTGGGGGCGGCTAGGTGGCACAGTGAATAGAGCACCGGCCCTGGAGTCAGGAGTACCTGAGTTCAAATCCGGCCTCAGACACTTAACACAAGAAACTAGCCGTGTGACCTTGGGCAAGTTACTTAACCCCAACTGCCCTCCAAAAAGAAAAAAAAAAATTATGTGAATACCCACATGACAGTTCTTATACTATTTCTTTTCATTGATCTGAAAATACATTGATTACAAAAAGCTTCTATGGATTCAATAGTGTTTTAATGCATTTGCATTTTATTCATCACAGTACCTATCTATCTAGTTATCTGTCTACATTTGAACTAGCAATTATACAAATGCATTTTGTGAAGAATCATTAATTCAGACTACAGAAAGTATGTCTTCCATTTATTCTGATGGGTCATTTAATGAGACGGCAATTTCTCATCAGCTTCCCAGCCAGCATCTCCAGCCTCACTAGAGTTCCATGGCCTATAGGTTGGGAACAACTATCTTAATCAACAAACCAAATTTATGTATTTTTTCAGTCCTCCTTATTGACCATCTATAGACTGTGACATTATTAAACACCTTGTTTTCTCTCAAATAACTTTGCATGTAGCTACTTTATTTATATTTATTCCCTTTGCCTTTATTGTGCAAATACTTATATGTGTACATGTCATCTCCCTTATTAGAATGTAAGTGCATTGCATGCACAGCTTGTTTCATTCTTTGTCTTTGGTTCTTTGAATACCCAGTGCCCAGCACAGCCCCTGACACCTGGAAGGCACCTTCCTTCCCTCCTCAGACTCAAACCAAAATTTCCAGTTGATGATATATATATAACACTTCAGTGTCTTTCCAGCACTCAGACCCAATCAAAACCAAATTCATCATCTTTCTTTCCATACTCTCCTCTGCTAATTACTTCTCTCTTTCCATTGTTTCTCCCAGCCATCCATACTTGTAAAACTCTTCTTCCTACACTGCCAGTTCTGCACCCCAAAGTTGCTTTCATGTGATCTCCCACCCCTGAAGCTCGATATATCCAAACAGAACATCCTTTTGCTCCTCCTTCTGATTTCTTTGTTTCTGTCACTGCTGCCATCTTTCACGTCTTCAATATTTTGGAACGATTATGTTAACACTAATTCATATTTAGCACTTTAAAATTTTCAAAATTATCTCACTTAAACTTTTAAACCATATTGTGAGATAAGTACCGTAGGTAATTATTTTCCCAACTTTACAGATGGGGAAACTGAGGCTTAGATAGAGTAAGTGACTTGTCTAAGGTCACATAGTTAATAAGTGCTAAAGGTCATGTTCTTCTCTTAGAGTACATGTCCAAGAGCAGTACTTTATCTACTACCCCAGAGATGTCACCTTCACAGGCCCTGTGCTGCGGCTAGCACAGTCTGGGCCTATCTACCAGCTGAGTGAAATAAAGGGACAGAGAGAGAGCTTCTAGCTGAATAAGAAAGAGGGAGAGAGACTGAGATGTATTCCATAGTCTGTTTATTGCAGAACTATTTCATACAGAGCCAAAAATACATGGAAGATACAAGGTTTATATATACCCTTAGCAGAATGCAAGGAACCACCCTTGGTCTCCATCTTTCTCTACCCCAACCCAAAGCCAATCACTCCTTAAGCTCTTTATCCTAGCCCCATGTTCAGAGGCACAAACAAACAGGGTGTTACAATCAAGACTTACAAATTAACTCAGTACTTTCTTTAGATATTCATGAAACCAATGAGAGCATCCACCCAACAAGATTGTACTCTCCTTGCATATCAGCCTAATGACCTTTGTAAAACTAGGGAGCTAATGTGGCCAAGGCCCCTGAAAGTCTTGGCCTACAACAGCCCTGAATTTAGCAAAGTTCCAAAGTCTGATCTGAACCAGATTAAAAAGTAATTAGGAAATGTTTTGTTGCTGTTGTTTTTCAGTTGTTTTAGTTGTATCTAACTCTTTGTGACCCCATTAGTGATTTTTGTTGGCAAAAATACTGAAGTCATTTGCCATTTCCTTCTCCAGATCATTTTACACCTAAAGAAACCAAGACACACCAAAAAAGTTAAGTAACTTGTACAGGACCAGATAGCTAGTAAGTGTCTGATGTTGGATTTGAACTCAGATCTTCCTGACTCCAGGTCTATCTTTATCCACTTGGACATAGCTACTTAACAAAACAAAAATACATTACAACATAAACAATGCTAATTTGTGATTTTCTCAGTCACTGGGTACCCTGAAGGGATCATTTTTATTTGAATTTGACAGCATTACCCTAAACTATGCTGCCTCTCATTTGTCTCATAATTGTTCCCTCTTGAGGTGGTGGAACCCTCTACTACAGGTCTTCCATTAATACCCAACAACTCCCTAATAGCTCTTCCTGCCTCCATTCTCTCCCCCCATCTTTCCGACGTCATCAGATAAGTTCATCTTACTCCTCTGCTTTAAATGTTTCAGTGGCCTATTGAACAATGTTCAGACTCCTTTGCTTGGCATTCAAGGTTCTAAACAGCCTGATCTTGCCCTGCCTCTACAACATTAACTCAAACTACCCTCCACTCTACTTATTCTGTAAATATTCACCATTCTCTGAACTCATTTTACCCTGCAACTTTGTCTATATGTTTTGTTCATGGCATCCTTTGCACCTAAAATGTACGGCACATCCCCGCCCCCAATCCGTCTGCTAAAATCCAAGGCCCAAAGCTGATGCCAGCTCATTTCTGAAGACTTCTTATCCCCCACTCCCACCTGAAAGCCAGAAATAAGCATGCCTTTCAAATCTCAAGAACATTGTACCTTTCCTACATATATATCACATCCTTATATGTTAGTATATTAATTCAATTCAACAAAGCATTGATTGTAGTAACTGGGATTTTTTTTTCAACTGGGAGAAGACATAGTATGTGAAAGACAATTATGAAAAGAGAGACGAGGCTTCAACTTTTCCCTAGAAAACAGAATTGGGTGTTAGTTATGGGTGGGAATTGCAGGGGCATATTTTGGCTCAATGTGAAGAATACTTCCTGGTGGTTGCAGCTGTGAAGAAGCAGAATGAACCACCCCAGGAGGAAGGCAACAAATTCCTGATCACTTGAAGTCTTCAATATGGCAGCAGTGTTTAAAAAAAAATCCTCTTTGGCAATTTATTAAATGTCTCCTAGTGCAAAGACCATGCTAGGCACTGGAGATACAAAACCAGATACAAATAAATGAAACAGCCCTGCTTTCAAAGACCTTACAATCCACAATCAATCACCCAGTATCTACTGAGAACATTCTATTGTGTGGAGAGCTATTCCAGACTCTGGGAGAGTTGCAGCACTCAGAGAAGGGACAGTCCCTGACTTCTGGAAGCTTACAGTCCAGTAGAGAAATAAGAAATAAATACAAGTCATGCTTAAAACACAACATGATAATGTACTGCCCCACTACATTTTGATTGTAGGTTTTATCGGCAAATGTCTTTATTTCTCCCTCAGCAATGAGTACAGTGCTTTGCAAAGAGAAGATAATGACTTTTTAAATTTTATTTATTTATTGTTACATTCTTTATTTTTTCATTTTTAATTACAGTTTCTCTTCCACCCATTCCTCAGCCAATGAGAAAGCAATTAACGTGATACCAAATAAACATGTGAAATCATGCAACACATTTTTCCAGGTTAGCAATATAACAATAAAAAGAGAAATGCCCATTAGTTCTGTCTCTGGAGATGAATAGCATTTTTTCATCATGGGTCTTTTGGAACTGTCTTGGATGACTGTATTGATCACAGTAGCCAAGTCTTTCACAATTGATCATCATTACAACATTGCTATTACTGTGCATGGTGATTTCCCAGCTCTTCTCACTTCAGTTTATATCAGTTCATACATGACTTACCTTGTTCTGAAACCACATACACCCCCAGTCATTTCCCACACCACAATAGTATTCTATCACAATCATATGCCACAACTTATTCAGCCATTCCTCAATTCATTGGCATACCCTTGATTTCTAATTCTTTGCCACCACAAAAAGAGGTCCTATAAATATTTTTGTACATATAAATCCTTTTCCTTTTTCTTTGATTTCTTTGGGTTAGACACCTAGTAGTGGTATTGCTAGGTCAAAAAGTATGCACAATTTTATAGCTCTTTGGGCTTAATTCCAAATTGTTCTCCAGAATAATTGGAGCAGGTAGTGACTTTTAATCAAATTGAGTTTACGTAAGAGAATATACAGAATAAATAGAACTAGACTATGTTAGCTTATATTAGCTTCATGGAAGAGTGAATTTTGAACAGTGTTTTAAAGAACAAACAAGACATCATTTGGTGGAAAAATCAAGGAAGGAAAACCTAATTGAGAAGAATGGCTTCTTACTAGAAGACTCTGATGGGCAAAATGTATGTAAAGTCTGTTTGCTGCAGAAGCCAGGGTATAGGTGGCTGCTGCCTCCTGGAAGGCTGAAGTGGCTGCTGCCTCCTGGAAGGCTGAGATTTCTTCTGGGTCCTAGGGCCAGTTGAATTGCTAGAGAACTGAAGAAGCATGACCAGGATAAGATTTTGTTTGTTTGTGGCTTGGTTGATCCTTGAGTTCCCAGCAACAAAAGTGGTGAAGGTTTTACAATGTGCTGGACCCTGTGAACTTCAGTGTGTACCAGGAACTGCCCAGAGGACTGGACAAGAACTTGGGAGCTGCCTGCCTCTGAATCCAGGTGACTGTTTATTGGATTCAGGTAGGAGCTGGGACCATGGAAGGGGATCCAGGGAATCTGAGAGACCCTGAGTCAAGATGAAGAAAAGGCCTCTCCTTGATTATTGAATGTGTGATGAAATTGAAGTTTACTAGACACCAAAGGGTGGAGGGTTTGTGTAATTTTCTACTGATTATATTTAGTGATTAATGATACTTAGTGACTGTTTGCTACATAAGTGATTGATTAATTTAATCTATGATTGCCTTATGGGTGGAAGATTGATTATTATATTGTAAAATGACTGAATGATTAAGTAAGGAGGGTTTCCCCCTTAGGGAAACCAGATGATCATTCTTTTGTTCTTTGTTCTAAATATTGTGGTCACTGTAGTGAAAACTATGTGGCCATTCTAAAGTTAAGTTGTTGTGAACACTATATTGTGATTTTCTGTGATAAGATATAATATTGTGAATATTATATTGTACTTTGATTTTCTGAGAAAGTTTGCCTTGGTTTGTTATGGAATAAATGGAGTGTTCACTATACTGTGTAATCAGAACCTTAAAAACTGTCCACAGTAGCATTCTTTTGGGAAGCTGCTTGTAAATGGCATTAGAGAGAGAGACAGAGACAGAGACAGAGAGACAGAGAGAGAGACAGAGAGAAAGAGAGAGGAAAGAAGAGGAAAGTTTAAGAAATTGAGAAAATATGCAAAGAGATTTAAAGTTTTATAGAGGTGGGACAGAAGATTGGAGTACACTGAGGGAAGTTCTTAAAGTAATCTGATTACTAATGGTCAGTCACTACTGTGTTTTGGAACTACAGACTCTTCCCATTCCTTCTTTCTTTGAAAAACATTTTTCTGTTTTAATATTGTTTTAAAATTACATTTCTTAATTAATTAAGAGAGTCACTTCTTTTTTGTGTCCTCTCTATATTTCACTCCTTCCAACATTTCAGACTTGCTATGTATTTATGTATTCTAGTATGGTGTGTGGGAGTGGTGGAACTCTCTATCAATGTGAAAACAAAAAAGGGTTCTGGGTCATGAACAGGTACACTTAATTAAATGATAGCAGTAATCCCTGGGATCTATTGTTTATTGATGCACTCAGATTTAATTTGGGGGGTTCTGGCTGGGATTTTCGATGTAATTTGTGTAATTATCTGTGAAAATATGGACCATTTACAACTGTTCTCAAATTGTTAATCTAAGAAAATTTCCTGGGGGTAATGAGAGGTTAAGTGATTTGCCTAAGGTCCCATAGCCACTATTTTTTAGAGTTAGGATTTGAACCCAAGTCTTTCTGATTTTGAGGCTAACTCTAATTACTCTGACAGACTGGCTCTTCAAATTTAAACTATGGAATCATTACTGTTGAGCACTGCTCATACAATTATGAGTATTGAACATTTCAGATATTTTTGTCCAACTGACCAGACTTTAGCCCTCTTTCCTTCTCAAAGAACTAGTTTTCAACTATAGATACCTTTAAAAGAGCAACCAAGCTCCAAACTGTCACCTTAGCTAGGTTAAGAGATAAGGGAGTAGGAAAAAGATCCCTCCACATTTCTGGTTTCTTCCACAACCTTCAGATGAAATCCAGTCATTCAATAAAGTCCTTCTGTCTCTCTCTCACACACCCTCCCCCTCTCATTCCCTTGCTCCCCAGCGCAGGGGAACCCTAAACCCTTTGGAGAACCGCCAGAAGCATGAAAAAAATCTCTTGACTATTTTCCCAGGGAATTCCTGCCTTAAATGTCAGTGGAGTGCATCCCTCCAGTCAAACTAGAATAAACCTGGATCTATATCAAGGAAAAGCTCTCTGCTGTATCTAACGGAAAAGATTGTGTTGGTGGGGAACACAAGGATCTGGACTTCTGAGATGACTGGAAAGAAAAAGCTATTCTCTAGTTCAGGTCGTTAGGAAATAGAAAACAAACCTACACTCTTTAGTAGGGCCTTGTTGAAGTCTGATTATTAATGACCACTTTTGTAACAGAAAAAGCAAAGGAATTGGAGTAAGGACATCTCTGTTTGAATGCAGGCTTCATGTCAGCAATCAATAAACATTCAATCAATCAAACAATAAAAAATTGTTAAGCACCTACTATATGCTAGTCACTATACTAAGTGTTGGAGATACAAAGAAAGACAAAAGACAATCCCTAATCTCAAGGAGCCAACAGCCTAAAGGGAGAAATCTTGGATAAGTCACAATCTCATTGTTTCCATCTGCAAAGCAGAGATAATATTACCTGTTTTATTTACCTCCTATGGTTGTCATAAAGATCAAATGAAAAGATGAATGTGAAGCACTTTGTCAACTTTAAGTACATAAATAACTATGGACCATTATTATTTTTTTTACTTATTTGGTGGTTGACCACATTTCTGGACATTGTACCAGACTGCTAAAATATAATTCGTCCTTTAAAGAAGAACAAGGCTCTGTTTGGAAGATGGCATTTTTTAAGCATGCACTGATACATAAGTGCTCTAGTAGGAATTCAGTGACATTCAGATTCATGAAAAGCAAAACAAGATTTATGAGTCACAACAGACACTCTGCCCCCAGCATCCTGCAGATATTTTATCTCTTGGTGACTGATACATAGCAAAAAAAAAAAAAAATTAAATCATGATTCTTTTGTTTATTGTCTTTGATATTTGAAGATACAAGGAAGTCCTAAAAGAACTGGCCAAGGGATAAGGGAGGGTTGTGTGTGTTTGGTGGACAATTTAGTAGCAAATGGCATCTGTGAAATCACAGCTGCTGCTGGCCTTCTGGCTGCCCTTGGTACTTCCATTTATCCTGGCTTCAGTTGCCTTATATATAAAATGGGGTACTGAGCTATTACTTCGAAAGGTGATTGAACTAATAATTAACAAAGCTGGCTGACTAATGAGATTGATTACAAATCAGTGTGCAAATAAAAGCATGCTCCATAACTCCTTAAATCTATAATGTCATAAATCAAGGAAGCCAATAAAACTTAATTCCTTTCATTTTTAAATGTGAATTTAGTTCTTGCTAAAGGTACTATTGGCAGAACTTTGCCTTCTAAAGCCTGTCTGGACCTTGATACACGAAGAGTCCATAGAACCCAAAAGTTATTACTTGTAACTCTTAGCACTTATGTATCAGCGCATCCTTAAGTTATAACTTGTAACTTCTTTTTATCCTCAAGCACCTAACCATAACATTGCCCTGTTTCTTTTGCTCTATTCCCTCATAGCTGGCCCTTGGCAGCTACTGTAGAACTGCCTGGTACTGATCAGAAGAGAACCAGTCAAGAGAGTGTGCTGGATCAGCACAAATCCATCACCAGCTTTGGGGGAGGGGGTCCCAGAGGCTGCATAGCACATATCCTGCTGATTCTAATTCAGAAGCAAAATAAATTATATCTGCTGAAAAATTATCAAACTCTGGCTTGTGAAGGGTCAATCTCTATTAAGTCTCTAGCCTAGCTTTGAAGACTACTAATCAGTCTTTTAGCTAGTGCCAATTAGGGTAGCACTTTCTGTAATGGGAACAACCATCCTTGGACTGTCAACCCATTTCACTAGGGCAGTAAACATCCAACAAGAAGAAAAGGGAAAGGTTTTGAGAAACTGTGGAAACCAAGTTTTGCTGGCAAATCGAACAATAAGGATGTGAACTGCCAAGGCAGTGCAGTGAGTGCTAATGAAACACAGCGGCTGGCAGCTTGTGAAGAGTAAACCTGAAAAATGTGCCTGCAAAATAGTAAGGAAAAAGCCAAACCTGGTGGGGACAGACCAGTCTTGGGCACGAGTGGGGGAGGGTGGGAGCTAGAGAATATTAAACAAAGAGAAATCAAAATGCTACAATACTGCTTCAATAGATTTTTAGTCTCTCAGTCAATTTTCTTAAGTTCAGATGTAATCAATTTAATATATCTGTCCAAAAACACCAAGAGCAGCCAGGTGGTGCCATGGACAGAAGATGGGCCATCTTCTTGAGTTCAAATCTGGCCTTAGAAACTTCCTAGCAGTGTGACCTTGAGCAAGTCACTTAACTCTGTTTGCCTCAGTTTCTTCATCTATAAAATAAACTAGAGAAGGAAATGGCAAATCACTCCAGTAGCTTTGCCAAGAAAACCCCAAATGGAATCACAAAGAGTTGAAAAAGGCTGAACAACAACAATAACAAAAACATATTACAATTTAGGAGCATTTTTGTTCCCATTTTTAACTCCTTGTCAAGTGTGCATGGTAATCAACTTAAAAAGTCAATGTGAAATTTCAGAAAGCCATGTATATATTATACATAGGTTTGACTTTCAACTCCTTCCTCCTCTCATTTTCATTCATTTAGACTTCCAAGCAGATTATTAAGGAAAGTATAAACTTTAAAGTGTGTCTAACTCTTCATGACACCATTTGGCATTTTCTTAACAGAGCCTAGAGTGGTCTGCCATTTCCCTCTTCAGTTCATTTTTACAAATGAGGAAACTGAGGCAAATAGGGTTAAGTGACTTGTCCAGGGTCACAAGGCTAGTAAGTATCTAAGGCCAGATGTGAAGTCAAGAAAATAAATCTTCCTGACTCCAGACCACTGCACTACCTAGCTGCCCAAACTTTGCAATACGATGCAGCAAAAAAAAATATTGAGTTCCTTCATAGTAGGTCCCATCAAAATGGTGGTTGGATAAGTGAATGAAACAATAAAATGCTTTTCTGAAATATGCTCAAAATGTCAAGTCCTCTCCTGGTAAACAATTTTTGATCCATCTTCATCTTTCAGAGGAGAACAAATTTTTAATACACCTTTTTTTCTCTCCTCAGAATTTCTTCTTCTCTAGTTCTATTTTTCATGTAAAAACACTCAGATTTAAAAATAATTCTATCTTAAATGTGATGATAACAGAGCTATGTCTAGAGTCTTAATGTTATCTTGCACACGATTCCAAAAGCCCCATGTGTTTCTGGGCGTTAAATTCCTTTCGGGGTCATCCCTCATCCCCTCCCCAAGCTTCTTAAATTCGTTATTTCTTATACAACACTCTTCTCAGAGAGCAATAAATGTGAGAAATGCAGCATGATATAGTTAAATAAGTGCTGGGCGAGGCTGGAGTCAAGACTTGGGCTGGTCTTCCGGGTTCTGCACTTACTTACTTGGACAAGTCATTTAACCTGAGTCTTGGTATCTTCATGCAAACAGTAGGGATAACGGTACTTGAACTACCTTTCTCCTGAGATCATTGTAGAGAAAAATTTTGTGGAGAAAGGGCTTTATAAATCATAAAGTACAATATGAATGGCATCTTTTTTTACTTTAAAATAGGCTTATTTTCCAGTAAACTATCCAAATTTTACATATGTCAAAAATGGAATTAATATAGCTATAAATTGCAGCTTCTCCAATGGGGAAAAATTGAGAATAAAAAATACAAATTACTGGATACTCTTCATTAACTCAAAAATATTAAAAATTAATTGCCAAATTAGCAAGTTCTGTTTGCCAATTTTTACCCCTTATCAACTACTATATACAGCAAGTAAAACAACTCTTTAGGCAAAGAGAATAAGAATTAGAGAGTTAAAGAAATTCCTTTTAAAAAATAAAAATGACCAACCAAAAGAATATCATGCAATATATATGTGCTTTCCTAAAAAAATAAAAAGGACCAACTGAAATATTATGTATAGATACATATAGACATATATGCATGTGTATACATATACATATATACATATATATGTACATGTGTGTACGTTTCCTATTCCTGAAATGCTCTGGGTCTATAGTGACCAGGTAAGGAAAAGTTATTTCAAGTTCAAATATAACTTAGTGATTGCCACATGGTTCAAAATCTTTCCACCCCTACACTCCAAAAACCCAATCAGACAAGTTGCAGTAATCTGACTCCGAGTGCACTCAGTGCTGTAGTCTGAGCTATTAGAGGGCTGCCTCCCGTGCACTCTATCCAAGGAAGGAATGAGTGACAGAGCAGCATCAAGGCGTTGGGGGTAAGTACCTTGTTTTCCTTAAGGGAGCACAATGGAAAAGGCTGCCAAGCTGAGGACTCTTGTGTTTTGTTACAAATACCTGAAGTCTCAGACTGAATCTGGAGGGTACCTCCTTAGTGTGTGGGTAGTTCTTTTAGATCTGGGTGCTGGAAGTATTTATCAGAGAGGTACAGAAAAGAGAGAGGCTGAAGATGCTTTTAAGTAAATCATAACTAAGACCTGTAGAAACATAAAGTACCCTATGGAGGCAAACCTATCAGCAGCATCTTTGCTCAAAAAAATTACTCACCCAGGTGTTTAGTTGCCTCCAAATGGATTGAACTAGATAAGTAAACTTGGTGCTCAGTTAGAAAGTAATGTGCACAACTCAGTAAAAGCCGTTCACATCAACAAACCCTGCTTTGTTCTAGAGCAAAAGAAGCAAGACAAATTGTGTTGGTGCGTTTCCAAAGAGTGGGAGCATTTAAGGAAACTGGGGGGCAATAAATAGGAGCTAGGAGAGCTAGTATGAACACTTGTTACATTAGAGACATACGCTGCTTAGTAATGTTGGGGTTCACAAGGAAACGAAGCTGTCTGGTTCAGCCCTGGAGTAAGAAAAATCCTAGTAGGTTTCACAAGAAAGACTTCTAAAAAATAGTTTAAAAGATGTTCATTTGTTTGTGGTTTCTATGGCTAGCACAGATCAAAAATATAAGAAACAACAAAGTTTCTTGGACTAGGTCTCTAGGGAGACAGGCAGGTGGTAGGAAGAGAAGTAAGCAGAGGGAACCTGGGGAATTGGGGGAGGGAGAGCTCCACTGAGGTTTAGCCAGGGAGGTGGGCCCTTTCTTTAGGCACCTCCTCTCCCTTGTGTTTTCTCATGAGCTCCTTTTCTTTTGCTTAGCTAAAAGAAAAAAAAAACTTCCTGCTCACCCTGCTTCCCTGACTTCTCTTTTCTCCGTCCCTTTTCTAACTTTCCTAACTTCTGACTCTGTCTCTTCTTCCTCCATGCAAAGTTAAAGACCAACAGCGCCGCTAGCATCCCCCTTTACCATCATCACTAGGGCCTTTGCCCACTGGTAAGTCCAGGGCAGAGCCTCTCCATTTTTCTTGGTTTGTGAGACAGGTTGTTCTGCTTCTTTCCCTACACCTTTCCTTGGCTTTTGTGGGGGTACTTTTGAAAAACTTTTTTTTTTTCTGTTTTCTTGCTTAATATCATAAAACTGCTATTTGCTTCTATAGCTCTTAGTCTTGTTTTTTTTACAGGGTTGCTAACAAGTCATTCATTTCCCAGCTGGGGTCATGTATAATTACATATGTCACTTAGACAAGTCCAGCTAAGCAAGGAAAGCTTGGGGTAACCCCCTGCTGTTACTCTTCCAGTAACTCCTCCTTTATCTTGTGACAGGAGGCCAGTGGTTTTTTTGGTTTGGGGGGGGGGTTTGCTTTCCTACCTCTGACCTCAAAACGTCAACTCAACCCAAAAACTGAGCCATGCAGTAGATGAAATGTTAAAGGCAGCTTCCTCTTTAGAGCCCCAGAACAGAAAATAGGATATGGGATGTGAGGGATAGGGTGGGTAGGGAGAGGGTGACCTGATTGCTAAGGAATGCATTGGTAGATGGACTCTGCTTAAGAAGGAATTCTGTCCTACAAAAGTGCTAACTTAGCTGTCTTGCCTCCATCTCAACCTTGCTCTCAATTGGTGAGAAGTGCTGAGCAACATAACAGACCTGTCCCCAGGAAAATCTCCCAATCTCTCTCTCTTTCTGTCTCTCTCTCTGTCTCTCTGTCTCTGTCTCTCTCTCTCTCATTCTCATTCTCTCACTCTGAGGTTGCCTCTACATTATCCACTCAGTGTGATTTGGGCCATCTTTTTTCCAAGGGCTTTGCCTACAACTGCTAAAGCCTGGATACATGTCCCTAGGGCAATTGTGGGGTGCAGCCCACAACCACACCAGATCATCTTGGAGCACTGCCCCAGGAGCAGTCACACACTCAGTTATATTTTTTATATCCCCTCTGTATTTCTAGGGCTCATGGTGAAAAAGTCCTGTGTTAAGTCCTGGTGACATGTGAGTCTATACGGAATCTAGAAACTTCATCCTGTCTTCCCTTACCCAAAAGGGAGTGGAAAAGGGAAAAGTGGAAGGACAGTGCTCCTGGTCAGGCAAACAGGAGCTGAGGGTAGCAAGGGAAAGCAGCTACTAATGGCTCACTAAGCCCCCACCTCCACCCCACTCTGCAACGCAGCTTCCCAGAGTCCTTAGCGCCACACCCCCTTCCAAAGAGCCCCCCTTCCTCCTGCCTCTGTCCCTCAGAGGCAGCTCCCCTTTGCCTAGCTCAGGTGTCAACCTATTGGCTGCTTCTCCCTCCTCCCTGCAAGTGAAAGAAGGGTCACTGAGGGCCAGGCCGGCCAGAACCTCCTAGAGGACCATTGCATCCTTGCATAACCCGCAGTGGTTCTCAACCTTCCTAATGCTGTGACCCTTTAATACAGCTCCTCATGTTGTGGTGACCCCCAACCATAAAAGTATTTTCATTGCTACTTAACACCTGTAATTTTGTTACTGCTGTGGATCTTTATGTAAATATCTGATATGCAGGATGTATTTTCATTGCTACAAATTGAACATAACCCACAGGTTGAGAACCGCTGACCCAGGGCAATAGAAAGGGTTGAGCATGGGGTGGGAAGAAGCCCCTCAAATGGCCCCTCCACAGGGCAACAAATAAAAATGCCAAGGCAAAATTCACCCTAAAATGCTCTCTGCACCCACTCAAGGTCGTTGAACAGCAGCCCTTCCTTCCCTACCCTTGGCTGCTCCAGTCCCAAAGAGAGGGGTGGCAGGGGTGAAACATCAAGCATGGCATTGCCCCTCCTCTCAATCCTTAGTTGTGTCCTGGTGTGTTGTCTTGGTCCTGAAAAACCACTTCGTTTTATTCAGAGCCTTGTACTTTGCCTGGGCTCCTGATGGCCCCTTGGGGGGAATAGGCAGCTTTCCTACCAATCCAGAGAGGCTCTCTCTCCAAGGGCTTCATTCTGCACCCCCTGTGCTTTGTTCCAGAGATGATACTTCATGGAACTCTTCTTTCAGATCTGGCTTCACTAAGACACTCTTTGTGACTCGTGGTTGGTAACCAATTAGCGAATTCCTCCTGCCTTCAATTTACTGTAATCCTGCTCCAGATTCAAAGAGAGGGAGAGGGAATGGCTTGTCTAAAGCTCAGTCTGATTCTGTTCACATCGCTGCAAACTGAGAGAACACTCACTTTGTGATTTGTTTTCTCTCCTAATTTGCCTACTGGGGTGTTTCTGCAGCAAGAGACAGGGGTCTCAAATTTCTGCCTTCCTAGCAGGCTTCCTCTTAATCCAGGGTCCCTGGAGAGAGGAAAAAGAATGACCTCTGAGTTCATTTTCAGAATCTTTTCAAGGAAACAATGAAAAAAATAGCTGCATAAGACTTTCTGCTTTGTGTCCACGAGTGTCTATGGCCTTAAGATGGGGAGAATAAAACTTAATCTGATGGAAAGCAAATGGGATAAATCAATTTCAATATGTATTTCAAAGAATTTCATTAAACACTTCCTTTCAGGGGTCAGTTTAAAGAATTTCCTTTTAAAATATGATGATTATTAATGATTCACATGTATGTATGTAAATATAAGTATACATACATGACATCTAGTTACCTAGGAGATCAACTTGAAAATTAAAGAGATTTTCTCCAATATTAGAGGATTTCTTTATTGGTATGCAAATAACCTTTGCTAACTCCTCCCTACCTCACTCAGCATCACTGGAGGAACTGCCAATTACAGTTATAAAACCTTCCAGTAAAATACAGGCTGACTTAGTGGCTTCTGATTCAGGTTTATTTTCCTCTTTTTCAGTAAGTGTGGACCTCTGTGTAAACGTGAGAACATCATGGTGGCATTCAAAGGAGTTTGGACTCAGCCTTTCTGGAAAGCTGTGGCTGCTGAGTTTTTGGCAATGCTTATTTTTGTTCTCCTCAGCTTGGGTTCCACCATCAACTGGGGTGGAACAGAGAAGCCTTTACCAGTAGACATGGTCCTTATCTCCCTCTGTTTCGGACTCAGCATTGCAACCATGGTCCAGTGCTTTGGACATATTAGTGGAGGCCATATCAATCCCGCTGTGACTGTGGCTATGGTCTGCACGAGGAAGATCAGCCTTGCTAAATCTGTCTTCTACATTGCTGCTCAGTGCCTAGGTGCTATCATCGGGGCAGGGATCCTCTACCTTGTCACACCTTCCAGTGTGGTGGGAGGCTTAGGAGTTACCACGGTAACAACTTTCACTCTTCCTTTTAAACCAAGACTGAAGTTGATAATGTTGACTCTGCTAAATGAAACCTTAGCAGCCTGAAAGAGCTTCCCCAAAGAGGCTAATTTAGTCCCAGAGACTATCCTATTCATTGGGGAACCTAGATAATTATTAGCATGGGTGAGAAAGTATTCTGGAAAACTGACAGTATCAATATGAAATCTTTGGGGGCTATTAAATGACTTAAAACACTGATGACTTCAGAGGTATCAAAAGCTATCATTTTTCCTCCTATCCTCACCACCCCCATGTTCTCTACTGACTATAGACTTTGGTTATGATTTCTTTCTTAGACGGGGAATGGAAGAAGAAATTTGTGGGAAGAATTTTGTTTTATTTCCATTAAAATACTACGTTTCTTTTACAAAAAAAAGAATTCATGTTTACATCCCAGCTTTGTTCTAAGCTGATAAGGAATATCATTTGTTAGCTCAGCACCACAGCTGATTAAAAATCCACTAGAGCCTCACACTGCTTAAAATTTAATTGAAATAGAAATTAATTAATTTAAACCTAATTAATGAATTTGTAATCGCATTATGAAATTACAATGCTCTCAAAAAATGGTTTATAAGTTTAAGTTCAGCACCACAAAACTGACTTTCTTTGTAGGACTGGGCATTGAATATGAGTTCCATTTGGTCATTACGAAATTGCCTCTAACTGCCAAAATGAATAGATTTCTATTCTGTTTTTTTTCTCCTCACAATTCAAAAAAATAATCTTGAGTACAACCAACACCTTTAACCCTGATGAAATAAGCCATTCGCATTGATATATTGTTATATAAGATGCCTACTTCTACTAAGAAGGTATTCTTTTTCTCTCTCTAGGTCCATGGAAATCTTACAGCTGGTCATGGGCTCCTGGTGGAGTTGATAATCACATTTCAGTTGGTGTTTACTATCTTTGCCAGCTGTGATTCAAAACGAACTGATGTCACCGGTTCAATAGCTTTAGCAATTGGATTTTCCGTCGCAATTGGACATTTATTTGCTGTAAGTTTCCAACTCTATTTAAATAATTGATGCATTTCATTTTTCTTCTCCTTAGAACTAGGCTGAACATGTTTAATGGCCATCCTTGTATACTATTTAACTTGCTGTTTCTTCATTTTAAGGGATAATTTTTTTTAATACTGTCATAAGGAATGTTGATATACCTACCAATAACTAGAAATCTCCAAATGGACTGGCTAATGGTATCAAGTGGCAGTGAATGACGCTAGTACTAATCCTATTTTAATAATGCCTGAAGTTCATTTCATTTTTCCTGTAGATCAATTACACTGGTGCCAGCATGAACCCTGCCCGATCCTTTGGACCTGCTGTTATCATGGGAAACTGGGAAAACCACTGGGTAAATGTGTTTATTATAGTTATTATCTTCCTATAGCTGGGAACAATGACCAATCCCTTGCTTCTCATTTGTTTATTGTTGTATTCTTTCCCTTTTATGGCACCTTCCATAAAGACAAGGGAAATACTAGCACAGATCTGCTGCAAAACATCCCATCTGACATCTGTTCTGTGCCCGGAGGAAGGATCCTTATAAATGTCCTGCTTTTTGTGCTGTGTGTGATAGGCCGTGTAGTAGAATTCAGTGCATACATGTAGGTGGCCTATTTGAAGCAAATTAAAAAGTGAGAGAATAGGACGAGTTATTTTCTCAAGAAAACAAAAACAAATCTTGTTCATCAATGAAAGAAAGCATACCTTTGGGAAGCCATGAACTTGAAAACATTGTCCAGGCTAGACATGTTTACCTTCTTCGTTTACCAAAGCATAAATCTAACTAATCGTCTGGAAACTGGAAGCATCCCAACAGCAAACAGATCATGTAGAATATATACTATAACTTAACTATAGTTAATGAATTTGTAATCGCATTATGAAACTACAATGCTCTCAACTATATATATGGAACTATAGTTTTTAAAAATATATAACATACCTGTATAAATATATATATTTATGAATATATATAATCTATGTGAGATTAAGGAGTACATTTGCTCTGATGCCTAAATAATTAATATGTTGGTAGTGCTTCAAGACAATAGGATTTTCTGTTTTCTAACTTAATCAGTTTTATTTGAGTGGACTCTTGCAACAAGTCTGGAAAAAAAAACAAAAGGTAATGCAACAGTTTTAGAGACTGATCCCAGACAAGATTAAAATCCATAATGCTTGATCCAATCAGTCCCATTGTATATACAGAGGATAGAAATTTGAATAAATATCTGGAAGGTAGATGATAAAATTATGCAAAAGTAGTCATAATTATTTCAATATATACACATGTCTATAAACACACATATGTATATATATATTTTTAAAATTTGTTCTGTTTTGTATGTTGCTCTATCCTTTAGTGTTGATGATCCAAGCCCATTACTGGTTGGAAGTTTGCCTGAGAACTTTCCCAGGGGGAAAGTAAAAACATAAATTTAAAAAGACCATTAATATTTAAATATATTTCAAAGAAAAACTCTAGTAAGACTAAAAACAGATAGATACTATACTTAAACTATAACTTAAAAAATCAGATAGGTAGACATAAAACTGTTTCTCAAAATCAAGTGATCTTTTGCATTAATGTAGAAAGCAGGTATTTAGGCGGTCAGCTAAGCATATCAGTCCTCCTTTTTGAAAGTGGTTGTACATACAATCAGTCTTATTAATCAAATGAGTTTTTACCAAAGAAACAAAGAGCAAAGACATTTGGGGGAGGGTTCTCATTTCCCATTTTGAAAGGGAACAAGGAAAATAAACTTTCTTACGGTTCTTTTCATCTTCAAGATAAGGAACCCAGTTTTAACAGTCACTAAGCCCACAGCTTGATCAACTGTGCTTTCTACAGTCACAGCCTAAAGTTGGAATTCAGTTTACATTTTGCAGTGAGAAACCTGTGTAAAGAAAATTTTTCTGAACTCTAGCGAGCATCATTTGACTGTGACTTTTCAGAAAGAGACAGACATATCTTAAAATTGCTTCCTAGTCTACCATAGATGTTTTCTCTAAAGGGAGGATTTCAGTTCATTAGAAATCTTAATTTCAACCTACAGATGATCTCACTCAACTTTTGGCAAGTTGATTTTTATGTCCCATCCCAGGTAAAAGCAGAGGTTGCTAACACATCATTCAGACTATAGTGGAAATGTTTCCCCATCATTAAAAAGGAGATTGTGAGAGAGAGAGAGAGAGAGAGAGAGAGAGAGAGAGAGAGAGAGAGAGAGAGAGAGAGAGAGAGAGAGAGAGAGAGAGAGAGAGAGAGAGAGAGAGAGAGAGAGAGAGAGAGAGAGAGAGAGAGAGAGAGAGAGAGAGAGAGAGAGAGAGAGAG
>CM053594.1:187673110-187683742 GCA_028646575.1 Pseudocheirus occidentalis
CAAAGTCAGCCTCAGATGTCTACTAATTGTGTGACCCTGGGCAACTCATTTAACCTCTGTCTGCTTCAATGTATTCATCTTTAAAATAAGAATAAGAACAGCACCTGCCTCCCAGGGTTGTTCTGAGTACATAAAATAATATTTGTAAAGTACTTTGAAAACCTTAAATTGGTGTGTAAATGCTAACTACTGTATTTTTAAAGACCTAAGCACTGAGGCTATTCAATTTCTGATTATAAGCAAAAATGAAAATATTGTGACATTTACAAATAAAGCCAATTCACCAAAACTTAGGAAAATCATGGGTGAAAAATGGAGCTCTCTCTAGTTATTCTTCTCACATTTTCTCCTGTAAATTTTCAGTGGGGTGCTTTATGGCTAAATCCAAATACTGTCAAGTCTGTACTGTGAACATGACCTCAGAGAAAACCAGTAAAAAGACTGGCAACTCTAAGGAAGAATAAAAACACCCCTGGAAATTCTTTTGTATTTATTTCATGTTCAAGTGGAGAATTCATAACATATGTATGGTTTTCAATACAGCCAAGAAAAAAGTGTTCTTACTTAAGAGAACTAAGACAACAGGAAAAAAAGAATTGAAAAGAGGTTTTAAAAATAGGAGGAATGGAAGAAAGAAGGATTCTTTCTTTTCTGCTCAAAAATTTATTCAGAGGTCTATGGATTGGGATGGATTATTCAGTTTTCTTCTAATACATAAACCCTAACTAATCTAGTCAAATCCTACATTCAAATGGTTTTTGTTTTCTTTCAGAATAATAATCTTCAACAGCTTTCTATTATTCCATCTTTCTGCAGATCTACTGGGTAGGACCAATCATTGGAGCTGTTCTTGCCGGTGGCCTTTATGAGTATGTCTTCTGTCCTGATGTAGAACTTAAACGCCGGTTTAAGGAGGCCTTCAGTAAGACTTCTCAGCAAACTAAAGGGACCTACATGGAGGTGGATGACAACAGAAGTCAGGTAGAAACTGACGATTTGATCCTGAAACCTGGATTAGTACACACAATTGACATTGAGAGGGGGGATGAAAAGAAGGGGAAAGATCCATCCAGTGAAGTGTTGTCTTCAGTATGACTATCAAGTGGCACTGAAAGCAGAGAAGACCCCTCAGATTTCCTTCTACCCATTAAAGAAACAGATTTGTTATAAATCGGGGACATGCAGGTCTTCTGGTTTTTGAAGGAGGAAGAAATTTCTTGGCTTCCTTATGTCAGAGTCCTCAGTCACTAAATGTTAAATCCCTCCTCTCTGCCAGGATGGGAAGGAGACCTGCAGTGGATTCCAAATTCTAAAAGGTATCCCTAGGCACACTCCCAAACTGAATATACATGAATGTTTATTTTTCTCCTCATTTATTAGCAGTCAATAGTGAACTGAAAGTACAGATGTTTAAAGTGTAGATTGACAGTTGAGACGTGCCTGGGAAGTGCCTATGGACATATATTTATCAGGTTGTTCTTCTGACACATGATGGGCTGTTGTCAGCCCCAATTAGGCTATTTTACTACATTAAAACATTCTTTGCAGATTTGTTAATGGTAATGTACAATAAGGCATAGATTCAAATTCAAGGGAAGAATTACTTATGTTCCCCCACTCCATCCATTTCACCAGGCAATCACTTTAAAAAAAACTGTACCCCTGCAAAATAATATTTTAACAGTGATTTTTTTAAAAAGCAGAAGTCATTGCAAATGGTTCTTATTAAACTGATATTACACATATTGTCTTTTACAATGTAAATATCACCTCCTTTTAGTATAATAGTTCATCCAAAATATCCAAGGTTGAGACATTCCCAAATACTCTATACATATGTTGTTTTCTATGTCCTTCTGATCAAACATCTAAATCTTGAGGTTCACCTATTGAAATTCAGTCCCACTATGAGTCCCAGGCTCATGTGGGAATCAGTATGTTCCTATATAAGATCAAGGAAATGTGGATTCTGGTATCAAAGGAAACAAAGGTTAATCTGTTTTCAGTGCACTTACTTAAATAAAATATGGTGTGTTCATTTATGTCATCTCAACTTTAACCACACTTATCTTTTTAATTTATTGGAAAATCTGGGGTTTTTGTCTGTTTGTTTGTCATTAACTTTGGTTAACTATATTTAACCATTAATTAGATAAAGAGATATTTTGATAATAGAAACATTATATTAATTCTAACTATTACTGATAGATAAACTCTGCTTACCTAAGTAAGCCATGTCCATGGCAAAAACACCAATTGATCCAGACTTGTCTTGTTAAAGAGTTCTATTCAGTCTCATTGATAAGAAAGTCCCTCAATCAGTTGGCAAAAAATCACCATTACAAGTGTCTTATGTGTGAGGGAAATTGAGGAAGAAGAGGCTTCAGGAAGAAACTGGGACCAGATGAAAAGGAAAACATCCGAATGTTCTGCATGTAATGATGATTAGATGATCGACTTTTCATTTGTAGAAGTGTTGTGGATAACCCAACAGAAGTAAATTTAATGGATTTTTTATTACAGATGCATTTCTTTGTCATAAGGGTGCATATAAATAGTTTCTATTTGTTTTGCTTTTGCCTTATGTTAGTCCTGAGTTCTCTGGAAACCCCAGTTCATATAGTTTTAACTGTCTAGGCTTTAGTCTAAAACAAAGAGCTGCAATTGTCAATTTCACTGAACAAAACCCAGTAAAAGTGAAGCAAAAACCCATCACTGCAAGGGGTAGCTTGTAAATAGCTGATAACCAAGAGCTCCCCTCACCCAAGCACAGCTCCAACTGAGAAGTACTTTTTAGTGTTAATGGAAGCTGTGCATCTGTAGCAGTGAGATAATGGACCATTATTAAACCTGATTCTCTTCGGTGCTAGGAAAGCCGCAAGGCTGCCTGAGAAAGGTAATGCCAATGCAGCCGGCTGGGTAGTGCCATTGGCATTTGGTGATGGTGTCTGCCTAGGTTCCAGGCACCATCCTTGGGATAAGCACCAAGGGTAGAGCTCTACTTGGCCAATTATTCACTTCTCCAGCTCCAAGTTTCTTGCTTGGCACTGGTTTCTACAAAGCCAAGTATGAAAGTCACCTGAGGGCTTGTGTTTGGCTGCTATGCCAAATACCTGAATACTACACCATCAAAGGGGCTTGACATCAGTGGTTGTATTTTCCTAGTATAGGCCCAGCAATCAATTATCAGTAGCTAAGTCAGTTCAGAGATAACTGGGCTAACCAGCCAGAGTTAAGAGATTCCTTGCCCTGTTTCATCATTTAAAAAAAAACACTTTATATCATAATGACTTTCCTGATGGCAATCAGTTTTAGCAACATTCTTCCACATTATATTTTTATACACTCTTCTGTGTGCATGAGATACAACCACGGCTACTTCATTCATCAGATCGCAGAAGAAGGAAATTGGTGCATGATTTTGGTTTTCAAAGCACTTCATTTGAGGTTTGGAAACAAAAATAATGTTTTAATAGATGTGTTTTGCTTAATATTTCATAAAGGCATGCTTTTAAGGGACTTATTAAGGGAAAATATTACAAATGTTAGAACTATAAAACTGTCTTTCTTAAATTCTAATATTTTAGAGGCATGAAGCAAATGAATACATAAGTTGTGAGTTGGAATATAATTTTTTTTGCATATGAGGTAACATATTTTGTATTTCACTCAAGGCTCTGCCAGTAAAAAGTAATGAAATTGTACCTTTCTAATGACATCTCTGCAGCAGGGGTCTATTGCCTTGTGGATGACACCAAATTATCCATGTGTATTAGGAGACTGAGGCTTTTTCCTTTAATCTCTTTTTATTAATGAAGTGCATAGTGCCTGTCCCAGGAGAGCACTACTGACTGATATACAGAAGAGAGATCAGAGAGGAAAAAACTAGTAAAAACACAAAGGAATTATGCCTGACCATGAAAATGATCTTTACCTTTCTCTTTAAGGGTATACAATGGAAAAGTACAGAATTGTAGACACAAAGACAGCCCAGGCATCCCTGAATAGCAAAATAACCCTCTCTACCGAAGATGTTTACTTTGTCAAAAGTTACAAACAACAAAGGCACACTGTGGGTTTGGGGGCTTGAGTGATGGGAGGGAGAACACATTTAACATGCCTGATATCAAAGAGTGAGTCGGACACTCCTCACTAAGCCTTTACACTAAAAGGAAGTGCTGACTGGTAGTTAAATAATGGACTACCAAAAAAATCCATATTTCTACACTTTGTATCACTACTGTCCACTTTGCTCTGTAACCCTGAGTAAATCATTTACCTCCATTCAGTACGGTTTTCATGGACAGGTTCCAAGGCCACCATATGCAGAATTTCAACAGAAATTTGAAATATTGGAATAAAATATAGAATAAAAATGAGTTATTTAGGGTCATAGGATTTTAAATTTGGAAGGGACCATAGAGATCGTATAATTGGTTCGCTCATTTTTCAGAAACTGGGGCCCAAGATCACAGTTTTTGTTGTTTTTTTTTTATTTAAAAGTCAAGATTCACACCCATGTCTTCTGACTCCAAACACAACATTCCCTCCTCTGCTCCATACTGATCTTCATTTATTTGGAGTTTAATCTCACCTCACTGACTAGGGAACGTTTCTCAATAGGCACATGGTCATAGTATTCTTTTTAGGCTGTGAAAACTGGCAAAATATCATTGGTAAATTGCCTGAAAATCCAAAAATGGAGTTTCATATTCAAAAGCCAAAATAAACTTTACTTACTCCTTTTCCTTGCCATAACAGATCAGTTTGATCTCTACAGACCACAATCCAATCAATATAAAAGCCAATGAAAATTATTATGTATATGGTATTTCATAATACACAGATCCAAAACATTTCACTAGAAAGTAATTAGGTCTTCCTTTACTTTAGTGATGAGAAAATTATTAGAAAGACACAGTTATCTCTGGACAATCATTATAAAATTAATTTAACTCACTTCATCTCAAATATGTCTTATAGCACTTCTATTTTCATATATTACTATATATATAAAACCAGTCTATGTTTGTGGCAATTCATCCTACAACTTGACTTTTAAAGACATATCAATTACTGAGTCAATAAAGATATCTTTAAGTAAAGAAAAAAATTAAAAGTCTTTTCCCTATAAAGTGATAGGAAAGGCCCAATGGGTTCACCCTGCTGAGGAGAACCCATCATAGATTAGAAGGGTTGTAGGCTGGTAAAGAGTTTTTGTGAGGCTTTGTTCCATTTAATAGCTAAGCCCCTCCCTTCAGTTCCTTCACTTTCCCCATCATACTGAAATAAAATAGGTGAGAGTAGGAATCATGTGTAATTGCCCAGATCTTGTGTTTGTAGGTTAGGAAACAGATCAACATGCAAAAGGAACTTCGTAGAACAGACAGTATGAATGTCATCTCTCCTACCATTCCCACTCAGCTCTAAACAACCATTTTCCCATCACTGATCACCACACTCAAAAATGAATAATCTGTCACACCCATCCAACAGAGTACTAGCAGTGCCATCAGACAAGACGACCTTTACTACATCCCTAACTTCACCACCTCAGACAATATTCTGTACCTATTGGTTTATTGTTGTAAATACTCACTATCAACACTTAACAACAGTAACAACTGCTATATTAGTAGCCAAATGTCCACTGGATTTGACTTACTGTTATCTGGTATTCCTCTTTTTCCTTCGAATAACCTTTCTTCTCAGAGAAGGTATGTGTTACTTCTCAACTGATGAAAATGGAATTGATTTTTGAAACCCGTATTTCTTTGGTATTAAATTGAAGAAATTTTGTGCTAGATCAAAAACCTAGCAGCTCTACTTTGCTAATGTCTGGAGCTTTTGAAGAAAATACATCAAATAATATAAACTGTGCAGTGTTGACAGTGTACATCAAATTTAAGCAAAGTTAGAGTATTAATCTTTCAGTGTAAAGGGTGTCAAGTCGAAATTATGAGAATATACCTAATTTGTGTAACCCACTATGATGTGTGTTTAGAAGCTTGTCGGGATTAATTAAAGAGGCAAGCAATGCATGAAAATGTATAAACAAGTATTTATCACTTTTATGACCCACGTCAGAATGAAATTGTAATTCATGATAAACTAAGGAAAATAAACTGAACATATGGCTATATTCACAATTATTTATTAACTGAAATGTTAGTTGTTACCATAATATTAGAACTAATGTCACAGGGCTTTAAACTACAATGCATTGCATTTGGAATAATATATTAAAATATGATCAGACTGGTTGATTTCCATTAGTTATACTGTATCTCATAATGTTACACTTTTGCAAATAAACTTGTGTGCCTTAAAAAAAGTAAGCATGGTGTTTGATATCTTCAAGTATTTGCTTTTTTCTCCAAGTTTTGTAGCCAGATACATTATTTTTACCTGAAAATATTTAAGAATGTGTATGATCTTGGACTCTTCCAGAAGAACAGACAGTTGTTAAAGACATTGTGTTTCCCACCAAATAAAATTTGGAGTTTAATCTCACCTCACTGACTAGGGAACGTTTCTCAAACGTTTCTCAAAAAACATGGAATAAAGCTCCAGCAGTCAATAAGTATTTATTGAGTACCCACAGAGTACACTCAGCAAGAGGTCCAGATCTAGATAAAAATTCAATTCCAAAGGAAAAGTGTCCATTTTCATTTTGATATAAAATATACCACTGGCTATTAACCTTTATATCTAGACAGGCACATACTTAGGTGTGCAAATTACTTGAGACAAAATTGAATAATTAAATTTATTGACATATCTTAAAACTTTTGAGGAATGAGTGCCCATGCTTATTAAGTCCCTACTAGGTGTCTGGGCTGCCATGTTTGGTAGCTTTATTGCTCTTCCACCAAGCTGATGACTTTCTCTTCCAACACAATGGACAAAAGCTATGGATTCTGTTATGAGATCTCCCTTCTATTTCTGGTGTTGATTTGCTATTTGACCTTCAGCCAATCACTTTGTTTCTCAGTTTTCTATGAAATGGAAACTAATAGAAGACGACTTGCAAATATTTTAATCTTTAAAACTTTGTCATATACAAAATATCTTCCTTTTGCAACAATCATTTTTCATATAATTTGTCATAGAGTTCACAAGATATTGATGCATATTATTTAATTCTTCATCATGAAACCACACTTTTGTCACACTGGATATTAAGTGTGCTATTGATGAAGTCATTTTCTCAAGTCTAGTCTTGATTATAGCCCACAAGTTTTCTCCAGTTTTAAAATAGATCAATTCACAGGCCGCTCAATTATGTGTATTGCCATCTCTTGGTTAACTTTCTTAACTTTTCATAACGAGTAGTCTGGAACAAGATCATGTTACAGTATTCTAGATCTCTTTAAGGCTCTTTTTTTTAGTTCTAGAACACTTCTGGTTTTCTCTACATAAAAATATTTATCAGAGTTCATCATTGCCTCAAAAGGGACAAGATTTCTAGGCTCAGTGGCATTTTGTTAATCTTTCCCAAAAAGCATTTGAGAGGATGTTTTATAATCTGTTAAGAATGTTCATGTCTTCAAGGGATGGACAATGATATCATCACATCTCTTGTATACGCCCCATTCTCTGACCACTGTCATTGCCCTAGTACTGTCCCTCATCATCTCACATCTGGACTGTTACAGTACTTTACTGGTCGGTCTCCCTGTTTCAAGTCCCTCCCCTCTCCAATTTTTGACAGCTCTACTCAGCTGTCAAATTAAGCTTCTTAGGGGGTGCCTAGGTGGTGCAGTGAATATAGACCACTGGTCATGGAGTCCAGAGGATCTCAGTTCAAATTTGGCCTCAGACACTTAACACTAGCCATGTGACCTTGGGCAAGTCACTTAACCCCAATTGCCCTGCCCTCTCCCCTCCAAAAAGCAAAAAAAATAAAAAATAAAATCTTCCTAATACACACATCTAACCATGTCAATGCTCTATTCAGTAAACTCCAACGCTCTCCAGTAAATTACCCATTACCTCCAGGATCAACTTAAAACGCTATCTACCTCTCAAAGTCCTTCATAACCTGATCCCTTCCTCCCTATACTTCACAGTGACACTGGTCTCCACCTCCCCACTCCAGGTATTTTCACCAGCTATTCCCCGTTCCTGAAATTTGCGTCATCCTCATCTCTGCCTCCTGGCTTTCCTTTCTCCTATTAAGCCCCAACAAACAACCCATCTTCTTCAAGAAGCCTTTCCCCTCTCTTACACTTAGTGCCTTCCCTCTGAGACTTTCACCAATGAATGTTGTCTTTATTTTATTGATTGATTGTTGTTTACACATTGTCTTCTCCATCAGACTGCAAGCTCTTTGAGAGCAGACAGTGGTTTCTGCCTTTCTTTGTATCCCCAGTGCATTTACCATTTTCCTATCTTTAGCACTCTGCTCTTTGTCTTTGCATTTTCTTGTCAAGAACAAATGTTTTGTTTTCTTCATAGTAACAGCTAATAACTGTTTGGTTTTGGTTTTAATGGTCTTCTTGCAATTCTTTCAGCTTTGAAGAGTCCACTCCACACACAAACCAATAACAATCCCTCCAGCTGCCAGACCACTCTGAAAGTCTTTATTTTCTGAGGATTAATTAGGTCGCTTTGCAACAACACTTTGTCAGTTATTGGAGCTGTTTTCATTTCCAACCACACTTTGCTTTGTGTTTCATTGTGGATACTCCTACTTCAGTCTGAGTTTGAATCTTCCATGTCACCAGCCACTGTGCTACCTTGAACCACCATATCAGTGTGCTCTTTTAATAAATGCAACTTTTGAGCATTTCCATGTAGTAATAATAATTATCAAAACCTAAAGAATTGAAAACAAAATGAGCAAATGTGTATATAGGATAAAATCTAGCACTCAGCCACCAAATAATTAGCTGAACATAGAGAAAGCAATGCAATCTGGTTTCATCCATTCAAGCTCAGAGGTTATGAGTACAGTCAATAGAAGGGTAAATATATAACCATTGTTTTCACAAGATGAAATCACATCAAAATTATTGCTTGGCCTAATTAATTCTCACAGTACACTACTGTAACTAACCTAATGAGACTGATGATTCTAAAAAGTTTATAATAATGATATGGTATGGTGCTTTATGGTTTGTGTTGTTGTTTAGTCTTTTTAGTAATGTCCAACTCTTCATGACCCCATTTGGGGTTTTCTTGGTGAAGATATCAGAGTGGTTTGCCGTTTTCTTCTCCAACTCATTTTACAGATGAGAAAACTAAGGCAAACGGGGTAAAGTGACTTGCCCAGGGTCACACAGCTAGTAAGTAAGTGTCTGAGGCCAGATTTGAACTCATGAAGATGAATCTTCCTGACTTCAGGCACAGAGCTCTATCCCCTTCACCACTATATGCCTACTTTATAGTGACAAAGGTCCTATAGAGCTTCATTTATGTTTTCATATAATATTGACTTAATGTCTTATATGATAATTGTCTGAATTAACTTGTTCAAGTAATTGACCTTTTCTGAGTCTGTTTCCTCATCTGTGCAATGAGGGAATTAGACTAAACATCTGCTAAAATCCCTTCCTCTTCTGAATCTATGGTTTTATGTTCCACACAACAACCCTTTGACATATACAAAGCTGGTATTTTTATTCCAATTTTTCAGATAAGGAACCAAGACTGACATAAGTTAAGTGGTTCCTACAAAGTCACACAATCTCAATGTGGAAGAACTGGGACTCACACCTCTGACTCCAAGTGCCCTGAGAGCTCTTCTCATAGTGACACAGTAACTGAATGGTCTATCATATGAGCTGTTGGTCCATCCTAATGGCATCTGACAAATTTGTACTGTCTCCCTTGACAATACTATTTAAATGAATATGGAGGCTGAATTATTTTTACTGGGCTGCTGGAGTGAAGAACTTTATATGGATAAAAGTAATTTGTAAAAGATTTTTGATAGGTCTGGCCTTCATGTAGCCTAGGTTATTTATTATTTATTGGAGCACAGCCATTCAAGCCTGGTCATCAGTTCAGTTGGGTTAGGGAGATGATATGACTGGGCAAGAGGAATGAGGAAGCTGATCACAGAATGCAGAAGCACTAAGGGAGGAGAAATACATGAGAAGGAAGTGAATAGGAAAACACAATGTAGGTGATTAAAACTGGATCAGTTAAGAAAAGTGAACCAAAGATCTGCAAAGAGAGGGTTCAACCACTTTCCTACATGTGTTTCCTTTCTCAATCAGATTGTAAGTTCCTTGTGGGCAAGTAATGTTTACTTTGAGAATTGTATACTCATTGCTTAGTACTAGGCCTAAAACATAATATGCTTTTGGCCAGGAAAAGAACATTTCATTAAACAATCTCGGTAACCAACAAGTGGCCACAGCCTTGAGGAATGTGATGAAGAGCAAAGCCTGAAGTCTCAAGAAAACATTAAGAATTGCTACCTCAGAGCTTGGGCTCTGTTGGACTGAGAATGAAATATCCACAAATTCTAAAATTATCTTTCCATCTAAACCTTAAACTGTAATTGAACTATAATTTTTCTGAATGTTCCTTCTAACTCCACCCCCAAAAAACATGCATTTTACCACCGACATTGTAACTAAGGAAATTTAACGTAATACAACTATTCAGTTCTTTAAAAAA
>CM053594.1:187684242-187710464 GCA_028646575.1 Pseudocheirus occidentalis
AAACTGGAAATTTAAGGGATGCCCATCAATTGAGGAATGGCTGAACAAGTTATGGTATATGAATGTGATGGAATATTATTGTGCTATAAGAAATGGGAAGGAGATTGACTTCATAATTACCTGGAGAGGCTTATACGAATTGATGCTGAGTGAGAAGGGCAGAACCAGGAAAAATTTGTACACAGTCACAGATGCATCATATATGTGACGACCAATTTTGAAAAACTGGATGCTTCTCAGCATCGCACAATTAAAAGACAACTCTACAAGTCTCAGAATGGAAGGAGATGTCTACATTCAGAGAAAGATCCAGAAAGACGAGAGTTTAAAAGGAGACTGAAGCAATGCATGCTATCATTCTTTTATGTTTGACTTTTGTTTCTCTTTTCTCACTGTTCACTCCATTGGCTATAACACCTATACAACCAGAGTATTGTACAATGTGAAAGAGTTTGCAGATCCTATATATGATTGTATGCCACCATGGCGGGGGTGGGGCGTGGGGAGGAAGGGGAGAAAAATCTGAAACTCAAGTGACTGTGGAACTGAATCTTGTAACCTAAAAGTAAACAAACAAGTCAATAAAAAAAAGAATCCTCCATCCTTCATAAGTAAAAGAAAAACATTCCCTTGATTTATCATAAATATGTAAATAAGCTAAGGCATAAGTGACCTAAGAAATATGATTCCGTGTTTCCATAACAAAAGTGATCCAAACCCTGAATCATCAAATGAAAGAAGTGGGACCAGAAAGAAAACCATCAAAGCACAAGGGGAGATAAAAATGAAAGGCAAGAGATCTTCACAGAGGAAGAAGAGAAAATTAAAGAGGAAGAGGTTACTATCAACACTAAAATAAATACACACAGAAGATAAAGAAAGGAATAACTTATGAGAGAAGTATTCAAGAAAGCCAAGTGGGCCAGTGAGAAAGAATCTGAGAGTAGACTGTAAAAAAGATAGAACAATGATACTTTTTTGGTTTTCCTTTTATAATATATATATTTTTCTGAACATTTGTTAACTTTCTGTGGAGAGGGAGAAAAAGAGAGAAAGCTTTTATTTTGGCATCTACACAAATGTCCTTATTTTATTGAATCCCCCCTTTCTTTGCTGTCACAGTCCGTGATTGCATGTAACAAATTGGGATCCATAATGGGACACCCAAATGTTTATTCCTCTCCTCCTACTTTTCCTGTTGGAACAGAATGTTTTAATGTTCTCTTATATGTGAGGAAGTTTTATTTTTCTCAAGGCTGATTTTATATCACTAGGTGCCCCCTAGTGACAAAGTTCAATTTCAGGATTACTTTCAGACTAAATAACGAATCATAGTTCTAAGTATTTTCTTTCCTCTTTTCTATCACAGAGTCATTTACAGGAATAAAATACTCATACTATAAACCCAGTATTTTAATTAGAGGGTTTAAAAAAGTTTTCAAGTCTATAATGACATCCTAGAAAGAAATAAAGATTTTGTTTTGTAGTGTAAAGTTATTCAATTGGAAAACTCTGTAGAATAATATTTCTTTTCCAGTTACAGTTTTAAAATAAGATTTGGGGGAATGTAATGAAACACTATTTCTTCTGTGTCAGTGATGAGAGGAGAAGCATGCTAGAGTGGAAAGAAGGTTATATTTGGAGTCAGAGAACCTGGGTTTCAACTATGGTCCTGAGGTTTTCAACCTCTGAGATTCTGGAAAAGTCACTTCATTTCTTTGACAGTCAGTTTCCTCATCTGTAGAATGAAAAGGTTGGACTAGACTGCCTGTGAGGTTCCTTCCAGCTTGAAATCGATGATCATAAGAAATATCAGGGCTAGAATGGCTGATTCAATTCATTCTTGTTAACCTTGACAAGCAATAGATTCATAACATGTGGGACTTGATACATCATTAACTTTTGGGTCAGTGGACTCGGGTTCCAGTTCTTGTTCTGTGTGAACTTGTGAAAGTAGTAAACCTTTCTTAGCTTCTTTTCCTTTATCCATAAAATAAGGGGTTAGGAGAGGTTGGACTAGATAATATCTAAGGTTTCTTTTGGCACTAATACTATGATGCAACAGCATATATTTTTATTTTTTTGCCTTATGGATTCACTGGTTTAGAATACTTCCAGGATGGAAATTCCCTCTAACAATGCAGATCAATGATTTTTTTTTTGCTTTTTGGAGGGGGAAGGCAGGGAAATTGGGGCTAAGTGACATGCCCAAGGTCACAATGGCTAGTAAGTGTCAAGTGTCTGAGACTGGATTTGAACTCAGGTCCTCTTGGCTCTGGGGCTGGTGCTCTATTCATTGCACCAACTAGCCGCCCCCAGATCAATGATTGCTTGATGAATAAACCTGCAAGCATTTATTAAATGCCTACTATGTTCCAGAAACTATTCTAAGGATGGAGGATAGGAAGGAAGCAGTCACTGCTCTCAATGAGATTACACAGTATCATGGAAACAACATGAAAACATGCAGGTGCATGCAGCATACATACAAAGTAAATACAAAGGAATTGTGGGTAGGGAAGCAAGTAGCAGGTGGAAAAATCAGGAACGGACTCGTGTAGGCAGAGAAGCTTGAGCTGAACTTTGAAGGACGACTCTGACTTCCACTATCTTTGTCCTTTTCCTTACTCAGTGGAGCGTAATATCTACTGGATTAGGCTCCTAGTGACCACCTGTGACCAAAACTATCTCTAAGGGAAAGGTTCTGCTATCAGCTATTTACACATGAGTGTGAATAGGATGTAGTGTTGTCTCTCAAGGGGATATTTCATTTAAGACTTCTCTTTGTTGAGGAACAAAAGCTTTCTGTTAAATTTCAACAGTGAGGCAAAATACATACACATTGTATATAATATACGCCTATATCCATGTATCTATATATTTCTATTATTTATATCTTTCTATCCATCTATCCATCCATCCATCATCTATCTATCTATCCATCCATGTATATCTATCTATCTATCTATCTATCTATCTATCTATCATCTATCTATCCATCTATCCATCCATCTATCCATCTATCTATCTATCTATCTATCTATCTATCTATCTATCTATCTATCTATCTGTCTGTCTGTCTGTTTATCTATCTGTATGTGTATCTATCATCTCTATCATCTATTTGTCTATCATCTCTCTATCATCTGTCATCTATCTATCCATCTATCTATCTATCTATCTATCTATCTATCTATCTATCTATCTATCTATCACCTATGTATCTAGTGCTTACTATGCAAAAGGGAAAGGGTGACCCTCATGATGCCATAGAAACAGTAAGAAGTCTTATAGATTGAAGCTGCTGGAATTCAGTTTATTGAACATACTGCTGCCCTGCCAGCTTCTCTTTTGACTTTATGAAAGGCAGCACAGCATCTTAGCTAGGTAGGGTACTGGTCTTGGGGTCAAGTGACATAGGTTTATGTCTTAGCCCTGACACTTAATGGCTGTGTAACCTTAAGAAATTCACATTTACTTCTCTGGAACTCAGTTTCTTCATCTGTGAAACAAGGAGTAAGTAGTACTTGCTCTATTGATGTCATCAAGTTGTTTTATGGAAAAGTTTTTGTAATTCTTAAAGAAAAGTATAGTCCTGACATAGAGCCACATGCCTATAATTCCTTCTATTGGGGAGGCTGAGGCTGGCAGATCACTTGGGCTTTGAGCTGAGGCATGTCTGAAGCCAATCAGGTGTTTACATTGTCTGAAACTAATATAGTGAGTCCCTTGGGGTGGAGGACCCCTAGGCTATCTAAGAAGGGGAGAAGGGGAGAATAGGTCCAGGTTGGACACAGAGCTGGTCAAAACGTTGGTGCTGATCAGTGGTGGGGTCAGGCCTGTGAGTGACTTTTGCCCTTCCAACCTGGGAGAGATAGGGAGATATAGTTTCAAAAAATAAAATGAAGAAGAAGCAAAACAATACTATATAGGTAACTTATTGTGATCATTATTATGCTTCCCTAAGCACATCATAACAAATCTTTGTTGTAATGTAACACTGATATCATTCTTACTGATTTGTGAAAAGTGCACGTATTGGGTGTTTGATCTGATTTTCTATAACTTTTCCTATTAGAATATTTGTTTTTACTTCTCAAATGACTGGCTGGATACTCTAAAGAGATAAAAGAAAGAGGAAAATCACCTTTATGTTAAATAATATGTATAGTGGATCTTCTTTTTTGTAGCAGCCCAAATTGAAACCTAAGAGGGTGTCTTTCCATCAAGGAATGGCTAAACAAATTATGTATATGAATGTAATAGAATATTACTGTGTCATGAGAAATGATGGACAGCGTTAGAGGAAGCTGGTAAGAGCAGTTAGGTGGCACAGTGGATAGAGTGTCAGGCCTAGAGTCAGGAAGACTCTTCCTGAGTTCAAATCTGACCCCAGAAACTTACCAGCTGTGTGACTTTAGGCAAGTCACTTAACCCTATTTCCTTCATCTGTAAAATGAGCTGGAGGAGGAAACGGGAAGCCATCTCAGTCTCTTTGCCAAGAAAACCCCAAATAGGGTCACAAAGAATCAGACACGACTGATCGACAACAAGAAGAGGAGACTGGAAAGACCTGAACTGATGCAGTGTGAAGTGAGCAGAACTAGGAAAATCATATATACAACAATAATGACATTATAGAGAAATTTTTTAAAATCCCCAAACTTTGAAGGACTTTAGAACAATGCAGTGATAAACCATAAGTCCAGAAGACTGAAGATGAAACCCACCACTCACCTTGTGCCAGAGAGGTGATGGTCTTAAATTGTAGAGAGAGACATATACTTTGGGGCATGAGCAATGTGAGATTTTGTTTTGCTGGAATATGCATGTTTATGATAAGGTTTTCATTTTTCTTTTTTTCTTCAATGGGTGGGTAATAGGAAAGAGAGATTATAATAAATACATGAAAAACGAATACATTTACTTTTTAAAAATGATTGCTTATTTTGTTCATGTGGCTATAGTACTGTATTAGCAAGGTTCTGCTTTGTTCTTCTGTCCCATGGTCTATACCTCTATGCCCAATCAACCATATTTCAGATATATGTTGTTGTTCACAAGGAAGGCCAGGAGAAAGCAGACAGAGAGATTGTTGCAAATTCATCACTCCTGGAAAAACGAACTCACGTTGGCAAATTCATTTATTTCTGTAGTGTCCATCCCCATGGGAGCCACATGAATTATGTGCAGAGATGCCACAATTCAACAGAGATTGTCAACATTTAATTTCTGTGCTGTCAGCTATCCAGAGCTTAAGGAATTTTAGTTTCAATTGTGAATGAAGCTTTCAAAAATATGTAGAAATTTGTGGGGTCTTCTCATTTGTAAAATAAGAATTTTTGGTTAGATGGCCTCTGAAGAAGGTTGGTCTATATCTGCTTTTCTGTAATACAGATATTTATATTTATTCTGTAACATAATTTTTTCATGTCAAAGTTTGCATGAGGTCAAACCATAGTTTATGACTATGACCTCATAAGGAGGGAATGGGGGCAATGATGCAGCTAAATATAATAATAAAACACGCTTCACTCACTTCTGCATTGGGGAGGGGGGAAATAATGAAATGGAAAGTTAAACTGGCTTTTATACTAGTTTAATTTTATTTCATTTAACAGCTTATATGTGACTTTCTTTAAAAGGCTATTATCAAATATTTAAAAAAAACCTTCTCTACCGAAATGAAGCCTCAGAAGCACATTTATACTGCTCAAAGTGGGTTATCCCTCCTCACTCAACCCCACAAACATGGCTTTTCATTTTATTCTGCATTCTGTAGAATTATTCCTATAGTTCTCTAATGCAGAAAGCTCAGAAAATTTTCTCCAAATTGTGAGGTCACATTGTCATTCAGATAAGTGGTTTTGTCTCTCTCTCTTTTTTTTGCTTATAGTTGTCATTTCTGAAACTGCTAATTGCTTTGCTAAGCTAGTATGAAAACAAATCTTTTTTTGTTTGTTTGTTAATCTGTTACAATATCTTTGAAGGGTTTTGAAATGTTTATTTGTTAGCTACATCTGGGATCCTAGCATCACAGAGATCACACCGTCACCTTCTCATGACAATTATCATGTAGAGGAGAGTTAGCATAGTACAAGGGGGAGGAAAGATGACCTGGAAGCCAGGAAGATCTGTGACCTCAGACACATTCTGGTTGTGTGACCTGGGGCAATTAAACCCAGCCCAGGGCCCAAGATAACTTTCAGTCTATAGGTTGCAGAAATGTTCTAACTTTCATTGGTAGAGGGAATTTCCACACCTGAGAGTTCCCTATAACAATTAAATCACAAGTTGTCTATTCTCCCATAGTATTTACATAGCACTTTAAGGTTTGCAAAATACTTTGCATTTATTATTTCATTTCATTCTCAAAATAACCCCATGAGATGTATTTGATAAGAGCTTCTGTGAGGATTGAGATGTGTGTAAACTTAAATGTGTGTAAAGCACTTTACAAACCTACAAGTGCTTTACAAATGTCAGTCACTGTTGATTTAAGTACAGTTCAAGGGCCAGCACAGTTTTGAGGTCCAAGGACTTTGACCAGAGGTCCCAGTTTAAATAGGGATGCCTGAGTTTGACAGGCATTCTGGAAAATATACAAAGCAGGTAGATGGTAAGCCATATAGCAGCAGAGCAGATAAGGAAGCCACAGTCAGGATTCCTGACTAGTATAGCTAACATTTATTGGACCCTAATATAATAAGAGAATGTTCAGGTCTAGTGGGTGGTGTTTGGGAGAAAAGACAGCTTTTGATAGGTATTTGGAGGATGGATCAAATAGCCAAGACCCTTGACCAACAGGGTAGTGAGTTGGCAGCAATGAGGTGGCAGAATAGATACAGAATAAAGGGACTCTCATGGTATGAAGCTGGGCAGATACAAAGCAGGGCGTGGAATAACAATCAGATACCCCTGAGCCTTTCTGGGTAGTGTGGAGGCAAGTGTGTTTCAGCTGCACCATGCGATCTCAACAGGGAAAGTGAGACTGGGGTAAGCTCACAAGCTCACTCCACACCTAGATTTCTTCTCACATTGGAAGTTCCCACTTCCCAGCTATCATGGCTATGGCTTCTCTTTCTGATTCTGGTTCCTGCCAGAACCTTGATTTTAGGGAGAAGACCCAGGACAACCATGTCTCTATTCATTTCCATATTGTACTAATGACTCATTTACACAGGACTTTGTCTACCATGCCCTGCCTGGGTACTTCATCTTCCCTTCCTCTCCACCTACCAAAGCTCCTTTTTATGTTGTTTTCTCCAATCAGAATGTAAGCCCCTTGAGGGTAGAGACTGTCTTTCTGCTTGCCTTTGTATTCCTAGCACTTAGCACAATACCTGGCACAGGGAAAGCATTTAATAAATTCTTGTTAATTGAGTCATCCCCAATTTAGCTAAAATAGCTTTATACGTGGTCCTTAAAATTCTGTACCCCTCTTCTTGTCCTGGCATTAACATGCCTCAAAGTGGCATCTAGACTTTCATACTTCTATGGTTCTGTGATATCTCTGTGTTGTGCAAACCCCAAAAGGTGTAGGTTGTAGCCCATCCATACCTTTTTGTCTATCTTCTCTCATAAACTCTCTACAGGGGGTTAACTCAATGATCTGGAGGCTTCTTTATGTCTTTAGAGCATTTGTTCAGGTATATAAATTAAATACAAATAAATTCCTTGTCAGTCTATTGCAAATTGAATGTTTTGTTTTTGGATGACATTAACTTCCTAGAGCAGTGGTTCTCAATCTGTGGGGTTGTGACCTCTTTGGGAGTTGAACGACCCTTTCACAGGGTTCATAGGGGTAGTCTAAGACCATCAGAAAACACATATTTCGATGGTCTTAGGAACTGAGACACCACCCCTCTATCTGTCTCCAGGTGGGTCTGCCCACAAGCAGATACGCCCACATATGGGTAGTAAAGGGTCGCAGTATTAGGAAGGTTGAAAACCACTCTCCTAGAGGCTTTCACTGTTTCTTTTAATCATAATCAGTTGAACACTAAAGTCTCAATGTTCAGAGACAATTTAAAAATGAATTCTCATCTTCAGTAGTTTTGGACTAAGTTCAGGAAAATCAATGATGCCTATCCCTTATCTCTTCACCTGGTGAAGCCTTATTCCTACACTACTGAAGGTCCTTCTATGAAAGATGTCAGGGGAGGTATCCAGAATCTCTGACTATGTGTGGCCCAGAGACCTCTGATTTATGTGATTAATCTGTGGTGGTGGATTATTCTCACTAGTGCGAGTGCTGGCTATCTAACAGAAGGTAGTAGTGGAACAAGAATTAAAAAAAAACACACAACAGGGGAAAAGATTGATCTTTGAGCTCAGCTCTAGTTGGGGAGGCTCCCGCTTTTGTCTCATATTTGATTTCTACAAGTCACTGAGAGTCATCTTCCAGAAACGTGCTCTTACCTGCATGGACAACATGAAATATCAAACATATACTACAGACATGAATATGAAAGTGTGGTAAGCTTCCTAATCAGACTGGGGTGATGTTGTGGCAACTCCCCAGACTGGTATAGTGGTCAATAGCTCATGAGTCGGTTTCTCAGACTTTCCTTTTTGCGTAGGCAAAGTTCCTTTTCTGATGTGTGTTAGAAATGCTCTGTCCTTTGGGGGAATATCAGGACAGTGATTAGTGGGGATCAAAATATCATCTGTTACCTCTATTTCCAGATCCTCACTTGAGGATCTTTGGGTAAAGGAACTGGTTAAAAAGAATGAGAGTGGAATGTGACCCAATTTACTTAAGGTCAGTTAATGAGAGATTTAAAGAGGATATCATCTGATACTTATCTATGAATCCATCTAGGCCCAACTGGACAATTATTTAGAAAGTCACTGGGGGAAGAGAGAAAGACAGCTGTTTTTAGGGGCCAAAGTAAAAAGCAAGGACCAGTTGTTGCTGACATGTTATGTGCTAAGTGACATGGACAGAAATCTTCTCAGGGAATCCTGTCTCATAAATTATCTGGCAAATGCCAGAAAAACACATTTGGGTTGTTCTTTAAAATGAGTGAGAAATCAAAGGTCTAATAGAATTATATATAATTGTTTTTATCGGGATTCTACAAATCAAATGCTAACTCAAATTCCATAAGAGAGAGGGAATAAATGCCCAATATACAAATATTCTAATAAGTAATAAAAGCCTTATTTATTAACATAGCTATGTACAAATGTATCTTTGCATGTCTGTGTTCTATTATAAGCAATATTGATTCAATTCCTCAGAATGACAGAGGATAGCACTTACTAATCTCTAATAAAAAGATCTGTGTCCAGAGACCAGACATTATGGAGAGTGTTAAAGAAGTTAAAGTTCTGTTGGCCTTGCCATGAAAGTGCTGTGTAATTTCCCAAATGCAACTGATCAGTCCTCTTTCTCCTGTTTAATTCTGATAGCAACACACTATTTTCAGTGTTTCCCCAAGATATATGTACTAAAGGATCATTTCAATGGGCCGTCCCTTCAACTGCACATTATAGTCTTCACAATAAGCTTTCTTTTTCCTAGAGAAAAACTGGATGGCACAGTGCAGAGAGCACTTGGTCTGAAGTCAGGAAGAACTGAGTTCAAATCTCAGATATTTATTATTTGTGTGGCCCTGGGTAAGTCCCTTGACATCTGTCTACCTCAGTTTCCTCAATAGCGAAATGGGGATAATAATAGTACTAAACTCCCAAGGTTGTTGTGGGGGTCAAATGAAAGAATATTTATAAAACCTTTAAAGCAGAGCCTGATACATTTAATAAATGTATTAATAAATAATAAATAAAACAAAAGGTATTTAATAAGTGTGTTTTTCATTCCTCATTCTATTCCCCTCCTTTCCTCATGAGGATTGTTAGGGTGATTTTTTTTTTGAGAGCATCTGTTTCTATTTGAGAGGTTCCATGGCATTTTAGGGCTTGATAAAGTTGGCACAATATCATCTAAAAACATTGCTTAAAAATGAAGTGCGGACTAGTCTGGGTATGTCCAGAATGGGAGTAGAATACTGAGGAGTAAGTGTGAGAGGGAAAGGGTGAAGCTTTAGAGCAGGAGATTTTAGCCTCACGCTCATAGACTATCAAGAGATATATGGATAGATTTGGGTGGCAGCAAGATTGTGTCTATGAACTTGGATGGGAAAACTTAATTTTTATTTCTTTTTAAATTCAATTTTATTTTCAGTTTCTAATTCTCTCCAATCCCCTTTGAGAAAACAAGGAAAACAAAAATTATCATAAAAATGTAGTCAAGTAAAATGAATTTTTGTATTGGTTATGATCAAAAAAGAAAAGAAGGAAGAAAGAAAAAATCAAACTAGAAAAGAAGGAAAAGAAAGAAAGGTGCTTGGTCATTGTGTTGATCAAAGTTACTAGATCTTTCAAAGTTGATTATTTGATTGTTGTTATTGCATAAATTGTTTTCCTGGTTCTGCTCATTTCACTTTGCGTCATTTTTGTGAGTCTTTTCAGGTTTTTTTTTTAAACTATGCCCTTCATTATTTCTTATAGCATAATCGTATTTCGTCAAATTTATATATGATATTTAGTTCAGCCATCTTCCAATAAATGGGTATCCCTTCAGTTTCCTATTCTTTGCTTCAATGAAAAAAGTACCCATAATTTTTTTTGTACATTTAGGCCTTTTCCTTTCTGATTTTTTAGGGTATAGACCTAATAAAGGTATCACCAGGCACCTTTATTTTTTCTAACTGCTACCTGAAATTAAACATTTCCTTCAATTATTTAAAAACATTATTCCAAGCAGGCAATTTATAGACTTCCCTAGATTATGAAAGGGATTTATAATACACAAAAAGGTTAAGAAACCCTACAGTAAATTTCTGACTTACAGTGAGCAAGAAGATAATCCAAGGGCAGATCTTCAGAGCCCATTCTGTATTGTATATATATGTGGGGATAGGAACAGGTAGGGATAGGTGACCTTAGCCTAATCATAAAGACCTATCCATTAATACTAAGGTACAAATGTTCCCATTAGGACAATATCAGAATTTTGGAAACTGTGACAATAAAGTCTTGGCAAATGTAAGCATCTCATTATTATAATACTGTTCCTCCCCTCCCCATTGTTTCCACATGGAATAGAGAACACATCGGAGAAGGGAATGCAAGCAGACCCAGCATTTGGTGGGTGCTTGACCTTGGCATGGGTCTGCCTCACGCAGACATGCATAAACACACAAACTAAGCAATGGAATTAAACAAAAGGCTCATGATTGTTAAAAGGAATGCCATAAATAAAGCATGTAAAATTTAGCATATTAAATGACAGATTTCAGGAGCTCTGCTACCATGCAATCATTCACACACTTATAAGAACATGTGTGCTTCATTAAAGTCAGTGAAGTGTACCCATTCATCTTGGCATTATTCATAATTGAAACATTTCAATTTTAGTTAACAGAAAAAAACTAATTTAAAAGTAAAACAAGGAAATTAGTTCTGTGTTTCTGGATTACAATCCCACAGTGACTTCAACTAGTCAGATTTAGCCTCAGGAGGTATTAAAAAAATCAGTGTAGCCCATTTAAATAGCAAACCTTTTAAAGGATTGTAGATCTGTTAAACATGATACTTTGCACCTAGTACAGCTCAAATATAGTGTGATAAAGGAATCCTCTCAAACTAATCTGTTACTAAATAATTAACTTTATCTCTTGAGACAGAGGGTTCTAAGCTTATTTGACCTACCACCCTCTTTTTAAAAAAATCTTTCAATGTCCCCTCGGGAATCTACTTTCTTTAACTCTTTAACGATTTAAAATTTTGTATCATTTAAAAATACTTTTTAAAAATGACAAATCTTAAATTTAATAATTTATTGCAAATGTTTTTCCTGCATTGAAATCTTGCAATAATGCATCATGTAACTGTATAGCATCATAATGTAAATAAATAATTGCATGTACATATACCTGGTGATATCACCTAGTTTTCCCAACAATGTGTGACATGCTCACTTGCCAACACTTGCTTGTTAGGATCTGTTGGCAGACTTGACCACTGATTGGTTATAACTTGGATTTTGTGTGTTTATTTGGGAAATAATGTAATCATTACAAGCTAGTTCAATTTCTTTCAATGGCATTGATCCCCCATTTTTTAAACCTTCTTGTCTTAACTTTTACCTCTATAGTATTCACCTTGATAAGTTCTTCATTAACCACTCTTTCATTGTTTCCTTGACTGCCTTCTTCTATGTCCTCACTTTGGATGTTGCCAAGGTCTCTGTAATTGATCCCAAAACCTTTGCCTTGACAACAGAGAATTTTTATCCTGATAATTTTAGAGGTCCACAGTTCTAATTGTTTTCTACTCTTCCTCATTCAATCCTTTTGGTATATTTTGCCATTTCATCTTTTATACTAGAATTCCCAACCATTTACACGGTTCAGTACCAAATGAGGCAAATGATGGCTTAGTTTGCCTACCTAAAAAAATGAAATTGGGAGGCGGAAGCCATCAGAGTTTCTGACCAGAAGAGAAACAATTGCTATTATATTCACTCTGAGCCATCAAAACCAAAACAACAATCAAAGTAGGTTCAGGTTGGGGCCTATTATTGGCTAATCAGGGAGAGTCAGAGTGATTTGGGTTTAGGGCTTGGTAAACTAGCTCTATTTGCATTCAAATGGACTTTGTCAAAGCCTGGTTTTCCAGTGTTGTATTTCAAGAAATCATAAATGAAAACTACATGGGACAAAAGAGTTAATTATCCCAGTTAAAAAAAATTGAAATTATAAATGAGAAGGAAAGAAGAAAAAAATCTAGTTCATAAGCCCCAACTTGTCTTGTGAAGTTTAAGTAATCAAAATTTATGTTCCTTTTGGCAGAACACTGTAAGGGTATGATTCTCCAAGTGGATAGAGTAAGAAAAGGGAGGGTGAGAAGAAAGGAAGGAGAGAGAGATGGACCTGGGAGAGAAGGAGGAAGGGAGGAGGGAAAGAAAAAAGGAAGAAAGGAAGGAGTATTGCTCAGTTGGAACTGGCCAGTTGAGACCCCAGTGGGTCAGTAACTAGTACTCATAGATTATTGTTTGTCCTTCATTCTCAAAGAGGACCAATGACATCAGGAGGGTGACATCTTGACTTGCAAGTAAATAAGATTTAAATGAGTCAGAGCTGTGAAAAGTCATCAGTCTCATTCTCTCCTCAAACATATTGCTTATCAGACTTATGGATAGGTGAACAATTTATAAGTAAAGAAGAGATAGAGAGCAAAGTTAGGTGTAAAATAGATAATTTTGATTACATTAAACTGAAAAGTGTTTTTTACAAATAAAACAAATCTAGCCAAGAAAACAAAAATTTGGGAATTTTTTTATAGATGGTTTATCAGATAAAGGTTTCATATCTAAAATACACAAAGAATTTTGTCAAATCTATAAGAATATGAGTCATTACCTAATCAACAAATGGTCAAAGGATATAAACAGGCAGTTTTCCAATGAAGAAATCAAAACAATTTATAGTATTATAAAAATGCTCTCAATTAGTATTGATTAGAGAAATGTAAATTAAAACAACCTTGAGATATCATTTTACACTTACCAGACTGGCTAAAATGATAGAAGGGGAAAGTGATACATGTTGGAAAGGGTGTGGAAAAATTGAGACACTAATTAATTGTTGCTGGAATTGTGAACTGATCCAGCCATTTTGGAGAGCAATCTGGAATTATGCCCAAAGAGTTATTAAACTACCTATATATCCTTTGATCCAGCAATACTACTGCTTGATCTATTTCAAAAGATGTTTAAAGACAAAGAACTTATATGTTCTAAAATGTATATAGCACCTCTCTTTGTGGTGACAAAGAATTGGAAATTTCAGGGTTGCCCATCAATTGGGTAATGGTTGAACTTGTGGTATATGATCATGATGGAATACTACTGCATTATAAGACGTGATGAGCTCAATGATTTTAGAAAAATATGAAAAGACTTGCATGAAATAATGGACAACAAAAATGAGTAGAAGCTAGAGAACATTGTATATAGTAAGAACAATATTGTTTTAAGAATGACTTTGAGTAAGTTATTTTGTCTGTTATAAACATTCAAATTAACTATAAAGAGCATATGAAGGAAGATGCTATCCAGAGAAAGAACTATATGTGTACATATATGTATGTGTGTATGTAAATTTTACATATGTTTGTGTCTACTGGTGGCTATCTCGAGGGCAAATGAGGAGGGAAAAAATAAATTTACATGATTTTGTTGTATATTTGAAAGGAATAGCACATTATGCATAGTAGATTTGAAGTTTCATGTACAATCATCTTTTTATCATACTACATTATGGAAATGCTTGTTTTATTTCATAACTAAAAGCAATATTAAAAAAAATTTTTAAAGAGACTGTTGGTAATTGGAGGTGACAGTTTTAGTTGAATGATGAGGCAAGAAAGTTATTTTGCAGAGGGTTAAGAAGAGAGTGAGAGGAGAGAATGGTAGATGGATTTATCAGAGGGATTAACTGAGAAGGGAAGAAGGGGTATAGAGTGATATTGGGCAGGGATGGTAGGATCAAGTGAGAGGTTTTTTTTTCTCCCTAAGGTGAGTGACATGGCTATATAATTGTAGGTAGTGGGAAAAGAACAAGTAGATAGGGAGAAGAGCTTGGGGATGATAATGAAGACAATCTGTTGGAGAAGACAGGAGAGAATGTCATCAATGGTATATGTAAATGAGCTGGCCTGGGCAAGGAGAAGGGTTATCCCTCCTCAGAGGCAGAACTGGAGTAGGTAGTGCAGGAAGGAGCCTGAGTGATGTGAGATAAGGAAAGGAGAAGCTCAGTATGATGTGAGGAAATCCTGAAAAGAACTTGAGGAGAGATGAAAAGGTTTGAAATGGCATTTGTTGAGTTTGGCTAGAAAAATCAGTTGGGTGGGGGAATAGAATAATTGCATTGTTGACATGAGGGTCCACTTGAGATTAGATAAGATAAATTTTACTGAGAACCTAACTGAAATGGCTTCCCAGTTTTCTCCAGTTCTGTCCAATAGCATGTGAGAAGGAGTGAGAGAAGCATTACCTGGGAGTAATCCAGGATTTAGGTTTGGGAGGGTTAGGGGTAAAGGATTAGAGAGGAGAGCACAGTGTAGACGTGATCTGATGCTTCAAGAGACAGGAAAGAGAAGAAAGAGAAGCCAGTGCAGGGGCAATGGTGCAGGAAAGAACAGAGGGGAGGAGGAAAGGGAGGTCATAGTGAGGAGGGAAAACTAGGCTTTCACAACATGGAAGGAAAGATGGCATGAAAAGAGTTGACGATCTGGGCCAGGTATTTTGGAATACATGAACATGGAAGTGAACACTTGTTGACAGTAGAAAAATCAAAGGTATGACAATTTCTGTGTGGAGCTGAGGTGAAGTGGAGAGGTAACAGGCAGCATTTACATCATGCTTTAAGGTTTACATAAATACATTTTACAAATATTGTTTCAGCCTTACCATGGTCCTGGGACCGATGAAGAGACTGAAGAAGACAGAAGTTAAGTGATTTGCCCAGAGTCACACAGCTAGTAAGGTTCTGAAGCCAGATTTGAACTCAATTCTACTTGACTCTACAGTACTCTATTCACAATGCCACCTAACTGCCAGCCAGAGTCTGGGCAGCTAGTTGGGGCAGTGGATAGAGCTCCAGGCCTGGATGAGAATACTCATCTCCCTGAATTTAAATCTAGCCTCAGACACTTACTAGCTATGTGACCCTGGACAAGTCACTGTTTGCCTGTTTGCAAACCCTGTTTGCCTCAGTTTCCTCATCTATAAAATGAGCTAGGGAAGGAAATGGCAAATCACTCCAGTACTCTTTGTCAAAAAAAACTCCAAATGGAGTCAAAAAGAGTTGTACATGACTGAAACAACTGAATAACAACAACAAAAGCTAGAGTATTTACAGCAACATCCATATATCTGTTGAAGTCCTCTCATATAAAGGCAGGAGTTGGGGTAGAAAGACTGTGAGCCAGGGACCAAATTCATTGAAGAAGAAGGATACTGTTCTTGGGTTCAACATATAATGGCTACTATCATTTGGATAGAGTGGTCCATTTAGAAGCATGAGCCTCAAAGGAGCAAAGGTTACTGAGTGAGGGTAGCAGATGGACAGTCTAGAAACAGCAATGGGGAATTAGAATTCTGATCCCCCTGATACAACTAATAAGTAGGGGAATAAAAGAATGTATAGCCAGTACTGGAAAGGGTTTAGACATTGTTGGGCACCAAGTTGAGGAGGATTGGGAATTGGTATCTGGGGATGGTGTGTGTATGTGTGTGTGTGTGTGTGTGTGTGTGTGTGTGTGAGAGAGAGAGAGAGAGAGAGAGAGAGAGAGGAGAGAGATTGAGAGAGACAGATTGAGAGAGACAGAGAGACAGAAAAAGATAAGACAGAGAGTGACAGAGAAACATACAGAGAGACAGAAGCAGTGTGAAGCTCTGTAGGAAGACAGACATTACATGCTGCTTTGCCTTCCAGAAGACAAGGAAAGAAATAAAGGAAGGAAGGAAGGAAGGAAGGAAGGAAGGAAGGAAAGAAGGAAGGAAAGAAGGAAAGGAGGGAGGGAGGAAAGAAGGAAAGAAGGAAGGGAGGGAGGAAAGAAGGAAGGAAGGAAGACATGACATGTATGTTTTCTCTCCACCACATCTCATCTTCTAAGATTACATCTCTATCTCTCCCTCTCTTTCTTTCTCTCCCTCTCTCTCTCTCTCTCTCTCTCTCTCTCTCTCTCTTTCTCTCTCTTTCTCTCTCTCTCTCCCTCTCCCTTTCATATCCAGAGCCTGCTCTTTACCCTTCCCCTGAAGGTTGAAAGCAAAGCTGCTGTATTATGCATGTGTTTCTATCTTCCTCCTTTAGTCAGACTATTCTTCATGCTTGGAACTTCCTGCTCTCTGTATTTTTGAAGTTGCCTGTAGCTCTTGACTGCATGACTTCAAATAGAAAGGGGATAGGGGATTTGCCTCTGAGAAAAGGAATTCTTGTGGGGGGAAATTGGGCAGACTACAGAATCTTAGTGTTGGAATAGGCCTCAGATGTCGGCTAGTCCTACCTGTACAGAACAGGAACGTTCTCTATAGGGACTAAAAGTGGCCATCTAGCTCTGAGGACCTCTTGTGAAGAGCAGTTTCTTCTCCTTCTCCTAAGCCAGTCCATGATGTTTTGGGAGAGCTTTAATTATTAGTTTTTTCTTAATGAAGTAAAAATATTTTTTCTTTGTAATTTCCATCTGCTCTCTGACTTCAAGTAAAACACTTCTAATCCCTCGTTCACGTAGCCCTTCAGATAAACTGAGGCAAGAATCATCCCTTCTGCCCCTCCCCACCAACTCTTCATTTTTCCAGGCTCACCAGTCTCAGGTCCTTCAAGCGATTCTTGTATGATATAGCTTTAATTTCTTACATATTTCTGGTAGTACTTTGAAAGATTTGCCCTATTTCATGAATATCCTTCCTAAAATATAACACCTAATAAGGAATGGGACAGCACTACTCTACTTCAGAGTGGCCTGACCAGGTTAGAGTATGCTGAGCCTGTTCACTATCACTGTTCTGGGCCCTCTACTTTTAGAAATTTTTAAAAGAATCTCTCTCTCTCTCTCTCTCTCTTTCTCTCTCTCTTTCTCTCTCTCTCTCTCTCTTTCTCTCTCTCTCTCATTCTCTCTCTCTCTCTCTGTCTCTGTCTGTCTCTGTCTCTGTCTCTCTATCTGTCTCTCTCATTCTCTCTCTCTCTGTCTCTGTCTGTCTCTGTCTCTCTATCTGTCTCTCTCTCATTCTCTCTCTCTCTCTCTCTCTCTCTCTCTCTCTCTCTCTCTCTCTCTGTCTCTGTCTGTCTCTGTCTCTGTCTCTCTGTCTCTCTCTCTCACACACACAGACACACAGACACATGATATAAGAGTGCTGGACCTAGACTCAGGAAGGCTCATTTTTGTGAGTTCAAATCTGGCCTCAGACATTTACTAGCTGTGTCACCCTGGGAAAGTCACTTAACCCTGTTTGCCTCAGTTTCCTCATTTATGAAATGAACTGGAGAAGGAAATGACAAACTACTCTAGCATCTTTGCTGAGAAAACCCCAAATGGTCATGAAGAGTTGGACATGACTGACAATGATGGAACAACAACAAATGTTTACTTTAGATGTTTTGGTTGCTATGTTACATAGTTCTGTCATACTGATCTCATAGCCAACTAGATCATTAAGATGTTTTTCACGCAAATTATTGTCTTGTACAATTTACGCTTCAATCAGAAGTTTAGAGGTTTATATAAATCCTTAACAATTTTTTTCTGACCATATTTGACCTACATTTCTAGGCCCTGACTTTGTCATCCCATGTCATAACCCTCTTAACATGGTACCATCTACAAATGAGATAAACATGCCATTTATGCTTTTTCCTGGATCACTGATAAATGTTAAACTGGTCCAAGGACAGATCCCTGTGGCACTTTGTTAGAGACATCTCTATAGAAAGACATAATCCCAATAATTAGATTTTTTTTTGTTTGCTAGTTCTAAGTTAATTGCTTAACTAGTTCTCAATCCATCTAATTCCATTAGCATCCAGTCCACATCATCTTATCTTTCCCTAAAACTTTGTCAAATGTTTGGCTGAAGATTACTTATACCTCTATCATCCCTTGACCTCTCACTCTAGTCATCATATCAGACAAAAAGGAAATACTGCCTTGCTAGCCGCTGTTCCCCTAACCTTTGACTATAACACCTCTCACTTTCATTTATTTGCTCCTGGATATTGTATCTGGCCTCTGTGGTCTCTCCAGATTACTTAACTACTTGTCTAAATCTTAAATGATGGCATTTGAATTCTAGTGACTTTTTTAGCCTTTTCCCCTTAGCTTGAATATATCTGGAACTTGATAATCCCCTGATAAATCCTCTAGATCTCTAGCATTTTCTTTATTGATATTTCAGCTCAACTGCCTTGGTTGATTGAGTCTCTAAGGAACTTGTATGGCCTAAGGAATGGGGAGTAGAAAGAGCTTTGGCTGTGGAATCAGAACACCTCTATTCAAATACCTTTTGTCACTGTTGTTCAGTCATGTCTGACTCTTAGTGACCCCATTTGGGGTTTTCTTGGCAAAGATACTGAAGTGGTTTTCCATTTCCTTCTCCAGTTTATTTTCTAGATAAGGAAACTGAGGCAAACAGGAAGACTTATCTTCTTGAGTTCAAATCTGGCCTCAGACACTTATTAGCTGTGTGACCCTGGGCAAGTCACTTAATACTGTTTGTCTTGATTTCCTTATTTGTAAAATGAGCTGGAGAAGGAAATGACAAACCACTCCAGTATTTTTGTCAAGAAAATCCCAAAGAATCAGATACAAATGGAATGACTGAACAAAATTTCCCAAATTCCATTTTAATCTTATTCTGACTGCCATGTGTTTGACACCTCCATGTATCAATGCAGACAAGATCCTGTGGCATAGTGAATAGAGCACCTGACTTGGAGTGAGGAAGATCTGAGTTCAAATCCTGCCTTCAGTCACTTACTAGTTCTATAACTGAAGAAGTCACCTAGGCCTTTCTGTACTTCAGTTTTCTCATATGTAAGATGAAGGTTTGGACTAGAAGTTATCTTAATCTATGCTCCCATCACTATCTCAAACTTCCTTTTTGTAAGGTGGTAATGGGTGAAAATGGGCTGATAATATTAGAGAGAATATTTAGAATAAAAGCTAATTTAGTGCAGGATTTAGGAGGGTGACATTATCTATGTCTGTAATAAAGGGTAATAATTAGGAAAGTTTGATAATTCAGCATAATCCTCTTTCTGCCAAGAGGAGACTTGGGAGTAGAAATAACACAGGGTGGCCCCTGAGATTAAGCACAGGCTCCAGGCTGATGAATGGTGCCACAAAGCCAATTGTAACATCAATCCCACTCTAATGTCCTTTGTGCAGCTGTGGATACATTCATATACACAATGTACTGTTAAGCTTTGTCTTCTTTACTTCCTTAACGTGACTCCACACCCAATCATTATCACAAATGCCCAGCAATTCCCTTTTTCTGTCCCAGAAAAGAATAGTAGGGACACACAAGAAAATTACTAAGACTACTAATAGCGAATTATCATAAGTATGGTGATCACTTTGAAATATTATAACCAAGCCCTGTCTGAAAAATGACATGAAATGAGAATAAATAAAACAACCAAACATCCTAATTCCTTTAAGTGACTATTGTTATTATTTTTAAAATAAATAAGGAGCTTCTGATGTGAAACATAAATATACGTATACGCATATTATATGTATATGTCTCAGTATCATTTGAACACTGAAATCCTTCACCGAATTCCATGACGGATTCTGCTAAGGTGACCCAGTAAAGTACATATTTAGAAACAACATAAAGCCATTTTCTACAGGGCTGATGTTATAAGACCCTGACTGACCCCAACCTAAAATGGGTGATGTCAGCCTATTTCTTTCACTTGTCTCACTTTATTATGAAATACAACAATGTCAAAGCAGGCAAAGCATTCGGCAACCAACGGAGGATTAAGCTGCTAAAGATGAATGTCATTGCTCTGGCATACCAGCAAGGGGAGTAGTTACACTTTAAGAAGAGCTCCATCTTCATCAATACTAAATTATTCTATATGGAGCTTTAACAAGACCAAAAAAATTGACTTTTGGTTGTAGCCACAATGGAAACGACAGTTTGTTTTAATGCAAGAGGAAAAGATTAGAAACCTTGACCCTCTAGATTACTCTGTTCCTGATTGGGGAGGGGGGGGGTGTCAAATACTCTTAGCCGAGCCCATTAAAATTACTTAGAGGACCATGTGACAGAGACTGGGGAAATATTTGAGACTGGATATATTCTTTGTGTGATGCCACATTTTTTCTTTGTTAATTATTACTGTACAAGAATAACATGCATCCTCTCATGCCCACATGAAAAGTGTCAACAGCTTTATAGTTGTCTCTTCAGGGATGTGGAGATAACAGTGCTAGCATGCATAGAATATGCAAATTATGGTCATTTAAAAAAATTCGGGACAATTTGAGAATCAGCAGTGATGGCAGGAGGTATAATTTCCTTCTGAAGGAAGGGAGCTATTCCTTTAATTTATTTAGCAAACATTCGTTGAGTTTTTACTTTAAACAATTAGTCAATCAAATGATAAGTGTTTAATAAGTATGTTAAGTACCAGTTACTGTGCTAAAACCTTGGGATACAGAGAAATTAATAAAACCATACCTGCCCTCAAGGAACTCGCATTCTATGATAGGACACAGCATTTACATAAAGATTACAAACATATTCAAAATTAAGAAACAATTTTGTGGGGGAGGGCATTTCTAGAAGTTTGGATAGAACCGGAAAAGTTTCTTCTTTTACAGAAGCACAGTTTTGAAGGAAAGAAAGGATTCTAAGAAACCAAGGTAAGGAGGAAGTAGATTCTGTGTTTAGGTGTGCAATGAAGCCATGCAGAGATGTAGGTAGAGTGTTGTTCTTGAGGAACAGTAAGGACAGTGTGACTAGAATATAGAGTATGGGAAGGAGCTTATGTATAATATGCTGCAAGAGTAAGTTGGGGTCAGGTTATGAAGGGCTTTAAGAACCAAAGAGAAGATATTGTTATTGTTGTCACTGTTATCCTAGAGGGAACAGGGAACTTCTGGAGTTTACTGAGTAAGGGATGAGTAACGGAATATCACTTTGACAGCTGTACATAAGATGGTTTGGAGAGACATAAGGCAGGGAGACTAATTAGGAGGCTCTTATCATTGTTCAGGTGAGAGGTTGTGAGGGTTTGATAGTCATGTGGTTAGAGAGATGGGAACACATGCTACAGATTTTGCGGGGTGAAAACAAGACTTGGCAATTTGGGGTTTGGGGTAAGAGAGTGAATAGTTGAGAACACCAAGGTTCAAACCTGGTAGATTAGAAGGATGGTGGTGCCTTCAACAGAAATAGGAAAATTGGTTTTGGAGGAAGAAAAATAAATCCAAACAGTGAACCCGAGATGCCTGCTAGATATCTACTGTGGTATCTACTGTCGATATCCAACAGACAGTTGTATGTAGGCATCTTGAGCTCAGGAGAAGGACTGTTGTTTGGTTGTTTCAGTCATGTCTGACTCTTCATGGCCCCATTTGGGGTTTTCTTGGCAAAGATACTGGAGTGGTTTGCCATTTCCTTCTCCAGTTCATTTTATAGATGAGGAAACTGAGGCAAACAGGGTTAAGTAACTTGTCCAGGGTCACATAGCCAGTAAGTGTCTGAGGCTGGATTTGAATTCAGGAAGAAGAATCTTCCTTACTTTAGGCCACTCTATCCACTGTGCCACTTAGCTGTCCCAGAAGAATAACCAGGCATGGTTATAGACTGTAGCTTTCGTGGTCATCTACAAAAAAGTGATAACTCAACCCATGGGAGCTATTTGAGGTCACTAAGTAAGATAGTATAGACAGAATCCAAAGCACTATGCTAGGCTTTACTCGGGGGGTGGAGAGAGGGCACAAAGCCCCATGACACAGTCTTTGTCTTAAGAGTTTATAGACTAGTAGAATAGCTTATGAATCCAGCAGAAGGGAATGTTTTAAATTTCTGTGGCACTTTTCAAATTTCAGAGTTCTATTATATTCATTATCTCAATTCATCCTTGTACCAATCCCTTTAACATGTCTTATGAAAAGTGGATGAGCTAAGGCTAGAATTCAAACCTCCTAACTATTCCAGTGCTCTTTTCATGCTGCTACCACAGATCATAGGTTCCCAGTATAATGAAGAATCTGTCATCCATAGGCAATTCTGGAGAGTTCAGGAGGGAAGTAAGTAGTTTAAGCCGTCTTAGAGAATTCTGGGATTTAGAGGTTTTGGGGCCTAAACTGTGGGGATTATGCAATCCTGCTGGTAACTTGAATGAGTCTGGAGAGGAAATCCTGAGCAGTAGCAGAGACAACTGTTTTCCTTCCCTAGCATCTGGGAGCAGCAATGAGGATACAGCTAGGAGCAGTAATGCAGGCACTTGAAAGTTCCCTCCCCTGAACGAGAGAGAGAGAGAGAGAGAGAGAGAGAGAGAGAGAGAGAGAGAGAGAGAGAGAGAGAGAGAGACAGAGAGACAGAGAGACAGAGAGACAGAGAGATAGAGAGAGAGACAGAGAGAGAGACAGAGAGAGAGAGACAGAGAGAGACAGAGACAGAGAGACAGAGAGAGACAGAGACAGAGAGACAGAGACAGAGAGACAGAGACAGAGAGACAGAGAGAGACAGAGAAAGGGAGAGGGAGAGAGGGAGAGAGAGAGAGAGGGAGAGAGAGGGGGAGAGGGAGGGAGAGAGAGAGAGAAAGAGAGAGAGAGAGAGACAGAGAGAGACAGAGACAGAGAGACAGAGAGACAGAGAGAGAGAGAGAGAGAGAGGGAGAGAGAGACAGAGACAGAGAGAGACAGAGAGGGACAGATCATTCACTGGAACCTTTTACATGCACACTTAGTTCTGACTCAGTCTCTCTTGCATAATCAGTCCTTCTGACTCCTCAGCCAACCAGAAGACTTTAAATCATCACACATTACTAACCCTGGGTCATCACCATTGAAACCAGCTTCTGAAGTTCATGCTCTCTTGGCAGTAGGCAGGGAATATTAGGCATGCTTGAAAGAAGCCATGACGAAAGGTAAATTTGAGCATGCTTTGAAGACTAGACCCTCATTGGACAATCCCTTCATTATGTATGATACTATTATTGTACAAACACAGTCCTAAAACTGGAAGAGGCCTCAGAGGCCATTTAGTTCAGCCCCCTCATTTTACAGATAAGGAGGGTGAAGGCCAGGGAAATTAAGTAACTTGTCACACTGGTATTGACTTAGAAGAGGTGAAATTTGAACCCTGGTCTGCTGACTCCAAAGGCAGTGCTCTTTCTACTATATAGGTTTTTTTTAACCTCTAATTATATTTTTAGAGTGGTACTCAGGAGTGGGCTCAATTATTTGCATACTTAAAGTTAAGTTAATTGCCTCCAAATACTTACACTTTGGATTCTCTTCTAAACTCTCTTTAGTCAGAGTAATAGAAGTGGCAACAATGTGTCTTAAAGAATGCTATTTTTTTTCTCCAATATGTCTCTATTGGGAGCCACGCCCATAAAATGTTTGGGCCTTCTAGAGGTACCTTCTGTTTTCTGAGGTCACATAAGCACAGGAACATTTAAGGCACATTTACAACAACCCCACCTTCCCCATTGTACCTATGTGTGAGAAAGAGCATGCAAAGTCCAGTGATTCAATGGAGGGAATGGTCAGTTATTGGTAGCATCAGTCTCCTTGGGGCACAGAAACTAGTGAGTTTAGATTCCACATTTTAAAATTGTGCAGAACTGCATTTTCTTAACAAAACCATCCACTGTGCTCCAAGAAATACTATGCTGTCAATATGTAAAAAGGTATTACCCTTGAATATGTGGGTCCCTTTGCTGGTACATAAACTCTGCTTCAAGATTTCCTTCATGAATGCAGAGGAACATTTCTCAGTTCACTGACCCTAGGAAATGATTTTAAATTACCTTTACACTTATGAAATAGATGGAAAACATTTTCCAGCACTTGTAAAGGCAGTTTCAGGAAAGTAGGGGGACAGGAGCTGGGAAACTTGCATTTCAGGCTGTTTCTAACTTCCTTTGACATTCTCAAATCCTATGATCAAAGAATCATAGATTTTGAAAAGGAAGGGGTGTTAGAGGTGATCTAGGCCAAATCCAGTTTTACAGTTGAGGAAACTGAGGTTCAGAAAAATTAAGTGACATGCTTAAAAGGTCACGCAACTAGTAGAGAGCAAAGATTCCAATCTGGGTCCTCTGACTCCAAATCCAGAACCATAGCTGGTGCCTTTCTGCAATGTTTCTGTTAGGTCTAAGTTATTGTTTCACAGAATTCTTTTTCTCTGAAGAAATTGACTATTGTTTCAATATATGTAATCCAAATGACTTTCATGGCACAATAAGAAAGTCTAACTACTGAAATACTGAGGCATCTTGGGACTAGAAACTGGTTGTGTACCTTAATTTGAATCACTATACCTGAATTCTTCTACCTAAACTGGAAATACTGTTCCTTGTCCTCAACTCCACTGGGATAGGATATAAAACTATAGTAAAAAGAAACAGACAAAACCAGGATAGTTGGCACTGGGGAGAAATGTGAAAGGAATGAAGTATCTGGAAACATAGAAGGAAGTTGTAGTGGCTGTTTGAAATCACATGAAATCTACAATCCCATAAACACTATCCAGCAAATAAAATTCTTAAAACTACAACGTTTAAAAATTTGAATCTTACCTTCCCCTGTGTCAGATGGTGGTGTGAGGGCTTTGTACTGTATACTGTACTGCTTTAAACCTTTCTACCTTGGCTGTCTTCTGGAATCCAAGGAAGATGTTGCTGGGTCTTTAGCTGCTGCTGTCAGAAGATGCTGAGATTGGTGAGGGCTTGACATCACTTCTGACATTCTGCCCTTCACAGCTCGTGAATGGTGATCGAGATCACAAAGGGTGTACCAGTTAAAAATAATCCATCAGCTATGTCTGCTTCATGCATCATTTGAGATTCTCAAGGGTCTTGAAATATGGGAGCACAGCAGAAGTGATTTGAGGTTTAACCTTGAGGCTGTGATCAATAATGGCATTGGCAGACTCTATTTCTCTAGTCAGCTGAGTGATTGTGCCAAGTCACCCTAATAGGATCCCAGACACTCCAAAAACCTGCAAGCATCATGCTTCTCTCTTTTTTCTCTACTGTGCCTACCCGTGAATATGTGTGGTTGCCAATAATTAAGTGAAAACAAGGTTACTAATAAAGTGATACAGATGCTTGAAGTTACAAAAATTAATGTGTGAATGTTGAGAATTGACTGCAATTGGGAAATGGAAAGGACAAAATGTGTTCTCATTTGCATTTTTGTCATTCCCTTTAGTAAACCTAGAATGTAGATCGTGTAACAGTGGTGATCAAGAGAAGCCTGAGTCATTTCTTTGATTAGGTTCCAAGATATGGAACACTTTTGGAAGGGGGCATCTCTTAGCAGAGAGCTAGAATGTATGTTTGGCCTCACAAGAGGAACTCCCTTCTAACAAAAGTCTGCATCTTGCAATCTCATCAAGTTAAATGTGAGACTCATCAAATTGATTAGGATTATGCTTATCATCCTTGTGGCATGTG
>CM053594.1:187710964-187728656 GCA_028646575.1 Pseudocheirus occidentalis
TTGACATCATTTATTTCAGCCTACCTTTTTTGTGAAGGCAGTGCTGAGAATTGATGACCAAAGACCTAGTGTTGACTACTTTACCAGCTAGAATGAGAATATGAGAAAAGGAGGTATTTTCTCAAATATCTCGTGACTCATCTGTTGGTAATTTTTGTACAGTATATGTTAAATTGTAGTAGATTTTAAAATTACTGAATGAATGAAATAAGATTCATAGGGAACATGATGGTAGGGTACTGTAACATTATAGCATATCTGGCTAAGATCTTAGCTACCTTTAGATTAGGAGATATACTTGGTGGTGGTGGTGGTGGTGGTGGTGGTATAATTACAAGGACAAGTTGGAATTTTCTCCTGGGGAAGTGGATTCAGTCAGAAGGTCAGGGTTCAAATCTCACATCTCATTGCTCAATACCATTTTGCCAGTAGAAAATCAAAATAGTGAAGATACTTAACATAGTTACTTGGAGAAGTCATATATCCATTATAAATATGGCTAAAATTGACATTTATCATACAATAGAGTTTTCTTCAGGTAAAGAATAGAGACAGTAGAATACATGATGAAAAAGTTTCTTGGGGCATTCTGTATAAACATGATATATTTCCATATTTCACACATATTTCATAGCACATATATTTCAGAAACAAGGGTGAGGAGAGGCACAGTGAGAGGAAAGTCAAGGAATCAAGGTTGTCATAAAGGGCCTTTTGTACCTTCAACTATGTTTATTTTCAAACCTTTGTCTTACTGGGCATAAGGAAAGGATAGAGACTCAATGTAGTTCAGTAAAACCACTAATGGGTTCATAAAAGTGATTGCGAATTTTAAATTTTAACATCATATTGGTCAGGGATCAGATTTAATTCTTGGAAAGAGCTGATATTTATCATCCCTAAAGACAAAAGCATTGTCCTGTTTGGAACTGGTACAATAGTCTTAGCAAGTGGAATAATGAGTAAGGGGAATAAATGGTAAACAATGGGGGAGATATTACTTGATGATACTTCCTTTACTTGATAGTACTGCTGCCATGTTGGCATATTTATGATAACCCCTAGCAAATCAAATCTTCTCTCTGAGGCAAGTTTAATGATCACCAAGATGGATCTTGACAGCTAACCTTCCAAGACCCCCAAGGGTTCACTTACAGCAAGGTTTGGCTATTCCAAAGGGTACTGGACTGTGAGAGAAACATTAATATTTTCATTTTATTATGTGGGAGAGAGAGAAGCAATAGTCTACTACTCCTGTAAATAAAGTATTGTGGAAATGGATCACTGTGTAACCCTTAAAGCACTGTGCAAAAATAGGCTATTAGGGCAACTATTGTTATTATGGCTAACCATAACAGTAAGTTCTGCCTAGCTGCCGGGTATCAAAGCTTGAAAAAAGTGGGGGAGAGGAAGGTGGTTTTCTTCTCAGATGATTTAAACTCTAGGTTGCTTCTAGATAGGGAGGTGAAGTATAATAGAAAGTGGACACATGTAGAATGCACAAGTTTCAGAGCTGAAAGAGATTTCAAAGGCCATATAATCTGATTGATCTCTGAATAGGGATCACTTTATGACATTCTCCCAAACCGGTCATCCAACCTTTGCTGAAAGATCCCCAGCCACTGAATGGTTACTCAGTTGTTGTTCCACTTCCTCTTCATGTCCTAAGTGGACATGATGATACTTCCTTTAGTATCATAGTCGAAGATATGATACATAGAAGAAGGATAGTCGGAGTGCCAGACAGATGAACCAATGCTTATTTGTCTTTTTCCCAAATTCAGAGTCTGCCTATCATCTAGTAATTTTCTTGAATTATGTTGTGGAGGTGGGATGACTAAGAGATCTATTTGGCAGACAAAAAAAGCATGAAAAAGACACAGGGAGGAACTGTCTTGGATAAACGTTATATTTTTTCCTATAAGGAAACATTCCAATACAGGGGATCAAAAGCACCAAGTTAGCATCAGAAAATTAGAATTTATCTTTCACAACTTTCTCTACTGTGAACACAGGGAGGTGATATCTTCCCAGTCTTATCATTAATGTTAACATATTTCATGATTAGAAATGAGATGGTTATCTACTATACACTATTATATCACTAATTGTGCTAAGGGGTGGGGGGGACTAGTCTGAATATAGAAAAAGTCAGAGCTATAGAAAGAAATCTGTTTCAAAACTTCTACTCCACTGTTTGATCAATGTGTGGCAGAGATTAGGATCTCAAAAGCTATGTCAGGGAAGCACAAACACCGGAAGTTTCTAGAAGTTTCTAGAAAGCTGAAAAGGGGTTGAGTGTAGTCCTAGTCACGTTCTGTGTTTACTGAGTAGTAGGTCAGCAATTAAATGATGAGCTACTTGGCCATAGAAATGGCTCCTTTACTTATCTACACTGGTGATGGTTGAGTAGAAAAAGGGAGCAGAAGGTGCTAACAATCACATATTTTTATAATATTTATAATGTATAAAAGCATTAATTGTTGGTTCTTTAAATGTGAAATTCTTGCCCAACAACCAAGATGACACATTATTAGAGGACCTGAATTATATAAATATTGACAGTTTTGAAATAAATGAAGACTGAAGACAAAAGGAAAGTTTTAAATAAAGGGTAAGGTGGTCCACAGGTTTTACAAGGTAGGCAAATAAAGGAGTTGGCAGGATTGGTTTCATCCTTTGCCTAATGGCAACCAGAAAAAACCCAAAACTTGGTCATCTTTATTTGTAGTGGTCAATAAGAGTTGGAATCAAAGAGTGTGAAAAAGTAGAGAAATTTATGAAGAACATGACATTCTCTAAACAAAATCAGCATTTATATTTATATTTTGACTTTAATGTGATGATGGACATAGGAAAACAATGAAAACTATGTCAGAAAAATATTGTTCAGGATTAAGGAATGAAAGTGATCAAATGTTTGTATATGTATGACATGAATGCAAATAGAGAAATAGAGGTCATTGGGCATTATAAGTATTGAACAACATCATAAATAAAGGGATTGACTATATTTTAATAGACAGCAAACTTGTTATCAAAATAATATTATTTTTAGGAAGTAAATTGAGAGAATATGACTGATTATCAATGTATTCCTACTTTGCATTCTCCATTCTTTACTAGAATGCTAGTAATGATGAATTTATTTATTGGAGATTGTTATATTTTTAAAAATTGATACTGAATTTATTGCCATTAACTTCCAATACCACTGATTAAAGTAATCCTACTTTTGACCCAAAATTTAAATAGAATGCTTCCTTTAACTCTTTCTGAATAGTAGAATTTTAGAGATTGAAGAGACCTCCTTAATAATGCAGACCAGCTCAGTTTCTTTTTTTAAAACATAGAATTTATTTATTTTTAGTTTTTAACATTCACTTCCACAAGATTTTGAGTTTACAATTTTCCCCCCACTTTCTCTTCCCCCCTTCCCAAGATGGCATGCAATCTGATGTAAACTCTGCTTATACATTGATATTGAGCATATTTTCGCATTAGTCCTGATGTAAAGAAGAATTAGAATTGATAGGAGGAACTATGAAAGAGATGAAACAAAACAAAAGAACAAAAGAAAAGGAAAGCAAATGGTAAGCTTCCATCTATATTCAGACTCCAAATTTCTTTCTCTGGATGTGGATAGCATTTTCCATGGCGAGTCTTTTGAAGTTGTCTTAGATCCTTTCATTGCTGAGAAAAGCTAAGTCTTTTAAAGTCAGTCATCACAAAACATGACTGGTACTATGTATAATTTTCTGGTTCTGATAATTTCACTCAGCATCAGTTCATACAAGTCTTTCCAGGTTTTTTCTGAAGCCTGCCTGCTCATCATTTCTTATAGCACAACAGTATTCCATTACATTCATATACCACAACTTGTTAAGCCGTTTCCTGATTGATTCCCTGATTGAACATCCCCTCAATTTCTAATTCTTTACAATGCAGAAAGAGTTGCTATAAATATTTTTGTGCGTGTGGGTCCTTTTCCCATTTTATGATCTCTTTGGGATACAGACCCAGAAGTGGTATTGCTGGGTCAAATGGCATGCACAATTTTTTATGGTACCTTTTAGCAAGATATAGTTTCCTTCCTTATTTATTTTAATAGTATCTAATTTTGCTTTAGCTTTGTCTGAGATCAGGACTGCTACCCCTGATTTTTTTTTACTTCAGTTGAAGCATCATATATTCTGCTCTGTGTGTATCCTTCTGCTTCAAATGTGTTTCTTGTAAACAACATGTAGGATTATGATTTTTAATCTAATCTGCTATCCACTTCTCTTTTATGGGAGAGTTCATCCCATTCACATTCATGGTTATGATTACTATCTGTGTCTTTCTCTCCATCGTATTCCCCCCCTCCTTTTATGCAATTCTCTCTCTTTTCTCCCTTTCCTTCATCACTAGAGTTTTGCTTTCAGCCACTGCCTCCCTCAGTTTGCCCTCTCTTCTATCATCTCCCTCCTTTTTTCTTCTCCTTTCCCCTTACTACTTCTTCTCTCTCGTCTATTGACCCCTCCCCTTTTCTTTTCCCTTTCCTCTCCTACTTACTATAGGGTAAATGCTATATCTAACTGATTATGTTATTCTTTCTTTGAGTCAAATCTGATGAGAGTAAGGTTCAAATAGTGCTCATCTACCTTCCTTCTTTCTCTCTACAGTAATAGGTTTTTATGCCTTTTCATGTTATGTAATTTACTCTTGTCTGTCTCCTCCTTTCCTCTTCTCTCAGTACCATCCCTTTTCATCATTAATTGGATTTTTTTATCATCACATCAAAATTAATATATACACATGCCTTCTCTCTATGTATACCCCTTTTTAAATGGTGTAATAACAATGCAATTCTCAAGAGTTACAAGTATCTTCTTCCCTTGTAGGGATGTAAACAATTTACCCTTGGTAATAACATGTGTTCTTTTTTCTTTTCCTGTTTGCCTTTTTAAGCCTCTTCTGAGTATTGTATTTTGAAGATCAAATTGTCTGTTAAACCCCATTCTTTTTATCAGGAAATTTTGGAAGTCCCCTATTTCATTCAATGTCCATCTTCTCCCCCGAAAGATTATGCTTAATTTTGCTGAGCAGTTGATTCTTGGTTGTAATTTTAAACTCCTTTCCCTTACAGAATATCATATTCCATGCCCTCCAGTTGTTTAATGTAGAGGCTGCAAGGTCCTGCATAATCCTTCCTGTGGTTCCATGATTTTTAAATTGTTTCTTTCTGGCTGCTTTCAGTATTTTATCTTTGACATGGTAATTTTGGAATTTGGCAACAATTTTCTTTGGTATTTTCAATTTGAGATCTCTTTCAGGAGGTGATTGGTGGATTCTTTCAATCACTATTTTATCTTCTAGTTTTATGACCTCAGGGAAGTTTTCCTTGATGATTTCCTGAAAGATGCTGTCCAGGCTTTTTTTTTTAAATCATGGTTTTCAGGCAGACCAATATTTTAAAAACTTTCTCTCCTCGATCTGTTTTCTAGGTCAGTTGTTTTACCAAAGAAGTATTTTATGTTTTCTTCTATTTTTTCATTCTTTTGTTTCTGTTTGACTGATTATTGATATCTCATAGAGTCATTAGCTTCCACTTGAACAATTCTAACTTCTAACAAATTGTTTTCTATTAGATTTTGTACCTCCCTTTCCACTTGGTCTATTTTACTTTTTAAAGAGTTCTTCAGTGAGTTTTTATGCTTCCTTTTTCATTTGGCCAATTCTATTTTTTAAGGAGTTGTTTTCTACAGTCAATTTTTGTCCTTTCTTTCCCAAGCTATTGACTCTCTCTCTTGTATACCTCTCATTTATTTTCCCAGTTTTTCTTCTATCTAGCTTATTTGACTTTTAAAATCCTTCTTGAACTCTTCCAAGAAGACTTTTTGGGCTTGAGACCAATTAATATTCCCCTTGGACGTTTTGGATGTGGGTATATGAATAATGTTGTCCTCTTCTGAATTTTGCCTTACTCTTCCCTGTCCCTATAATAAGAATCTATGGTTATTGTCTATTTCTGATTTTTGCTCATGGTGTTTGCCTAATTCATGGCTTTTATAGTTGAGCTCCTTTGCTGAAATGGGGGACAGTGACCCAAGCTTCTTGTGTTGGGAGCCTGGGACCTGATCACTAGCTTTGTGTGCTGGCAGCTGGAGGCTGTAGGAGTGCAGCAGCTTACACAATGCTGAGCTGGGGTCAGCAATAGTGGAGTTCTTGGGGTGGGGGTGGGGAGTCTGGCCCCTGGGGGATACTTGCTCATTTGGACCTTGCATTTGATTGCTTGATTGCTGGAAGATGATTGCTGAAGCTATGCCTCCTGGAGTTGTGCTTCCTATAGTTATGCTGAAGAGAAGGGAGATTTTGCTATTGGAGAATGCCTGCATAGGTGGTGGTTTTCTGAGCCAGTGTCTACTGGTTCCCATGTTTGTACTGAGGCACTTGGGGGTCCTTGCCTGCTCCACCACACTGGGGTTCAGGATCTCCCCCTGGTTTGCTGAGGTGTGGCCTGCTGCTGGCTTGCTGGGATACCTCCTGTCCTGTCCTGCTCCACCCTTCCCCGAGGAAGGGCTTTCTCATGAATCCCCCAAGCTTCCTGGGCTACAAAACTGCTGCATCCCATCTTTCTGCTGGCTCAGATGTTCCAGGGTTTTTCCTGGGGCAATAGTTTTCTCGGCTTTCAGAAGTCAGTAAGGGAGGGTGAGAGGGACTTACTTCTTACTCTCCCATCTTGGTTACCTGAGATGATTATTTTAAAAAATTCACTCACTTAATCAAGACAGGCTTGAGGTTTCCCTATAATAAGGCATTACCCATTCATATGTTAAGATAATATAAGATTGCTTTAGAGACACAATAATAGTGGAAACTTTATTCAACTGTTAGTACAGATCAAATAAGGAATCAGAGAGGGATTCAGATGCTCCCCAAATGTATTCATCACTGTCATGGTACAAGTATTGCACAGAGACCTATAGATGGTGGTGTCTTCCAAATGTTCCTGTTTTCAGGTGACATCAAGCCTTGGAAAATCAGAGACCTCAGTGAGGTTCACTACTCAAAATTCAATTCACAAATGAAAAAGCAAATTCATAAAAAATACTTATTTCCCAGACTATGAAATGCAATTGAAAAATAAGCCATTGAAAAACCCTATCAGTAAATATATCCTAGATACATACTGCAAATGGACAGAGAGCTAGGACTAGAATTGAATACGATCTTAAAAGAGAATGAATTGGATTGCAATTGGGGAAGGTAGGTGGCACAATGGATAGAGTGATAGGCCTGGAGAACTCCTTTTTCTGAGTTCAAATTTGACCTCAGACACTTACTAGCTGGGCAACTCACTTAAGTCTGTTTACCTCAGTTTCCTCATCTGTAAAATGAGATGGAGAAAGAAATGGCAAACCACTCCAGTATTTTTGTCAAGAAAACCTCAAATAGGGTCATAAAGAGTCAGACACGATAGAAATGACTGATAATAGTACCTAGCTCCCAGGGCTGTTGTGAGAACTAAATGAAATAATAATTGTAAAGTGCTTAGCATGGTGCCTTGCACATAATATGAGCATTATAAATGTGAGTTATTACTAATTATTATTAATCAGTTAATTGTAGAAAACTTGTAATTATCCCATGCTTTTCTGACACAAAAGCCCATCATCAAGAATTTTCTGCTGCTTCTACATGGATATGAATTATAGAAACATCAAAATGACTGAATAAAAACGACATACGTCTTTATGAAACACCTACTATGTGCTAGGCATTGTGCTAATCACCACGGATGCAATGGTCAAAACAAAACTGTTACTGCCTTCGTGGAGTTCATATTCTATGGAAGGAAATAATCCTAGACACGTAAGTCAATGCAAAGAATATACAAAGTAAATATGAAGCTGTTGGGTCTCCTTTTTGCCTCTACAATAAAATACAACCACCTCTGTCTGACATTTCAAGCCCTTGACAGTGAGGTTCAATTCTCCCTTTATGGCTTATGCACCCTATGTTTCAATCAAACTAAGCAACTTTATGTATTTTGCAAATGATAACCCATCTCTTCTCCTTATGCCTCTGTACACACTGCCCTCCCTCAATGCATGGAAGGCACCCCCTTCTTGCCTTTTGAAATATCAAGCTCCTAAAGATATTAAGTCAAATGCCACTTCCTACTCTTTTCCTGATTTTCCCAGTTGCTAGCACCTCCCAAAATTATTTGGGATATATTTTAAAATATTTTTCATGTTTTATATGATTATATTTTTATCAAAATTACAGGTAGCTTAAAGAACGATGGAATTACACATAGTGGGAATTAGTTGGCTACAGCATATTATCAAAGATAATGTATGTAAGAGGTGACATAAAGGATATCTTTCCCAGGAGACAGATAACCACAAAAGGAAGTGGGCCAGTCATAGGAAGAAAGTAAGGGATAATAAATGGATAGCCTGAAAACTACACTCATACTACAGAATGTTAAAAGGCCTAGGACTCTAGCAAGTGGATGATCAAGCAAGACACGGACAGGAATATCACTGCATGATTAGGCATGCATAGGTCTTCATCATTACCAGTAGAGGGAATTCCCACATTAATGAGATCTCAAAGGAGACATACCAGTGATATCATATTGTAGTACAGGGACAAAGGAAGTTTTGTCACTGTCAGTGATTTAGTTTTTCTTTATGCTAATGAAGTATTTCCATCCATGTTTACTTCAATGATCAATCAAAACAGTTTGTGATTAGAATCATTCATTTGTGCTGAAATTATATGAAAAGCCATTTAAATGATATGAACTTTTAAAATAGACTGTTCTCTATAATTTGCTGAATAGGCTCTTATAGAAAATCCAGTGGTAACTTTTAGCCCAGGCCAAGATGAATTATCCCAAATTTTGAATTAGTATAAACATATTTCTTTGTTGATGTGGACAGTTTATGGAAACTTATATGAGAATGAAGTTCAAACTCAGATATTAAACATTAGATATAGAAAAAAAGTAAAATATCCCCCAAATGAACTCATCTACTTATCCAGACAGCTCATAATATCTAGTATCACCTAGATTATCTTTAGTTTTTCTATTTCCTTTTACTTTACAATCTTCAAGTTACGCTTTCTTCAGGGCTTGCACATGAACCTGGTTTTATCTACAGTGCCACCTCCTTAATGCAGCTCTCTTAGGAAGGCTAAAACCATGATTTCAAGTGACAAAACAGCATTGTAAAAGTGACCTGAAATACCAATTATGATCATTCTTAGCTGTAACTATCTGTGACTCAAATAGTATTGAGACTTTACTCACTGAGTCTGGGTGCGGGCTGGAAGTAGTTGGTTGTCCTCAGTTCTGAAGAGAAAGGGAAAGAAAATCCATATATTACTTTTGTGAAGCACTCATTTCCAAGCAAGCTATAGAAGGTTCCCCTACTGCACAGAAACACAATGACAGTTAAAAAGAAGGAAAGCAGGAGTAGAAGAGAAATAGGAAGATAAAGAGAATTAACCAACTGTGTTTTTCAGCTAATTCACAGAAGGATACGGGTTTTATGTTTATGTTATTTACAAGGCATGGGATAAATGAATCACAATTTGGAATCACAGAGTAACAGAAATGGAAACTCCAGAGCTAGGTAAATGAGAGAGATGTAGATTTCTATCATTATCATTATTATTGACATAGAAATTTGCCCAAACCTCCTTTGACAATCTAGCAATTTTTTTTACTCTAGTTATTCAAGAACCTCAAGACATCATTTGTTTAAATCTGTCTTCCTAAAACAATTTTGTCAGGTTGCTATTTCCTCTCTTATCAAATATTTCTAGGCACAAAGATAATGCTATGTAATAGGAAAACAAAACAAAGCAAAACACTGGACATGGATTTGGAAAACTTGAGCTTGAGTCTAAAGTTTTCCAATTTATTAGTTGTGTGATGGTGGGCAAATCACTAAAATTCTCTGGATCTTGATTTCCTTTTCTGTGAAATATAGATAATAATACTTTACTCAACAATTATTTATTGAGTACTTATATGTCAGTAGATGCTGGGGATAGAAATTACACTAGGATTATTTAGTTCATAGGCCTATTGTGAGGTTAGAACCTTGTAAACTGTAGGTATATACAAATTGGAGTTATTATTATTATCACTGTCATTATTCTTAAATAAGTTTCTCCTAATTTTCCTTTGATAGTCCAGTGGTTTATTTAATTTAATTTAATTTTATTTTATTATTTTACTCCAGTTGGTCAAGAAATAAAAGGTTTTTTTCTTCCACCTTCTGGCATTTGAGTTCTTCATTCCATAGACCTAGAGGGCAATCCCTCAATATTTTCAAGGCAATAAAGTCTCACATTGGCCCTCTTTTCCTAGACTAGAAAACTGCAATTCTTATTAGCTTTCATTGAGAAACAATATTCTTTCTTGTCAAAAACTTCTATTCTCCTGATTATACCCACTCTTTTCACATTCTTTGTGACCAAAACTGGTTGTTGCATCATAATAGAAGTCAGACCTCTGTAGTGGAAGAGTCACTTCCATATTCTTGCATGCTATATTCATTATGTCCCAGCATCATGTTGGCTTTTTTTTCCCAACAGCACAACATTCTAGACATATTAAGCTGTGGTCAAATATAGCATCCATTCACTGGTCTTCCTTCCTATATAATGCTTAGCTGGTCTTCCATTAACCTATATTTGTTCCATCAAATGCCAAACTATACTTGTTCTGATCTAAAGATATTCTAGTTGTGAAGGAGGAAGAATGAAGGACTATTTTTCAAGTTTATCAAGGCTTTTTTGAGCATTATTGTTATATTATTTTTTATTGCACTGCTGCAATATAATATGTTCTGATTATTCTTTTTTATTTCTTCTGATTTTGCTGTGATTTTACCTGCCTATCTGCCTTTCTATTGATTTGATTTCTCCTCTCTTTAATCATATTAGCTAAAAGTTAATCAATTTTATTAGTTTTTTTCAACCCAAAGAAAGAGCTTTTGTTTTATTGATCATTTCTTTTTTGCTTCTAATTTATTTCCCCCACTAATTTTAATATTTCCTTTTTGGTGCTTATTTTAGGTTTGCTTATTTGCTGATTTTTCCAGTATTTAAGACTTCATATTCAGATAATTTTTCCTTTTTCTATTTTGTTAACATATGATTATGAGGATATGACTTTTCTCCCTGAGGATTGCTTTAACTGTGTCCTCAAAATGTTGTTATATTATTTGATTATCATTTTGTAATTATTATTTTATTTTATATAGTTATTAATTGTTTCAATGATTGGTTTATTGACAATTCATAATTTAAGATTTCTTTGTTAAGTCTACATTTGGGTCATATCTTTTGTCTATGGTCCCTGACCAATTTCTATTCTTATTGTAATATGGTCTGTAAAGGATGTATTTACTATATCTGTCTTTTCAAAGTTGTTTATAATACTTCTATACCCTAGTACAGTGGTTCTCAACCTTCCTAATGCTGTGACCCTTTGATAGTCGTATGTGGGTGTATCTGCATGTGGGTGGACCTGCCTGGAGACTGAAAGAGGAGTAGTGTCTCGGTTCCTAAGACAATTGGAAATTTGTGTTTTCTCATGGTCTTAGGTGACCCCTGTGACACCTGTGAAAGGGTTGTTCGACCCCCAAAGGTCTCAACCCACAGGTTGAGAAATGCTGCCCTAGTAGATGGTAAATTTTTTAAAAGTTCCATGTAGTGCAGAGAAATATGTGTATTCTTTTGCTATCTTATTTAGAAGATGTCATAACTCTTTTAACTTTAGTTTCTCCAGAAATTTACTTAGTTCCATATCCTCTCTTTTATTTATATTTCCACTAGATTTATCCAAAACTGATTGAGGGATATTGACATTTCCTGGCACTATTGAGTTACTCTCTATTTTTTCTTGAAGCTAGATAATGTTGCCTTTATGAATTAGGGTACGGAGTCATTTGGAACATATAAGTTTACTACTGATATTGGTTTATTGTCTATAATTCCTTTGAGTATACTATAGTTTCCTTGTTTGTCCCTTTTTTGTTTTTTGAATGTTTGCTCGTGCTTTATCTAATAGCATGATGGCAACTCTTGATTTTTTTAGATTCATTTAATGCATAGTAAATTTTTTCCTCATCCCCTCCACTTGTTTGGGGTGCATATTATTTTTCAAAAGATATTTATTTTAAGCAACTGATTTTCAGCTTTTGTTTTCTCATCAATCTGTCACTCTTTTTCATTTAATTGGATTGTTTAATCCATTCAAATTCAAAGTTACAAGAGTTATTTTTTCCTGTCCATCTGTCTCTAAAATTGTTTTTTTTCCCCCAAGTTACATTTTTTCTTCTCTTTTGCCATACACATAGTTTTATGTTGCTTCAGTGACTTTACTTCAGTCTTTTTTCTAATGGTGTTCCTGTTCCCACTCACTTTCTTCCTCTTACTGCTGATCTCTTCTTCTTATTTGTTACCCCTTTCCCTTTAGGGTTTTGCTTATTTGTTCATCTCTCCTGGTTTTATTTGGTTATATATTTCTTCCCCTCTTTTTTTCTCCAAATCAAATAGATTCCTCCTGTCCTGTCTTTCCTTTTAACTAGTCTTCTTCATTAGTTTTCAGAATTTTATTTTTGTACCCCTTTCCAAAAAAGATTTCTTTCACCCTCTTCATTATCCATCTTCTCTTACTATTTACTCCAGACGCTAATTCTCTGATTCATGGAGCCCATAATCATCTGGTTTTAGTCTTTCTTCTGTATTCTTTATATAGTCAAAACTTTCAAGATATCAATTCTAGGCTCTACCCTCTAGGTACCTCCTGCCATGGCCTTGTAGGGCTCACCAATAGATTCACATTTTCTGTTATGCTTTACTCCTATATGTAGGTGTCAGAGATGACACTGCCCTATGGTAGGGCTCCTTCCTGTCCCCTCCTCATTGACATATATTCTCTTTTATTGACTCTTTTTCTTTGACATTTGCATGGAAATCTCCTTGTGTTCATGCTCTCCCACTCCTCAAGTTTCTAGTTGCCCTTAGTGGTTCCAATGTCCCCCACCTCCCAGGACAAATAAATTTTTCAGGGATCAAAGCTCCTGGGCCTCATCCAGTCTAAGGTTCTCATCTTGTTTCACCCACAGGAGTATTCAACAGTTGGATCTCCCTTCTCACCTCCAAGATAAGACCACCTTCTTTCCTCTCTCCCCTTTTCAATCTTTTCCCTCTCCTCCTCCCTACTTTTCTGTAGGTTCTTCTTGTTCTGAGACCACAGAGATCACCTTCCCTTCATTACTAGCCCTTGATTTCACTCAGACACATCCCTCTGTCCTCTCTACCCCTTTTATGCTTTCTCTCATGTTGCAATGTAGTTTCTCAAAAGTAGCATTCACCTCTAGGCAGGGTATAGGCAGATTCTGTCCATAATGCCCCTTGTCTGCCTCTTCATTGTATGTTCCTTTCACCCTTGTGACATTTAGAAATAATTTTCTTACTGGTCTTTCTGTTATCAGTCTGTTACTATTGCTATCTGCATTTATTCATTCCTTCTGCGATTCTGTTGTTTGGGGTAATTGAGAAGTTAATAGTCTCTTCAGTTCTGCTTTTCTTTTTAAAAATAGTTCAAAACTTTTATTATTGAATGTTCATCCTTTGTCCTGTATGGTTAAACTCAGATTTTTCAGGACAGGTCACCTGGGCTGTATCCTGAACTCCAATTCTCTTTGGAATACATTATTTCATTCCCTTCTCTTTTTTTTCTAGTGGTTACAAACTAGTCTTGCATTATTTGAATGTCTTTTCCTTTGTACTTGAAGGGCTTTCTCATGATGTCTTGGAGAACTTGTTTCTGAAATGAATTGTTAAATTTAATCACTATTTGCCTTTGAATTCAGTCTTGTTTCCTACCCACTCCCCCTTTTTTTCTTTTCCTGCAGGCAATTTGTGACTTCTTTCAGGTGTTTTTCATTTTCTGTGTCAGAAGATTTGGGTAGCTTTTTTTCTTCTATTTTTCCGTTATTATGGTGTTAAGGTTTTTTGTCCTGCTATGTTCTTGTGGGAGAGACCATCTAGGTATTTTGCTGGCATAGTAAGCAGATTTTCTTTTGATGTTTTCTTTTTTTGCTTCTTTTTTCTTTTTTTTTCAGGGTTGTCCTTCACTTATATGTATTTCATTCCCAATCTATTGTTCTTTCTTTTGTTTCTTTAGTGAAACTTAACATTGAAGATCCAAGTTTTTTCTATTCTCTTCATTATTTTTCTTGTACTGGACATAAATCCTACTCTTCTAATTCTCATTTTTCTTTTAAAAACCACTCAGGAACAGCTTAATATGACTCCATTTTCTCCTCAAATTCCACTGGGTCCTCTGACTCATCAAGTGTTGAATAATTTTCTTTAGTTTTTTACAGCATTTATTCAGAGATGCCTGAATAGAGATGCAGAGGACAAATGACCTTCTGGTGTTACTGTTTTTCGCATCAATTTATCTGTTTATGTTCAAGGTCTTTGCAGTTTCTTTTTGAAATCTTTTGTACTTTCAGTTCCCCCTTCCTCCCCTTATTTTCCTTATCACTCACTTCTCTGCACTCTCTCCCCTTTCATTGTGGTTTTCATGGGGGCTGGATCTCAAGCATCTCAGCCTCCTCCTGCCTGGGTATTCCATGGTTCACTACCTTGAGCTTCTGCTTCAACTGACTGTTTGGCCCTACTTGGAACACAGTGTTCTTTCCCTCCAGCTTGGAGGACCTCTGCACAGCACACCACATGCCTGGTTTTCCATCCTGGTAACCTGTCTCACGCCCCCTATTCCTTAGTTCTCTGGTCCAGCACTGGCAATTCAAAGTCTACTTTTCCTGTTCTTGGCAATTCAGAGCTTTGCAGTACTGGAACTTTTAGGTTGCAGCCCCTGGTACACTGCTGTTTCTAACAGTCTATGACCAAGCTCACTATCAAGGCTCTAGCAAACATCTACACCAGTGGTTCTCAACCTGCTAATTCCATGACCCTTTAATAAAGTTCCTCTTGTTGTGGTGACCTCCAACCATAAAATTATTTTCGTTGTTACTTCATAAGTGTAATTTTGCTATTGTTATGAATCATAATGTAAATATCTGATATGTAGGATGTATTTTCATTGTTAAAAATTGAACATAACCCACAGGCTGAGAACTACTGATCTACATACTGGAGCTGTTTTTTTATGACACCTGAAAGACGGAGAGGGAATGGAGTACAGGAATGAGTTGTGACGTAGGTCTGAGTTGTATCCTTGTGTCTGTCTAATGTGTAGAGGAGGAGTTACTAAATGCGCTTAAGGTCTGTAGGCATCAGTTCTTGGGTTTGGGGGTAGGGTTTATTTTCTTTTGGATATTAGGTATCTAAGATCAGGGAAACAGATGAAATTGCTTTATCTTTGGCACATGATTTCTCCTTTGAAAAGATTTGAGGACTATGGGAATTGGGAAAGAAAAATCTAGTTCACTCTCTTGTTGCTCATGTGACCCAGAAATGGATCTATAGACATGTATATCTTCTAGTGAAATTTCATTAAGCAAGATGCACAAAATAAACACCACCACTACTTTTTACTGAATTGCAGATGTTTTGGGATTTTGCTGACAATAGTCACAGAATCTTAGCATTGGAAGGGGCCTTAGAGGCCATCTAGTATAATACCTTCCTGATTAATAATCCCATATACAATATACCTGATCATCCAGCCTCTGTTTGAAAACTTACAGTAAGGGGAAGCTCATTACCTTAGGAGGCTTATTCTACTTTGGTTAGCTTAAATTATTAGGAAGTTTTTCTTCACATCAAGCCTCAATTTGCCTCTTTAAAATTTCTGATCATTACTCCTTGTTTTACCGAGATAAAATAGAACAAGTCTATTTGGTCTTCCCAAGTGATAACTACTCAAAATATTTAAAATAGATGCCATGTCTCCCCCCCCCCAGTGATTTCTCTTTTCAATCCATCAAATCAGTCAACAAATATTCATACATGCCTAATTATTTAATCAGGCCAGATTTTCTGGGCCAGTGTATAGGGTAGTGATACAAAAGTAAAAATGAAATTGTCTCTAGAAAGTTAAACATCCTTACTTTCTAGTAACTCTCATAAGGCAAAATCTCAAGTTCCTGCACCACCCTTGTTGCTCTTCTCTGGGCACCATTCATTTTATCAAGGTCTTTCCTAAAATGTGATCCCCAGAATGTAACACAGTACTCAGTTGTGTATGTTTACTGCATTGATTTCAGACAAGCATCTATAGCTTGTTATTCCTCTTTGGGGTTAAAAGCTTTCCACATAGGATACCTGGCAGGAATTGTGAAATTGAAATAATAAACAACTGTGAAAATAGCTTACATTCATATAACACTTTGTGGTTTACAAAATACTTACTATATATACATTATCTTATCCTCATGACAACCATCAGTGATAAGTAGTGAATGCATTATTGATCACCACTTTAAGGATGGGGAAACTGGAGCCCAGAGAGGTGAAATTACTTACCCAAGGTTATTCAGTGCCACAGCAAGGATTTCTATCCACATTAACTTAAAGTGATAGAAATATGAATAACATTGGAACTAACTGGATACTGTAACATTTCATAAGGATGAAATCCAATGATTGCTTAGCATATATGTCATTCAAAATTCCGAAGAGTCAAAACCATACTTGCTTTCTTATGAGTGAAATGAGATACACAAAGCACTTTAGTTTTATTTACTTAAAGGCATGAATAGTCCTTCTCCACCTTTGATTAATTGCACAGTGCCTGGTACAGTACTAAGCCCAGAGTTGCCATTTATTAAATGTTGACCAAGTTTGTCACTGAATCCCATATTAAATGCCTTTCAATGCCATTGAACTGCCAGGTATGAAACTTTAAAGGTCAATTCTCAAACTGCCTTAGGTAATCGGATCTTAACTGGATTTAGACAGAGCCACTTACATTAATGGGGTTTTGAATACTGTATCCTGTGTACATGCCTTGTACTCAGTAGGTGCTTGATAAATGTTTGTTGAATTTAATTATTTATGTGATTGCAGTGTGCTCAGAACTCTGATGACTGTACTAAATATCTTCCCCATTGTCCTTGTAATTTAGTGGTGTACATAATCAAATGAGAAAGGGTTCTTTCTCTTTTTTCTCTTCTACTCTTTGGATGCTCTGAATCATTTTTATTTTCTGAAAGGAAGCATATTTCACCCATTGGAGCTTCCAAGAAGCTGCATAATAAGGGAATAAGTGTATAGTGCTGCTGGGAAATCAATTTTTAAAGTCAACATTTTCAGTGATTCTCATCTTGAGGTTTAGAGAGCATCTTGCAGCATAAATGAAGCACTGATCTCAGAATCTCCAGGAACAGGAGAGCACAAATACGAACATTTTATATTGATTATACCATACTGTTTTTAGAGGAACTGAAAGCACCATTCTCTTTGCTTTTCCTCCATGTATATATCTATAAAATAGATAAGTTGACTATGAGATAGACATTTTAAGAAAAAAGAACACACAACAAAGAAAAATCCTGAAAAGAAGGAAAAATCCTGTGGTTTTTCTGGACCCAAAAATAAATTAGATACTGTGGGTGACACACAGAAGTGCCCTAGTTGCCAGAGACTATTCCTTATCTCCCAAATAACCTTAGTGGAAATAGGTGGAGAACATTAGCATGAC
>CM053594.1:187729156-187759174 GCA_028646575.1 Pseudocheirus occidentalis
GAGCTGTTCATCTCTGAGGATTGGATGAGAACCTGGCAGCTGTCTGCTCTGGAATCCAGGTGATCGTTTGGTGGATTCAAGAAGGAGCTGGGACCAGGGAAGAGGATCCAGGGAATCAGAGACCACCCAGAGTCAAAATGAAGAAAAGGCCTCCCCTTGGACTAACCTGAGGTTTGTTGGAAATCAAGGGGTAGAAAGTTTGTGTGGTTTTCTAAGGACTTTATGGGAGACTAAAGTTAATGGTTGCCCCATGAGTGGAAGATCAGTATATTGTGAATTGTTGATTGAGTCTTTAAGTGTTAAGCTGGTTTCCTTCTTAGGAAAACCAGGTGAATTGTTTGATTGAATCTTTAAGTGTTAAGCTGGTTTCCCCCTTAGGGATTCTTCCAGGTGATTCTTCTTTTGTTCCTTGTTCTAAATATTGTGACTTTCTGTAAATACCGTGCTAAATATTGTGATATAATATTGAACTGTGAATATTGTACTGAATCTTGATTTGTAATGGAATAAACAGAGTGTTCACTACTACTGTGTAATCCAAATCTTAAAAGCTGCTGACCGTAGCATTTTTTGGGGAATCTACTGGTGCTTGGCTTTACACTAGGTACTGATGACAAAAAGAAAAATAGTTTATTTCTTATATTTCCCTCTGCTAGTAGTTGAATTCTATTTGGAGCACTTTCTTTTCTTTCTTTTTTTGGGTCAAATCCTTGATTATTTAAGTATATGGGACTTTGTTCTGGAAACCCCTTCTACTGACACGGATCAACAAATTTATAAATTGTCTAAGAAATTTTACAATGAAAGAAATTTATTCAAATTTCTGTGCTGACTAATAGCAAAAAAAATCAAATCTGAGATTAAAATTAACATCCTTCAACTTGGTAAAGATAAAAATGATCAATGTTGGAGGTGTTGTTGGGAGACAGTAGCATTAATGCATTGTCACTAGAACTGTAATGGTCCAACCATTCTGGAAAATAATTTAGAATTATAATAGGAAAGTATATTTTTAAATGTAAAAGTGTAAAAAAATTTTTCAATATAAAATGTAAAAAAATTTTAAAAGTGTATTATTAAACTGTATTTAAGAAGTATTTCACTAAGATCTTCCACAGAGACTATAAACACCATTATTTAAGAGCCAGATGGAATGTTGCAGAAAAGTCTGTTTCTAGTTATAGTTATAATTGTCATTTTTTGAGATATTTCTCCCTGCAAAATCAGGTAGACTATGTATGTACTTAACTTTTTATCTACAGGGTTCTGTAAGGAGTTTGTAGAAAAGGCTAGGAGAAAATTTAAAAAAAACTATTGTTAGACCTATCTTTGTTATATTGGGAAGAAACATGAAGAGAACTCTATGAGGAATGAGTCTAGTAAAGAAACTCTATTCCTATAGTGGTTTGAAAGAAGTTCAAAGAGGCAAAACTAAAGGTGGTGGAGAAATCTTCTAATAAAACTTATTTTCACTTTTATAATAACAGGATTTTTTTATGAGACATTTTACTTGGTATCTTGTGAAAAACCAAATGATGTGGAACTAGATTTTCATATGAGAGAAGTCATCAGTTGGTATAATAAAAGAAAGAAGGAAATATGTGCATAGTAAATACTTGTTATGTGCCAGGCAGGATACTAAGTGCTTTACAAATATTATCTCATTTGACCCTGCAGACACAATTACTATCTCCATGTTTACATTTGAGGAAATCAAGGCCAACAGAGCTTAAGTGACTTCCCCAGGGTCACACAGATAAGTGTCTGAGGTCAAGTTTGAACTCAGCTCTTCCTGTCTCCAAGCCCAGAGTTTTATCCACTGTTTCACTTAATTATCTAGTGGTTGAGGTGATTCTGGGTATGATATTTCTCACAGACAATATATTATATATCATTATCTATATTTTTATTTATTATTGACTACAGTTGTTAATGAGCTATGTCCAGTAACTTTAATATTAATATTATATATGCATATATAAGTAATATTAAGAAAGGAAAATCTTCTACCTCATTTAATAAATAATACTTAATGGACTGGGATTAGGGTTTGAGTCAACTGTTTAATGAATTTGAAAAAATAACAATTTTACTAAATAGAAAATATCAAAAATAAATGAATGAATGAATAAATAAGTGAATGAGTGAATAAATAAGCAAATGAATGAATAGAAATATCTAAATATGCCCTTGGATTTCACTAGAGAAGGCTTTCTTAATATATTTGGTATCATGGAACCCTTTTAATAAATTAATTATTAAGCACTGGAGATTCAACTGGGAATTGAATAGAACCTATGGACACCTTGAAAGGATGTTAAAATACACAAAATAAAATACATATGATTCAAAGGAAATCAACTATATTGAAATACAGTTATCAGAATATTAAAGATAAGTTCCCAGAGCTCAAGTTAAGAACCTCTACTGAAAAGATTGGGAAGATAATATTAAATAGGGGAATAAACTGAATAGCAGGCTAAACAGTGACCTATACACAACCCACAAATAATATGAGTAGGTATATACTTCAGGAAGGTCAAAGACTGATGGGCAGCTCGTGTGTGCGTGTGTGTGAGTGTAAAATATGTGTGTATGCTTGTGTATACATACATAATACATATTTATACAAGCACTTATTGTGAAAACAACTAGAAGCACTGATTGAAACTAGAAGTCCACTGATTAGGGAATAGCTGAAAATTTGGGGATATACAAATATATTGAAATATTATTCTGCCATAGCAAGGAGCAATGTTAAAATTTTAAATTGAAAAGACTATAGGGAGTGGTACTGACCAAGGTGATTAGAAGTATAAGAAAAAAAACATATGTAACCATAAAAATATGAAAGAAAACAACATTTTAAAAAAACATCAGAAATATTGTCAGTGTCATGAGGACTTGTGACTTCAGAGGGCTGATGGAAAGGCATTTATCCATTTGCTTGACAGAGGGGTGGTGCACTATGAAATAGGATTCTCAGACTGGACCAGTGTATTGATTTGTTTTTCTGAAGTGTACTTTTTTTATAGGCAAGATTCTTCTGGGGGCTAGAGAAGAAGAATGGGGTATGTTAGAGACTCAGGAGGGTACAAATAGAGAGTTTTCAATGCCAGTCTTTTTTTAAGAAAATAAATAACTTTTTTTTAGTTCATCTCCCATTCCAAAAATAATTAAATGGCTATATCTGCAGCAGCAAACACCCTAGCCTACCCAAGATGGCTTCTAGCACAGGTTCTTTGATCTGCTTTTCTAGAAGAAAACAACTCAAAAAAGGGTTAACCAACTTCCTTTAATCAAACATATACCATTTGCCTAGTTCATGGGAAAAAAATCAGCACCCTGAACTTCAGAGAAAATGCAAACAAGTTACAAGCATACAAAAATGCAGACAGAGAAACAGACCAGTAGACAGGGCTTCCAACTATGTGACCATTACATCCATACCTAGTTAGTCACCAGAGAGAGGAGCATCAACATCTGGGTTTTCAAAGCCAGGGGGCTAGGCGATCTGGCCAAATCACACAACTCTTCCCAAAGTGAGCCCCAAAGCAAAACCTCACATAAGGGTATATACAGCCCTCTCCAGGGTCAGAGAGCATCACAACCCTTATGACTCAATACCCAATCAGAAAGCAATAAGTTGTGGGCGTTCCTGTAAAACAAGCCTCCCACCACAGGCTTGATGTGAGAACGTTCAACCTATTAAGGGGTAGAGTGTACTTTCAAATCAGGGAAGGTCCTCAAATTCACTTAAGCCTATCAAGGGGCAGGGAAGTTCTTCAAATTGCCATTACCATTACAATATCTTATTAGCAAAAAGAGTGGCAAATCAACTAGTGACTTTCAGAATAAATATGCAAATTTCACATCCCCAGACTTATACAATCACCATCTCAAAGATGACAGTTTGTAATATATCCAAATACAAGTTAGTTAACATTCTAAAATGTTTGTCTTTATAACAACAGTAATTAGAATACACACATACAGCAGGTGCTATATAAATGTGTGTATACATATACACGCAAACATAAATATGCATATTATATATATACATACACATATACATGTATATACATATTTGTTATATGCATATATATATATATATACTTATTAATAGCTAACATTTATATAGATCCTGCCATGAGTCAAGCACTGCGTCAAGCACTTTATAAATGCTATCTTTCTATCTTCTTACAACAACTCCCAGGAGGGAAGTGCTATTATTATCCCCGTTTTACAGTTGAGGAAACTGAGGACAACAGAGCTTAAGTGACTTGCCGGGGTTACACTGATAGCAGGTTTCTAAGGCCAAATTTGAACTCATACCTTCCTGACTTCAGATTCAGCACCTACCTGCAATAGCTAGCTAGACAGACAGACAGACAGACAGACAGACAGACAGACAGACAGATAGATAGATAGATAGATAGATGACAGATAGATAGATAGATAGATATAGAAACAAAACATAAAAAGATATGTGAAGATGGGTATATATGTATGTATGCATGTCTGTAAATAATGGCATTTATATATATATGCAAATTTATATATAAGCACATTTTGAGACTATAAATATATATGCAATATATGTTATATATTTTAAGGTCTCAAAAATATGTACATATAATTTATATCTTATTTATACACATAAGTTATTTTTGAGACCATGTAATACACTAGAAAAGAATGGTGAATAAAGATAATTTATCTCCTTGTGATTTCTCAGCAAGCTACTTTTTCAGGGACATAGTGCCTAAATGACACAGAGCTGACTCAGTGACCCACATCAAGGCATTTCCAGGATTTGATGTGTTGTTTTGGTTTTATTTGCTTTTTTTTCTCAAATCGAAATGATGATGAGATTTCTTATGAACCTGAAATAGTCAGAAGATAAACTTTGCCAAATAAACTGTCCACAAAGGCAAAAAAAAAAGGAGGGGGGTGGCTACTCATGGCCCTAATCTCTCTACCAATTGACAGGAAAGCTTTGACCTGTTCTATTTCTGACTTAAACTACATCACTGCTTTCCAAACTGCCACTCTCCCACCACCACCTATGGGTTTCTCACACTAATGGTAAATTCTCATATTAAACATCAAATCAGCATTAGGCCCTACTGCAGCTCAGAACCTGCAAGCTCAAGAGATCTACCAGCCTCAGACTCCCCAGCCTCAGTGATCATAGGCCTGGACTCCTGCATATGGCTATTCTTATGTATATTAAAACTTAAGACTTGGGAACATGTCAAGTTTGTTACAAAGTTCAATTGACCATTAATGGTGGAGGTATGAGTTGGTATAACTATTCTACAATTTGGAAATATACAAATAAAGTGAATTAAAATGTCTATGCCCTTTGACCCAGAGATTTAGCTGCTAGGCACACCTCTACGTTTGCACCTAGACCAGGGGTGGGGAACCTGTGGCCTTGAAGGCACATGTGGCCCTCTAGGTCCTCAAGTATGACACTTCAACTGAATCCAACTTTGTTCTGCAGGTTCCCCATCCCTAGCACTAGACTATATCCCTCCATATTTATAGCAACATTTTTTGTAGCAACAAAGAAATGGGAACAAAGTAGATGCCCATCAATTGAAGAATAGCTGAACTAAAATGTGACATATGAATGTATAAACTGTTACTATACCATAAGAAATAAATGTGATGAAGACAAAACTTATAAAGGCATGCTAATTATTGCAAAGTGAAGTAATCAGAGCCAGGAGAACAATATATACAAGGACTACAAAAATGTAAATGCAAAGAACAATCTCAAAATGATTAAAATTAAACTTTATAGAATTATTAAAAACCAAGCTCAGACTCTAAAAATAACTTACAAGAAGAAACCTCTCTATTTCACCAAAGACTGATGATGCATTGCAGAGAGTGCTGGCCCCACAGTCAGGAAGAGCAGAACTCAAAATCTGGCCTCAGTCACTTACTAACTCTGTGATCAGAGGCAAGTCACTAAAACTCCAGTTTGCCTCAGTTTCCTCAACTGTAAAATTTAAATAATTACACCAGCTGCCTCTCTGGATTGCTGTGAGCACTTAACACTGCCTGGCACATAATGGGTGTTATATAAATGCTTATTTTCTCCCTCCTCAGCACTTTGCCATTATGGGATGGGGGTTAGGAGAAGCCTATTACTTCACATATGCCATCAGATTTTATTCAATATATTCATGGCTTTTTTCTGATTTTTTCTACTTTCTAAAAATGTTCTTTGTTATAAGTTACAGCTCTTTAGGAGGGAGAGGAGGACATATACAGGGGAAGATGTAAGTAATATATAAAAACAAAAAATTATCAATGAAATATTTTAAAATGATAAATTGAAATGCTTGATTCCTACAACAGTCATAAAAGAGTATAGTACATATTTGGAAAATATTGCCCAGAAAAAAGCATAATGTAATTTAGATCCCTGGTACTAATAGATGTAATGTTTAAATGGCCTAGCCATGCCATTTATCTATTTGAGTCATTAGAATAAATTGCATCAACTATGTCCCCTGGAAATCACTTACATGAACAGGATTTTCTATTAATCACGATGTCACTTAAGTGAATTTTATTCCTGTTGTAATTGCAACAAATGGAAGATTGTATAAATTTCACTTTCATGGGATTATAAGATTTTAGAGTGAGGGAAAAAAATCCTTGGAAGTCATTAGTCCAGCTCCCTGAATTTACAAATGAGAAAAGCATGTCTCAGAGAGATTAACTCACTTACTCAACTTTACAGAGGTACTAAATTTCAGAACCGGGATTCTTATCCAAACCCCTTAACTCCAAATTGACTCCAAATCTAGCAGTCTTTCTGCTGTTCCCAAATACTTTATGTTCAGGATGTTAAAAGGTCTTGAAGGTGGTTAGTAGAAATGCCTACATAAATTTCCATGTGGAGTATGTATCTGCTTTAAAACTCTGAGTTTGAAGCTCAGATGTTGACAGACAATATCAATAAAAATACAAGAGCCAAATCATGGGTTGATGATTTGATGGTTGATCTAACCAAATCATGGTTAGAATTCATATCATTTAACTGAATGGCCCGCGCATACAACTAGCGGTGTTCAAAACTACTCTGTTAAAGACGCTACTTGTATAGTCCCCACCAAAAGCCACCATTAGTAGGCTGGTCTCTACCTGTCATGGGTTTCTCATGGCCCTGTATATGTGCCTATTATTGTTGGTGTTGTCATATGACTTGGAACTTTATAACATCACAATAAATCAATTTTCAGTAAAACAAGACCGTGAAATCTGGCTAGCTTCTCCGTTGTGTCTTTATTGATTGTGACTTCCAAAAGTGGATTTGAGAGCGTTCTTTTTCAATACTACCAATTGTGTCTAAATACGTCCAATAGCATGTTGGGTTTTGCCTTGGTAGGGATTGAATTTAGAAATTACTGTGTCACACATTCTCACCTTAGCAGCCGTATGTTACATTCTCGTAGCCCCACATTGCAACTGACCTGCCACTTCTTAGTCCAGACAGAATGGGGAGGAAAAGGTAAAATTTTACCTAATTGGTTTCAAAATTATCCGCTACCTTTATTCTTTTTTTTTTGGTTACCTTTATTCTTTTCCCTTTTAATTATATCTGTTTGTAATTTAACCTTCAGGCAATGTTTGTTAAATGTCTTGAAAGAATAACAGCAAAAAATAAAAATCCATAGTAGTTTATAATCTTGTAAAATCCTCAGTTATAGAATCATGGGGTCTTAAAAGGGACCTTAGGTAGCATAACAATTTGTTATTTTTATTCAGTTTTGTGATGCCATTTGTGATGCCATCTTTGTGATGCCATTTGTGATTTTCTTGGCACACATACTGGATTTGCCATTTTCTTCTCCAGCTCATTTTACAGACAAGAAACTGAGGCAAATAAGATTAAGTGACTTGCCCAGGGTCACAGCGCTAGTAAGCATCTGAGACCAGATTTGAACGTCTTCCGGACTCCAGGTCTGGCAGTCTATGCACTATGGCGCCCCCTAGTGACCCCCCACAGAATTAAATGTCCTCAATTTCAAGCTGAGGAACTTAGAAATCCAGAGTTGGCAAATAGCAGAAGTGGAATTCAAATGCTAGTCCTCTAACACCAGAGCACTGACTATTGATAATAATATGAAGTCTGGGTTTGGTTATAGGGACTGTAATTTCATTAATATAGGGAACTACTGTTGTGTAAACTCCCTCTCCCAATGCAGATCACCTTCTCTGCTGCTCACTCATAAAGAACCGCCTATGGCACAGTGAGCCTAAGTGACTTGCCCAGGGTCAGTAAGCCTAGATGTGTTAGACACAGAACTTCCTGGCTTCAAGACCAGCCTTGAAGACAACCATCTGTGTGGCTACTCTACCTCTGACGTCCCTATAGTGCTTCAAAATGTGTAAAGCCCTTTCCATACATGATCACAACCCTGCGAGGAAGGTATTATAAGTATTTTTTTCCCATTTCACAGGTGGGGAAAGTGAGTCTGTAGCACATAAATAACTGCCCTTCCAGCATGGCTTTTGCCCCAATCATTCTTCTGAAACATCTCTCTTGGAGGTGACAAATGACCTCTTTATCACCAAATCCAGTGATGTTTTGTTTCTACATTTACTCCCTCCATCTTACTGTGAGATTTAACAACAAACACTTGGATAGGCCAGCCCCTCATTCTTTTTTCTTGGAGGGGGAGGGCAGGGCAATTGGGGTTAAGTGACTTGCCCAAGGTCACACAGCTAGTAAGTGTCTGAGGTCAGATTAGAACTCAGAAAGATGAGTCTTCCTGACTTCAGGCTCAGAACTCTATCCACTGTGCCACGTAGCTGTCACTATGATACCTACTGTCACTATGATACTGACCTCTCTCACTAACTCTTGGGGGCACCAGTTTTCCAAGTAATTTGGCTAAAATGCAGAACACGTGAAAGGAAGCAACAGGAGAGAGAAACACACGTGAGTGGAAATATCCAGAGAGGAGCTGTCTATGCAGAGCTTAGAAGAGAGATAAGGGTTGCAGATAAGTAGATTTTCTCTTCATCTACATGGAGACCCAAAAGAATCCAGGGGAACTGAGGATGTCACCAAAGAAGAAACAAAGTATTTCAACAGCCTCCAGTCTTCCTGTCCAGTTTTATCTCATACTACTGCTCTTTGTCTATCCTACATTCCAGCCACATTAGTCTACTCTCCACCCTCTGTTCTCATGCAGCTGTTTCCCACCACCTTCAGTAACTCCACAGCTGCAATGGACTCTCCCAGACCTTCATTCATCTGAGGACATCTTTCTCTTCATGCATTAATTCAGATGCTGTCTCTTTCATAAAGCCTTTCCTGAATCACTCAATTAAATGATGTCTCCCTCCTCAAATTTCTCAACACTTTGTATTGCTCCTTTGAATGTCTTACTTTGTCATATTGAGTAGTTATAGACTGGTCCTCCTCACCCCATTTAAAGCCTGAGTTCCCTGAGAACAGGGCCTGTATTATATCTTTGTATACCTAGCACAGAGGCAGCTAGATGGAGTTGTAAATAGAGCGTCAGGCCCAAGTCAGGAAGACTCATCTTCTTGAATTCAAATCTGATCTCAGACATTTATTAGTTGTGTGACCCTGGGCAAGTCACTTAAATCTATTTGCCTCAGCTTCCTTATCTGTAAAATGAGCCAGAGAAGGAAATGTCAAACAACTCCAGTATCTTTGTCAAGAAAACCCCAAATAGGGTCATGAAGAGTTGGAAAAGACTGGAAAAACCAAACAACAACAAAATCTAGCACATCACCTAATATATGGTAGGTATTAATATTCATTAAAACTTTTTTAAGAATTAGAGGATCAGATAGAATGATGATGACAATGACACCCTACATTCACTACTTAAACCACATTCTATAATTCAAAAAGCACTTTACATACATTGTCTATTATAATCTCAATTCCCTCTTAGATGATCCTTAATATATTTTTTTCTAAGGAGCGGGTGGCAAGGTCAGGACTCAACCCATGTGCGCTAACTCCAAGCTAAATATCCTTTTCACTATAATGTGCTGCCTAAATTAATTTTGGGTAAAGGTCATCATACTCACAGGTTTAGTACTGGAATTGATCAGGAAACCTAATTTTTCATGTTATCTCTCTGTAAGTTCTCAGATCTCTCTCTAATTCAATTTCCTTGACTAACAAAAATTGGCATGATGAAAATGTGGCCATTTTCCAATTACTTTAGGTAAGTAATATAACTTGTGTGCCTCTCTTTAGCTCCTCAGAAGAAAGAACTTATTGAATATGATGGTGCATGTAAAGCTATCATACTCAATCTGGCATAGATTTTAGAGGAGATAGCATATTAACATTCAGGAAAGGATAAGTCAAAGCATAGATAAAGTAAACAATGGTTTGCCATCACTTATTAAACACATCATCCCAAATTCCAAGCATTTTCTTGAACCGATTTCAAGTTCTGTAAGATATTGAATGAGAGATTCAGCAAGACTGAACAAGAGACGGAAATGATCAGGATGGTGTAAATGCATTTGTTAAATCAAGTTGAATACATTTTATTGATGATACAAGATCATTGCTGGAATTACCATATTGAGGAGGCCTGGTTTTTTACTTTTGAGGTTTTGTTTTTTTTAATATGTATGGATGGGACAACATCACTTATTCTTGAGGTATGAAGTAAGATTCATTTTTTTTAATTTTTCAAATGTTGGAACATTATTCTGAGGAGATCAATTCTCATTTGCTTTTCTGAGTTTGCCACTAATATTGGCTTTGGCTTTTTTTCCCCTTTAGTATGTCAATATTCAAGTCTATTTTACAACTCTTGTTTGCATCACCCAATATTGCGCTGCTTCAAGAAGGAGTATTCAGGCAGAAAATAATTAGCTAGATATTGATGAAAAATTACCTACTCTCTGTGTGTGAATATGTGTGTATGTGTGTGTGTGTGTGAATAGAAAACAATTTCTTAATTACATATCTTTTATTGAGGGCAGTCCTTGAAATGAACACATAATAAATAGGCATTCATCCTATGCATTAGTATTTATGCAGACCAGCCTACTGTTCAATGGTCCTTATATACTGTACTATTGATTTATTTAGGAACAAGGGGAGTCTGGACCTTCTATTTCATTCACATAAAGAATTCATAAGCATGGAAATGGCCTCTGCTGATGCAGATGAAGAATTCCTATTTATAGACTTCAAAAATTACCTGAAATTACTGATAAGCTTTAAGTCTTCTCCATGGTCATACAACAAATAGGTAGCCAAAGCAGGTTTTCCTGGCTACAAGGCTGGCTTCCTACACAGTATGCCAAGCTGATTCTCAAACAAACAAACAAAAAAATAATCCTTAAAAATAAACTAGAATGATAGCCTGTGCCTTGAAATACTACCATTCTCTACCCATGACATCATGATCATACAGGATCTAGAGTCAGAAGACATGGGGAAGTTATTTAACTTCTCTGGGTCTCAGTTTCTCCATCTGTTAAATGAAAGAGTTGAATTTAAAGGTTTCCCTAATTCTGCCCAGTTTTTTAAAATTCTTTAATGTTCACTTAGTTGCACATACAAACCCATTTAAGTGAAAGATTATTTTAGAAGAGATTTTCCTGTGTTGGTCTTTCATGCTTTGGAAAATGCTACAGCAAATTCTGTTGGGTTTTTTTTGTTACTGTTATTTAGTCCTTTTCAGTCACATCTAATTCTTCATGACTTCCCTGGGAGGGGAGTATGGCACAGAGGGGAATTCTTGGCAAAGATACTAGAGTGGTTTTCTGTTTACTTCTCCAGCAAACAAGGTTAAGAGACTTGCCCAAGGTCACACAGCTAGTAAGTGTTCGAGGTTAGATTTGAACTCGTCTTCCCGACTACAGGCATGGCACTCTATCCAATGCACCCTCTATTATTATAGTTAGAATTAAGTTTTAAAAGTAGTAAACCAGCCAAAGAGCCCTGTTGCTGAAACAAATGTATATCTTCCTTATTATACCTTGTGCTCAAATGCCTCAGATCTGTCTAAGGAGTATCAAGATTCTGTCCTTCCCAATACTTCAAGTTACAAGTTTTTCTGCTTCTGCCTCCTGGGCCGCTCATCTCCTACATGTCTGCTTTTCTCAGCTGCTTTCACCAAGAACCACCTTTTCCAAGTTGTAGTATGTTAATGGATCCTATCAAAAAACATAAGCGGTTCTTTTTCTGGCTTTATAGTTTCAAAATAGTAACATTTTTTGAGTAAAATGGAGTGTCTTAGATTCATTTTCCATCCACCAAATTTAAAAGCTACATATAGCTCAGTTAAAAGAAGACTAGAGGTGTTTATTTTTAAGCAAACTTCATTTCCCATCTAGTCAGGTTTATGATGGAGCAAGAATAACAGCACAGCTGTGCTGCATTATTTTGGAAATACATTCAATTTCATTGTATAACAGTGTATTAAAAATGGTGTGTTTATGCAAGCTAAACAAATCCAAAACCATAAATAACTAATGTAGGGAAAATTGTCATGTTGGATCATAGTCACAGAGCTGATACAAAAGCATTGAACTTATACTCCTTTATCATGCTTCACTGTATTTTAGCATCCTTTATTTCTTACTCTGGCAAATGGGATAGGAAATGTCTGTATAATAATAGCTAAAATTTATATAGAGGCCTACTACGTGCCAGGCACTAAGCTTTCTAAGCACTTTATAATCATTTGAACCTTGCAACAACTCTGGAAGCTAGTTACTATTACTATCCCAATTTTATAGGTGAGGAAACTGATGTAGACAACAATTTAGTGACTTTCCCAGGGTCACACAGCTAGTGAGTGTCTGAAGCCACATTTGACCTGAGGTCTTCCTGATTTCAGGCCCAGTGCTCATGCACTATGGCATCAGCTAGCTACATAAGGGAAACTTGAAAGGTGACTCCTTCAGGGACACGAGAGGTCAGGAACACTCATCTTCCTGAGTTCAAATGTGTCCTCAAATGCTTTCTAGCTGTATGACCCTGAGCGAGTCACTTAACCCATTTGCTTCAGTTTCCTCCTCTGTAAAATGATATGAAAAAGGAAATGGAGAAGTACTCCGGTATCTTTGCCCAAAACCCCAAATGGGGTCATGAAGAGTCGGGCATGACTGAACAACAACAACAAGGATGTACAAAGGAAGGTGGTACAATAGATTAAAGTTAAAAGACACGATTTCAGGTCCCAGTTTTACCATGTATTGCACAGTGACCTTATACAAATAATGTGACCCTTCTGGATGTCGCTTTTTATTATTCATAAAATGAGAGAATTGAATCAGAAGAATTCTCAGATTCTTTTGACATCTGAAGACTTATGAATCTGTTTTGGATGTATTTAATTTCTTGGCTCATTTTTCACACACACACACACACACACACACAAAGGGACTTTCATTTTGTTAATAATATCTCTTGTGTAGTCAAAAGGGGTAAAAATAGTTATTGAAAGGTGAAAGTACCTTTCAAGCAAGAGAGTTAACATGAGAGAAGACTTGTAATTCCCATCATTCAAAAACATCTTTAAGGGTTCTTTAGGGACTGCATTTATTCATTTTACATCAAATAAATGAAAACGTTTTGAATTATGTGACAAAGAGTAGAGCATTGAGTCACAGACATAAGTAAGAATGCTTGCACCTTGGGTGAGCTCTGCAAACCTCAGCTCCCCTGGAGAAAGTGAGAAGAAAGGCTTACCCAGTAGGAGACAGATAACTTAGGAAACCAGGAAACAACTCCCTAGCTGCTGCTAAGGAGAGTCCCCTGCCCCAAGAATCCAGCTATTCACCAGCTTCATATTTCAATGCAGTGTTCTTGATACCTCGGTGCTAATACTGATTCTTTCTTTACACTTGGTACTCAAGAATTCTAATTTCTGGATGATAAAGGATCATAACAGATTTCAAACTGGCAGGAACATTTAAAGTTCATCATGCTTAGCTCTCTTGTGCAGTGCATACAGCTGGTAAGTGTCTAAGGCAGCGTTCAAACTCCATTCTTCCTGACTCCAAGACCAGAAAAGTTACCTCATAGCAAACAGAAAAATGCTTTGGGTGAAGGGAATAAAAAGAAGGTTTTAAAGAGGGATGGGGCCAGAGAATATCTCCAAGACTATTGTTTCTTCCCCAGAAGTCCACCTAGTCACAGCTATAACATCCCTTTCTTCTTCCCGCACTATTCCCCAGCATGCCAGCAGCCTTAAAAATAAATAATTATCTTTCTCTGTTGTTCAATGATTTTTCAGTTGTTTCTGATTCGCTATTAACCCCATTTGGGGTTTTCTTGGAAGAAACACCAGAGTGGTTTGCTATTTCCTTCTACAACTCGCTTTACACATGCGGGAACCAAGGCAAACAGGATTAAGTGACTTGCCTAGAGTCACAAAGCTAGTAAGTGTCTGAAGCCAAATTTGAACTCAGGTCTTCTTGACTTCTGGCGCTACCTTCTATTCACTGCATTACCTAGCTGGCCCTATGATATTTCTTAGTGGATTGTAATTGTTTTCAGCTACTTTTTAAATCTCATGTCATAGGGCAAATTTCCTGCCCTTAGGCAAAGCCCTTGGCCCTGACCTAGTTATATCTCTGAGCTACTGACATTTTTTTTCCAATTAAATTTTTTAATTCAAGATTGCTCAAAGCAAAGTGCCCTTTTGGTAGTTTGATGATAGAATTCATTAAATAAGACACAGGAAAAGCAGGTCTTGGAGAATGTAGGTCTTATTCATGACTCAATATTGATACCTGTCCATATAAAAATGAGAATTTATTTTTTTATCAATGCTTAATCCTTAGATGTTAAATTTAGATATATTAAAATATTTTTAAAATTTCTTGTTATATATGTCCATGTAATAGGTAAAATAAACTATTATTTGGTACGTTTGGGAAATGGAATAATAGGATTATACCAATACTCAGTTTAATAATTAAATTATCATCTCTACTGTAAAGGAATGAAAAAGTTTCAGTGAATTGTAATAAAGGCCATCTTTGACTTTATGGTGAGTTTTTTTTCTAAGAAAAATCATCCAGACTCAAAATTAAATGTCACTTCTAATTTTTCTATAGTAGGAAAAATGGAATTGTATTACTTTATGAGGCCTGACTCCAAACATTTTTTTAAAAGACCACACAGAGATACAATATTGAATCAAATATTAAATATAAATGATATATTAGGCAACATATTATATCAAGCCTTAAAAATATAAATAAATTGATTAAGCAGAGTGAAATAGTGACCAAGAGCATAAAGATGGATGGCATCTTTTTTACCATCTCTTAAGGATAGCCACTGTGTTGTCCTACTGTACCCTGGAGCTGGGGAAAAGGAACTATGTACCCCAGTAGACAGGATAGATGGTATTGTTTCTACACTGACCGGGGAGATTGGCATATCAATGTGAACTTTTATGAAGGGGAATATCTCTGAATTAGGAGCTCTCTTCTAACAAAATACACAAGTTAAAAGTTACGGCATATAATTTAGTCTTTTTATTGATCCATAAGGCCATGAGAGAATCTTGTTTAGCCCTAGTAGCAATACTGCAAACATGTACAAGCCATTTCATTATAAATGGGCAGAAACACAGGTTAATAAGGAAGTCTGAGAACCTTGTAGGAGCTGGAAATGATGTCAAATTTCAGAATACGAATCTAATGCCACAACTCGTGGTCTTGAAGGCTGTGCCAGCAAAAGACAGGCTCTGGCAAGTCTTCACACACTAAAAATCCCAGCAATGAATATCTGTCATTTGAGAACCAACTTGGCTCCACTCAAAGAGGCATATCACCGACAGAGAGGGTAAACCGCCCCAACTCCTGAGACTACTCACGTAGGGAGAGAGTTGCTGTATGCCAGAAATCACGTAACCTTGAAGTACTGGAGTAATATCATCTTTAGTTGATTAGAGAGTGGAATTAATTAGGCTTGAATCATAAAATTCACCCCCTTCACAGCCAGAGCTTCACAAAAGGAAAAGCTCCTTTGTGGCTAGAAACTGTACCTAATGTATAAATGAACAAAAAGCAGGCAGTGCTAGAGATAAATACACCTCCACCCTTTCCACCCCCCTACACACTTCCTGGCCTAGATAATAGAGCAGTGAACTTGGAGTCAGGGAAGTCAAAATTCAATTCATGCCTTGGACACTTACTAGCTATGAAACATCCTAGGCAAGTCATTTAACCTCTGTCTGCTTGACTCCCTCATCTGTGAAATGGAAACAATATTTAGGAAGCTCTTTGCAAACCTTAAAGCATCCTATAAATGCCTGTTCTTTTTATTTTATCATCATCATCATCTAAGGTGGCCTCACTGAAAGCCCTTGCCCCTCAACCTCCCTGCCTGTTAACTTTCCCTTGCCCTCCCCTGGCTAGAAATCAATACTTCCTTTGTACTACTACACCTCTGCAATAAGGAATCCAAAGTCTTTGCCCTCCTGTTGTTTTGTTCTTGTTGCTTGTCCTTCATTCTAGAAGAGGACCATGACATCAGGAAGGTGATGCCATGACTTGCAAGTGAATTAAATTTAAGTGAGGAAGGACTGCACAAAGTCACTGGCCTCACTATTGCCCATCAACAAGATATAGATCAGGACCAATAGATCCAAACCTGAGTAGAAAGTTGAATGGGGTCTGACCAAGATGGAGGAAAGTTAATTCAATATCATTACCAGTAATGTTCTTCAGGAGACCAAACTTTGAAATGAAGACTATAGAAAAAGGGAGAACTCTGGATTTCCCCAAATCATTGGTCATTAAAAATCATTTCTTTCAACATAATACTGCTTCTTATCAACTTTCCTACTATTGCTACCTGTGGTACACTGGGATTTAACATCTGAATTTTAATTAAACTATCTGGCCCACTTAATTATCTTCTTTGCCACTGTATCTTTTGGACCCTTGGACCTTGCCATCCCCCTTCAGCGGCATCCTCAGGATTAGTGGGCCCTTCTATCTGTCCTGCAGTTAAAGCCCTGATCGTCTGATCATTCAATTAGAACATGAGCTCTGTGAAAACAGAGACTGTATCCTTTCATTTGTATTTCTAGCGCTTGGCTCACAGTAAGCCCTTTATAAATGTTGTGGGGCGGGGGTTCTCCATTCATTCATTGAGTGTCCTTGATCACAAAGGAGTTCAAAAGAGAGATTGTGCATGGATAAGTGCTAAATCTATCAAAACCAACCAAAAATATGGTTTTAAGGCACATGATCTAGTATACCTCATCTGTTTGCTATGCTCTCAAGCTGTCCTCTACCTCTCCAAGATTCTCCTGCTAAGAGACTCCATTCTAGGCCTATGGTTCCAGAACCAGAATGCCCCAGAAATTTTCCAGTTCTCTCCCTGGCTCCCTATCTCCCAACAAAGCTATTATATATGGAAACATGATAAAATGAGCATGGTAACCTTTAAGTTGTTCCTTATTGTTATTCAGTTGTTTCAGCAGCATCTAACTCTTCATAATACCATTGGGGGTGTTTTGTCAAAGGTCCTGGGGCAGTTTGCCATTTCCTTCTCCAGCTCACTTTTTTTTTTACAAAAGAGAAAACTGAGACAAACACAGTTAAGTGACTTGCACAACTAGTATTTGGGACCAGACCTGAATTCTAATTAGGTTTCCTAACTTCAGGATCCATATATTCCTTAGTGAAATTCATCTCTCTTGTCCTTGAAGAAACTGCCTTTCAAGTTTCCCTTATGCAGCTAGGTGGTGCAATTGTGTTAAGTGACTTGCCCAGGGTCACACAGACAGTCCAAGATCAGATTTGAACTCAGGAAGATGAGGCTTCCTGACTTTATGCCTGCCACTCTATTCACTGTACCACCCAGCTGCCCCAAGGTATTCATAGATGATAATGAATTATCATTCTATTCCTTCAAAGTAGTATATTCACATTTTACAGGCATTTTCAGTGCTTCCTTAATCCAAGGGAGTGACTGAACTGAGAATTTCAGGTTCCTTAACATTTCATGTATAGGAGCAAGGGATTCTTAGTGGCCATGTAGGTAGGAATAATGTAAGTAAGTATAAACCTTGCATTGCCTTTTTGTTAAATGGTTTGTATACCTTGCATTTTTACAATACCTGTTTTTCTAATATATCTCCTCTCTTACTCATAAAATATTCTTTATGAGAAAGGATAAAAAAGAAAGGGGAAGGGTGTATGCAGTTCAACAAAACTAATCAAATCATCAACAAGTTTTACATTCAATGTGCTGCATTCAGAAGCCCTCACCTCTCCAAGGAAAGAAGGGAAATATAATTTCCTATGTCTTCTTTGAGGTTAAATTTAGTCAACAAAATTATAAGACATTTAGTGTATTTTTGTTGTTATTATTTTTCCATTTCCATCATCAAAGTCATTGGGTATATTGTTTTCTTGGTTCTGCTCACCTCACTTTGCATGAATTCCTCTCTTCCCGTGCTTCTCAGCAGTCATCACATTCTTCATTTCTTACAGAGTTTTATTAATGTTTTATTAAATTCATAAACCACAGTCTGCTTAGCCATTCACCCAAACTTTAGGCGTCAGCTTTGTTTCCAGTTATTTGTTACTACAAAAAGTACTTCTATGAATATTTGGTGTATATGAGACATTTCTTTTTGTCTTTGACCTTCTTGGGTCATAAGCCTAGTGGTTGAATCTGTGGGATAGAGAATCTCTTCCTTCCAGAATGGTTGGCCCAAGTCATAGCTTCATCACCAGTGTACCTGTCTTCCCACAATTCCTCCAACATTGACTGCTGCCATATTTTGCCATCTTTGTCCGTTTTCTGAGTGTGAAACATTGAATTAATTTTAGATATTGTATTTATTCTTTAAGGATTATCATAGCTCCCTAATGCATCACCTCTCATTTTTCCCTTATTCTACCTGTCTATTGAAGTAAACCTCTGCATGTGACATTTTAATTAGCATTGTCATAATACCTTATATGTCTATAGCGCTTTGAGGTTTGCAGCATATTCTATAAATTCTATTATTTCCCCCATTTTGAAAATGAGGAAATTGAAACTTAGAAAGGGTAAGTGACTTACCTAGGATTGTGTAGTATCTATGGCAGAGTTAGAACTCAGGTTTTTATACTCTATGTCTAATTTTCCATCTATTATAGCATACTTTCTCTTCCCTCCCCCTACAGAAAACCTTCCCTTCCCATATGTAAACACCTCTTCTCCACCCACTCCACAATTTTTCAATGAAAATATATTTTTACAAAATCTTCGCTGAGCCACATTGGCTTTGTGTTCTACTGTAGCTCAGTAAATATATTAATAATAATGAGACTAACAAAAATAATGATAACAATAATAGAGTTGAGGTAGTACTCTGCAAGTTATAACCAGATAGTTTTCCCTCTTCCCTTGTATCACTGTCCTAGAATCAGGTAGATAATGAATAAGCATGCCGGTCACTATGCTCAATAAAACCAATATAATGCCATAAATAAATAGTCCCTATTCTCATGGAAGGGGGAGTCAGGTGTCTCAATGGATAGTGCACTGGATTTAGAATCAGGAAAACCTAAGTTCAAATCCAATCTCAGACATTTACTGTGTGACTCTGGTTAAGGCACTTAACCTACATTTGCTTCAATTCCTCATCTGTAAGATGGGTACATACTAGACAAGAACATGACAAACCACTCCAATATCTTTGCCAAGAACAGCCCATGGACAAGTCTATGGGGTCATGAAGAGTTGGACACTATTGAACAATTGAATGACAGCCTCCATGGAGTTTACATTCTGTTACAGGAATCAGCATGTTCACATAAAAGCATAAGCAAGATATATGTAAAATAAATGTGAATAAATGAGAGGGGCACTACTAGTTTGGGGGAATCAGAAAAGATCTCATGTAGAAGATGGCACTCGAGCTGATCTTTGAAAGGAACAAAGAATAAGACTCTAAGAGGAAGGAATGCCAAGGGACTGCATTTTGGCCAAAGAGAGCACCCTATAATATACAGTAACACAGTGTTGTGTGAAGAAGAGCAAATAAAAAGCCAATTAGTTGAGACCATGGAATATATGAAGGGAAGGGAAGTAAAAGAGGGATAGCATAAGTTAGAAACATATCTGAAGGACTTTAAATGTGAAATAGAGGTGTTTGGTTTTGACTCTATGGATAAAAGGGATCCATGGGAGTTTCTTGAGTAGGGGGAGTCATATAGTGATACACTTTGGCAGCTAGGAAGACCAATTAGGAGCCTCTTGCCATAGTCCAAGCTAGAAATGATGAGAGCTTAAGCTAGGGTGGGGGATACGTAAAAAGAGGTAAGGAGACAAATGTCAGAGAAAGTATGGTGGATAAAATTGACTGGATCTGAGTTTAGGAGCAAATGAAAAGGCAAGGATGACTGCTAGGTTTGGAATGTGGATGACTAGAAAGATGGTGGTGCCCTCTGTAGCTAAAGAGCTGTTATGAGGGCAATATTATAATCTGCCAGAATCTGCCATCATGGCAACATTGACTGAGTGAGACCAGCAATTTTGAGGTCATGTGGGGAAAAACACATTAATGTCTGCTCAAAATTCACTAATGGCTCTAGGAGAGGTAGTATGCTATAACAGAAAAAATACCAGATCCTGGTTTCTCCCACTTCCTACCTTTGTGACCTTGGGCAAATCAATTAATTTCTTGGAGTTCCAGTTTTCTCATCAGTGAAATGAAGGGTTTAGACTAGAAAGCCTCTAAAGTCTTTTCCAGCTCTAAGATCCCATGTTCATGGGAGAAATAAAAACAACCACTATTAATAACTATCTTTCTCCAAAATAGTCTTCTAGTGCTTTTCTGGGTTATTTTCCTATCAAGTCCACTGTCATATGTTGTATTTAAAGTGCTTGCTTGGGAAGGAAGGAAGGAAGGAAGGAAGGAAGGAAGGAAGGAAGGAAGGGAGGGAGGAAGGGAGGGAGGGAGGGAGGGATGGAGTTAAGGAGGGAGGGAGGAAGGGAAGTAAGAAGGAAGTCCGGCAAAAGGGGAAGGAAGAAAGAGAAGAAAGAAAAAAGGGAAAGAAGGAATGGAAGAAGAAATGAAGGGAGGGAAGGGGAGAACAAAAAGGAGGAGTAAACAATCATTTATTAATTCCTTTCTATGTGCCAGGCACTGTGCTAAGCACTTTAGAATAATTACCTCATTTGATCATCACAATGACCCTAAGTGATAAGTGCTAGTATTATCTCCACTTTCCAGTTGAAGAAATTGAGGCAGGCAGTCATTAAGTGACACAGCTAATGAGTGTCTGGGGTCACATTTGAATTCAGATCTCCCTGACTCCAGGTTCAGTGCATCACCTAGCTACCTCTAGTCTAGAGCTTGGAGGGTACCTTAGTGACTGTCAAACATTTTACTGATGAGGAAACTGGCACCCAGAAAGGTTAAGTGACTTCCCTATGTTCACACAGAGATAGGATTTCAACTCCAGCCCTCTGACTCAATATCCAATGCTCTGTACTTTACTGCCTTCACTGTATCATGCTGCCTAATTAGTTTCTAGTTCTTTTTGCTTACCATGAATAAAATTGCATGTATATCTTAATTATATGGAATAAAACATGTTTAAATAACACTTTGTAATTTACTAAGCATGCTCATCACATTAAGTTCATGAATTAGGGAGCAAAATTATTATTATTCCCATTTTATAAATAAGGAAACTGAATCTCAGAAAAGTTCGGTGAGGTATCCACTGTAATGCAGCTAGCAATTACTAGAGATAGAATTTAAACCCAAGTCTTTGGACTTGTAATTCCATGATCTTGCCATTATATCATACTCTGCCTCTCACATTCATTTAAAAAGTGTATTGTCCATCTACAATTTTTCTAGCATCACGAGCCCTAGAAGAGGGCTTTGCCTTACACATCTTGAAATCTAACTGAGGAAAACTAGGTGAACAAAGCATTAAGATTGTATAATACTATAATGAAAAGAAGATCATAGATTCTAATATAAAAGACATGAGGCTGAGTCCCAGCTCTGGCACTTTCTACATGTATGACCTCTGTCATGTGATCTGGTTCCATTAGATCTCAGTTTCTTCATTTGTAAAATGAGGATACTAATGCTCATACTACCTCAATTGCAGTTATTAAATGAATCAAATAAGATAATGCATGTCAAGCATTATTACTATCACAATTATTATTATCAATACATTATCTGTTAATTAAATTAAATAAATATTTACTAAAGGTCTACTAAGTACAAGCACTGTGCTATGTTCCAAGGATGTGAAGATGAAAAATGGTACCTGAAGCTTACACTGTACTTGGAGGAAGAGGATAGATGTATGGTGGGGGAACTGGAAAGGATCAGAGATAAGTGTAATACAAGGTAGGGTGTGATAGGGCAAAGGAGGGATGCTGACAAAGTACTCTAGAAAGTACTTTTATCTGGGATCAATGAAAGTTTCAGGAAGGAAATAGCATGCTAGCAAATCCCAAAGAGAACAAAAAACGATTTTATCAGGTAGAGAAAGCACACAGGCATTTTGGACAGTCTGTGCAAATACATAAAGGTAACTGATGAAGCCCAGAGATTGAGGGTCATTTCATAATTCCATTTGGCTGAAATGTGAAGTGCTTGATGGAAAGTAACATGATATATCTGTGAAGGCAGGTTGACACCATATTGATGAAGGCTTTAAATTCAAGATGAGTAATTTATTTTTTTATTCCATCGGCAAAAGGGAGCTTCTAAAGACTTTTGAGTAGGGAAGTGACATAGTCAGACCTGTGGGAAAAATTGATTGAAGAGGGAAGAAGACCAATAGAGATGTTATTATTGTGCTCTAAGAGAGAAATGATGAGGTGAAATCGAGCTGTGCGTGTTGCAGTGCTAATGGAGAAGAGAGAACTTTTGGACTGATTGGATATTAAGGAAAGGGGAGAGAAGGAGAGGCAAAGATGACTCAGATTTTGACTCTGAGTACCTGGAAGACTAGAAGTTCCATCAAGAGAAATAAAGAATTTTCAAGGACAAGCAGGCTTAAGAAGAGGTTGAGTTAAGTCTTAGACACAGTGAATTAGAAGTATTACTGGGTCAGCTACATGGAAATGCCTACCAAATAGTTGGAAATATAAGATAGACTTCAAGGGAAAAGATTACGTTTGTATAAAGTGAGTTTTGTATCATACTCATGTGGTGGTTGATTGAAGCTATGACACTGAATTGCTCAAATTAACAAGATAGCTCCTACTTAGTCTAATCAATCAACAAATTATTAAATTTGCTTATTAAATTGCTATCCTGTATCAGCGACAAAAATTAAATGATCTTCTGAAGGAGCTTACATAGAGGAAGACTTCTCTTAAATAGAGGTCTTATAGTAGGTTTTAATATGACATGAGAATTTTAACAAATAAGGTGAGGACTGATAATCTAGAGATTAGTCTGAACTAAAGACAAGATGGTATTAGAAACATCGTAGGAAGAAATGATAGCAGTTGCTAAGCAAGCATCCTTACCCTAATTGGAAAAGAAAAACTCTTATAGAACATAAAAGTATGAAGAAGGTCTGAGCCAAGTAAACATGTTGTCTATTGATGGATGATGATATTCAAGACCCATCTCAAGTAGAAGGGTCAACAGGCAGGAACTCTGGTGGGAAGATGTTACACAAGGAAGACAAGTGAGAATTAGGAAAATGTTAGTAGCAGTAGTTTGAATAGAAAGGAATATTAAATGTCTGATCCTGTATAATTTCACATAGTCTTCCTTATTTAGAAATAATACTAGAGTCAATAAAGAATATAGTATTGGAATGAATGTGCCCCGGGCATTCAAAAACTCTTGAGGAACAAATGAACTAATACACATAAACTACTTCATAAACCTGAAAGTGTCAGATGTGCAAATTATTATTATTAAACCCTTCTCTAACTAAGTAAATAAGTTTTAGAGGTTAAGTGACTTGTCCAGGGTCATAGAGCTATTAAGTGTATGGGAGATGTTGGAAGGGGGTAGTAAACAGGAGAGGGGAATAGATTTGAACTCAGATAACCCAGACTCTAGGCACAGCATTCTGGCCACTGCACCATAAGGTCTCCCTAAAAATAGATTTTTTTAATAAATACACAACCTCATATCTCAGTTACTTTGATTTGAGGCAGAACAGTATCTAACAATTGAATTTGTTACTAATCCCAGAGGTGCAGAAGTCAACTTCTAATTGGTTGTGTTTGTGGGAGGAGATCTGACACTTTTGAATTTTATCTTTGTCTTTAGGCACCCCATATTACTTGTCTTGAATTTAGTTTGCCTGCCTGACAAGCTAATGAGTATCCCCTATTCAGTAACACAGTAATGTAAAACAGGAATACCACATCTTTGATCTTTTTCCGTCTTTGTTCTGTCTGTTCCTTTGAGGCATCCTGTAATTATTCTAGACTATATATTTAAGTATCTGTAAAATATACATATATATATGCATATATATATATATATATATATATATACACCCTGTATTCAGAATCTTTCTGTTTTGTGCTTATGTGCTTTTGTAAGCAGGAACCTACGTTCAGAAGCAATTTGAGGGCTTGAACTGAAAAGAGAGTGCAGTATGTCATTAACATTTGTCTCTCACCTTTAATAGCAACACTGCAGACTCTGGCATCCCTTTTAATTGCAATCAAGTTCATTTTTAGTACTTCATTTGCTATTAATTTAGACATCCACTTTAGGCCTCTGCATTTTAGAAAAATAATGATATATGAGCCATGATATTTCTAAGTCAGGAGAAGTTCACATTTTATTTTCTTCGTAGAAGAATGAGCCAAGCTAGACTTGTGTGCCTTCGCAGTGTTGCTCTCTGTTAGACAGACCTCCTTCACGGTATCCATCATTGTGTGCCTTATGAACATCCATAATGTCTTTCAGGGAATTGAACAGGCACTTTTTAAAAGTCAAGGTATAGCATTCAAAAGTTTCCTTATCAATACATTTGCAAGAGCTTTGCTGGAAAGAATAACCTTTTGCCAAATGTCAAAACACATATTTTGACAAGCATATAATTGATTTGCCCCTTAAATGAATGATAGAATTATAGCTCTAAAACTAGAAGAAAACTCAGAAATGATTGTCTCGCTTTTTCATTTTATAGATAAGGAAACTGAGGTCCAGGGACTTTAAACTTAATGGTTGTTATCTCTTTACAAATTAATTTACTAACTAAATTTTAAATATTTGGTGGTCATTTAGAAGAATTGTTAGCTAAAAATACTTTGTCCTCTCATTCATGAAGCATTTATTAAGTGATTTTTACTAGGTACCTTAGATGCTAAGACAAAAATAACCTCATTAGCTTTCAAGAAGTTTTTTTTTTTATTAAGGGAAAGCAACATGGTAACCATAAGTAAAACATATGAAGAGTAATTTCTAGGAGGAGGGTAGGAATATCCTGGGAGAATCAGGAAAGGCCACCAGTAAGGATATAGCCCTTGAGGTGGGCCTTGAATTCTAAGAGAAGCTCAGGATTCTAAGAGGCAGAGAGAGAGAAGCAGCTCATTCCAAGAGGGGAGATGGCTTTTGCAAAGGCACAGAAATGAGAAATAAAATGCTGTGTATGAGGGGGGAAAATCAGGTCACTTTAGCTGGAATGTAGGATATGTGAAGGAGAATAATGTGTCCTAAGCCTAGAAAGATAATGAGCCTGAGGCCAGTTCTAAACCAAGGGGAACCAATGGAGCTTCCTGAATTGGAGGTGAATGTAGTATTTATAAAGACAATTTTACACATCAGATATATTCAAAAGCTAGTGCTAACTTTTAGCCAATTGGAATCACTGGATAGTATAACAACAAAAGGGCAATCATAGAAATTTTAGGTTTTGTGGGGTTTTTTTTAGTAATATGTTCACAGAATCCTAGGACTTTGAAGCAAGATTTTTTGGTTTGTTTGTTTGTTCTTCAAGGAAAAGAAAAGGAATGGTCTTCTCTTTCATCAATGTTTAAAAATCATATTTCCTCTCAATATTCATCAATTCATAACCATATAGGAGTGAAGAGAAAGAGGACCTGAACAGATAAATGAAAATCTTTTCTGATACCATAACTAGAAGTTTTTAAACATAGATTTGCTGTCTTCTCAGTTCACTTCAATTTTACTTTAAAGAACCTGTAGCCTCCTGTGTAATGTTTGCTATTATAATTATATATAGTCTCATTCCTTTAGTGGTTTTTGAATATCAATTGGTGCCAATGAGTCTATATTCAGGATGTTCGCTTTGTATTGCATCCATGCCAGCATTGATATTTTGCTAAGTGAAGGTACTCTGAAAGTTACTTACAGTAATCAAAGTCCTTGAGAGGATGAAAATAAACGTAGATGCTAAAAGAGGAAAGGCTTTCACAGGTTTCATTATCTCTAGGTTATATTCATATGAGTAGCATCTTTGGGCAGAAAAGGATACAGGCAGACAAAATGCTTAACTTCTTATATAATTATAACCACTTCATGTGGATAGGACTGCTATTTGACAATCTGCTTGCATTCACAAAGATCTCTCAGTTGTGTGTGTATGCATGTGTATGTGTGTCTGTGTCCCTGTTTCTGTCAAGGGCACCAGCATCCTACTAGTCCCCCAGGGTTACAATCTAAGTATCACACCCATATCCAATCTTGCCTAGGCCTATAGATTTCATCTCTGAAACATCTCTTGAAAGTACCCCCTTTTCTCCTCTGATATTGACAACACCTTGTTACCTGGCCTTATCTTTTCCACTGGAACCACTGCAATTGTTAAAATTAATTCTCTGAAATAAAAAGAAACTGAGGACCATGCATTTATGATTTAATTTTCAAAGTTAGCATTTGCATATCAAACCAGGTCATCTGATTCCTCAGATGTCAGAGACAAGGAGTAATTTACTGAGATTATTTTTACAACAGAAAATAAGAATAAAAAATACAGAAACTTATTTTGAACGTAACTGGACAAGACAGATCATCTGACTAGTGTACTTCTCCCAGGCTTTCTTAACCCAACAGTAACATTTAGTCATCAAAGTGAGACTACTCCAAAAGTCTTTCTCTCCAAGTGATACATTTTGTAACCAGAAAGCTCACTGAGAAAGAGGAAATTGTGGTTTGGAATTAGCAGTTACCCCCATCTTCCAGGGATCAACCTTAGAAGATTCAATTAGTTAACTTCTAGCTCAAGAGAAAAAGGGAGATTATTCCTCGGAAAAGGACTAACTTTAGTTAAAAGGGGAATCTAGCCCTTAGGCAAGCCCCTTTTTCCAGCAGCTAGAAGGGGAACTTAGTCTTCAAAAAGAGTCTTGTAATCCTACGATTATTTTATTCCTACAAAATGTATGTTTTACACTGAATTATCTGAGTATAAAAAATGAAAGTTTTATCAATCTATCTCTTCACAAAATCTATAGGTAACCCAGAATTAAGAGACTACCTTTGTTAGTCTGCCTTAGTCATTAGGGCTAGCTTTTCCTAAAGAAGGGTGTTTAGTCCTCTAATCAAACAAAAAATTAAAGTAAATACTAACAGATTGTCTTTCCAAAGCCTTCTGGATGGTAAGCCTGCTGCATCTCATGCCCCATTCCAGTTCATCTTCTATTCACCCACTAAAGTGATTTTCCTGAAATGCAGGTGCAATCATAACACACACGCACACACACACACACACACACACACACACACACACACACACACTACTCAGTAAACTCCACTATCTTCCAGATACTTAGTATCACCTCCAGAATAAAAAATTAAACCTTCTGTTTAACATTCCAAACCCTTCAATGTCTAACCCCTTATCCCACCTGTCCAGTCTTCTTATACCTTACTCCCCATATTCTTCAATCCAGTAACACTAGCCTCCTGGTGGTTCCATAAACAGGACACTCTATCTCTTGGCTCTAGGAATTTCCTCTGGCTGTCCTCCATACCTGAAATGCTCTCCTTTCTCATTTCTGCTTGCTGGCTTTCCTAGATTCCTTCAAGTCCCAACTAAAATCCTATCTTCTACAAGAAGCCTTTGCTTAAAAAAATATTATTGACTGATTGACTTACATCCAAGTCTTTCCACAATTTTTAAAAATTTACTATAGTATCATGGAGTGGGGTGACTTCAGGGAGCATTTTATCCAATTCTCTTATTTTCTAGATGTAGAAATGGAAACTAAGAGAAGGGAATATGAATTACCCAAAGTCATTCAGCTAGACTAGAGGAGAACCAGTATTCATACTCAAATCCTCTAGTTAAAAATTCCATACTTTTTCTATCACATCATGCTACTTTGCTAAATTATCATATATAAGAAACCAACAAAGAAAAATGTTACAAAGGACAGAATAGGCCATTTGAATTGTGCAATATTCAGTGTACAGTGGCTAGAATAAAACCTAAATGATAACAATATGAGATCAAAACATAAGAATGTCCTAATGCTTAGTTGGACACCTTATTTTACCTCAGTGGTTGTTTTGTTATTATCTCGGAATCTGAAAAGAAAAATAAATTGTCAAATCACTTCAAAGAGTGATGGTTTAGGTAGAAACCATGTGTTTAATGTTCTGATTCTTCAACCTTTTGAGTACTTCCTCTATCATTATGGATTATAATCATTTTATGCCTTAGTAAATTATTTTATGACTTGCTAGAGTCAAACATTACTTGGGAGCCAACCCTCTGAAGGTAAGTATCTTGATTTAGGTAGGCCATATCCAGACAACAGACATTCACTCTGTCATTGAGCCTTGAGACTTGAGGTCTTTAAAACATATAGGAACCTGCCAGAGCTTATACTCTGTTACCATGGCATTTAAAAGCTCAGTGTTACCTCTATGATTATGGAGATTAGAGCAGGACTTCAAGAGAGAACAAATAAAATATATTAATCACAGAGCAACTGTAGTTTCTACTTTATACACAAGTGTATAGCTGTAATAGCAAGCACAGAAGTAGTTTTACACCTTGTTTCAGCTATTGAATTAACACATTGTTTCAGTTCGAGTTTCTTTTGAGTCTTTTATAAAGTCTGTTAAGAAAAAAACATGTGAACCCCGCAACGTGTGAGCCCTAGAACTTGTGAACTCCTGTGAAAGAGGTGATGATCATACATAAGGAAAGCCCCAGGCTATAGACAGCAGAACTGAGGACTCTTGTAGTAGCAGAGTCAAGAAGGAGAAAACTTGTGGTATCCCAGCACTCTATGTCTGTCTGTTCTGTCTATGTTGATGTTTGTTTGTGATACTTTGTACAGAAGCCCTGGGACCTTACTGGAAGCTCTTAAAGAAGACTTTCTGGTTGTTTGTTTACAGAAGACCTGGAGGAGGGTTTTGGAGGTTCTGGAACTTTATTGATGATTTGTATTGACTTCTTGGACCTTGTTTGTGGGTCTCTGTTGATTTCTATGTTGATGATTTATGTTGAGTTCTCAGACATTGTTGGTGGGTCTGAGTTTATTTCACAGGCAGATAGTGAATTGATGATGGTGCCAGCAATGTGGATAAATATTATTGTGGCTCTGTCCAGCTTTGTCTTCCCCAAAACAGTAATTGTGAAGGACTTGAGGTGGACTGGACACTGTGAACTTCAATATGGAACTGGATGAAGAACTGGACAAGGAACTGGGAGCTGCCTGCCTTTGAACCCAGGTGACAATTGGAGTTGGAACCATGGAAGAGGAATCATGGAAGCTGAGAGCCAGCCTCAAGTCAAGCTGAAAGAAGACTTTAGTTGGATACTGTGTACTGACTGAGAAGATTATGATTTACTGTGACCTAGGGGTGGAGAACTTTGACTTTTGTACTTTGTGATTGCATTAAGGATTTTGTGATTGACTAAATGAATGTACTTTGTTTAAAACTATGTGATTACTTTGGTGAAAACTATGTGGCCGTTTTAGTGATCAGTTGTTGAGTGGTGACACGGTGAATGCTATATTTTGATTTTCTGTGATAAGCTGTAACATTGTGAATGCTGTATTTTGATTTTCTATGAATGTTT
>CM053594.1:187759674-187779037 GCA_028646575.1 Pseudocheirus occidentalis
TGAATTGCTGCTCCTCCCAGAGGGATTGGGTGACAGGACAGGAATTGCAAAAATCTAGTATTTAAAGCTATACAATCAAATGCAATTGGGAAATAATACATACAAGGACGGGGGCAGGGGCTCCGTGCCCTGCTAGAAAGCTAGAGGGGTGTTGGAGGAGGGCATAAAAGGGAACAGATTGTGGGAGGGGCCTTACAGTGGGATCAATGTTCTTGGCTGGGGAGTAGGGGCAAAAAGGGGAGAAAATTTGTAACTCAAAACCTTGTGGAAATGAATGATGTAACCAAGAAAATAAATTTAAAAAATAAAAATGAAAATAAATTCAGAAATGCAAGGGAAAAAAGATAACACATTACCATATAGAGAATATATATAATTGCCCATTATGCCAGCATCAAAGCACACCTTGGCATCAAGCAGAATCATCATGATAAAGAGTCTCTAGAATATGTGTTGATGTATTTTAATAGGACCAGCTTGTCCTGGCAAGGACTGAAGGCTTCAATGAAGAAACAAAAGTATGGAAAGATTAGTGAAAATGTGTCCACTCCTGTTGAAGCTTTACATAAAGGGCTTTCCAGCAGAATTTGCTGTATCTAAACTATTGGCGTGGACTACATTTTGAAGAAGCACCAGATTATATGTATCTGAGGCAATTGTTTCATATTCTTTTCAGGACTCCAAACCAGCAGTATGACTAGGCATTTGATTAGACAATGTTAAAGAAGAAAGTAGCCCAGCAGGCAGCCTCTTCCAGTGGGCAGGGTCAGCAGGCCCAAACCCCCACAAGCAAGCAAAGTGACAAAACCAAGAGAAACATGAAAGGTTTCTAAACAACATGAAGAGCAACAGATGAATCAGAGCAGGACTTGTTACTCCCCAAATCTAGAAATTTTAGTTCATATGTACACATACCAGTTGTTGTGGGCAACCATCTACTTCGTGTAAAGAACTTAATTTCAGTATAAACTGAGTGAGTGTTGGTGATGCTATATCCTGAGTTGTAGCCATTGTAATTGTGAATATTAACTGAGATAGTGAAACATGGTGTCCAGTTTTATATTACATACATACAGATAGATAGATAGATAGATAGAGACAGAGATAGATAGACATTACATACATATATATATATTTCTATATATTTTTCAAGTGGAAAAGTTTTATATATATATATATACTTATATTTTTTTTCAAGTGGAAAAGTTAACTAAATGGTAGACACACAAGGGGTGGAGAAATTCTGCATATGCCAATTTTTTGTTACTTTTATTTTGAACTTACACTGCTATGAAATTTGGTTTAAGGAAGGAGAGCATGAACAGTTTTCAACCACAGTTGTGATAATTTTAAAGGTTCACAATTGTGCACTTAGATTTTTTTTCCCCTTCCTAGGGTTTGAAAGTTGTAAACTTACATTCTTAAAATTGTTGACTTCTATGTGCAAGTCGGCTGACATGGTAGCAGCCAAAGATTTGTTTTTAAGCATATGAAAGACTGCCTGCTTATTGTGCTAGAATTAACAGCATCTGAAAGTGAAGACTTGAGAAAAACTTAGTGACTACTAAAGTATCTTTAGGATTCTGCATTAACCCTATAATGTTCTTGGTGTAAAGGAGAAAAACAACATACTCATTACAGAAACCTAGTTATCATCCTACAACTAAGCCTGTAGGTAAGTTGCTTAGATCAAAGTAATTGCTGTAAACATCTGTATGACCCGGCATTTTGTTTTTAGTTTGAAATGGGAGCTCTTTTGTTGACGTCATTAAAAACTAAAAAACGCTTCTGTAAAACATTTTTTAAAGAAAAGGCCTGCTGAGTCATTGATATATTCAACATCTCCCCAATTATTTTAATATACTACCTGATGGCCATGGTTAAATAAGTCATATTCCCTTGAAATCATTTTAAATTTAGCCTTGTGCCTCTTTTTAAAAAAAAAATGCATTTTTTTTCCCTCAAGGGATAGGGCATTCTTGACTTCTTTTTTTTAAGTTCTTGCATCAGCGCCTAGTAGCCCAATTGCAGGACTGGTGTTATTAGCTCTAGGGCTGCTGTTGACTAAACAGCTGGACTGATTTGCAACAAAGAGGGAGATTTTCTTTCAAATCCTTGCAAAGCGGCTGCATTGTTTCTTGTTCTTAGATTGCCTTGAACTGTGGTGTTCTCATGATTAAAAGCCCAAGCCCTCCAAGGTGGCCTGTATGCATGCTTTTTCCAGCTCATTTGTGCATTTTCTTTTTCTCTTTATCTCTGATGGGGTGGAAAGAAAAAAAAATACTGTGATTGTTGATAATCCCTTAAACAGTATAATTTATTCATCTCTGGCATGTCGTTTGTTTTTTTAATTGACTGGAAACTAAATAATCTAATCCTTAAAAAAAACAGTGGGTCGGGGGCAGCTAGGTGGCACAGTGAATAGAACATCAGCCCTAGAGTCAGGAGGATGGGAGTTCAAATCAAGCCTCAGACACTTGCCGCTTACTAGCTATGTGATCTTGGCCAAGTCACAATTACCTTGCCTTCCCCCCTTCCAAAAGATGAAACAAAAAAAAAGCAAATAGGTCAAAGAACAAATCATTGAAGAAATCAGTTAATTAATTAAAGAGAATGATAACCATAAGACAATATATCAAAATTTGTGATATATAGCCAAAGCAGTACTTAAGAAAAATATATATCCCTGGATTTATACATCAAAAGATTTATTTATATATACAAAAGAAAGAAAAAGCAAATCAATTAATTGGGCACAAATCTAAAAAAAACTAGAAAAAAGAACCAATTAAACATCAAAATGGAAGTCCTAGAAATCAAAGGAGAGAATAAAATTAAAAGTAAAAAAATCAATAAATAAAACTAAGAGCTGCTGTTATTTAAAAAAAATAAAATAGATAAACCATTGATTAATTTGGTTTTAAAAAGATAGATGAAAACCAATTTATGAGTATACAAATGAAAAGGGTTCTCTTCCAGAGAAGACTCTTATGCTGCCATTGCAGCCATGTCTCTTGTAATCCCCAGAAGTTGGAGCACTTTTTTAGAGTGTTCAACACCAACATTGATAGACAGCAGAAAATAGCTTTTGCCATCACAGCCATCAAAGATGTGGATCAAAGATATGCTCATGTAGTACTGAGGAAAGCAGACATTGACTTCACCAGGAGGGCTGGTGAGCTCACTGAACATGAGATGGAGCATGCGATCGCCATCATGCAGAATCCCCAATAATACAAGATTCCAGATTGGTTCCTTATCGGATAGAAGGATGTAAAGGATGGAAAATATGGCCAGGTTCTGGCCAATGCTCTGGACAATAAGCTTCCTGAAGATCTGGAGCAACTGAAGAAGATTCTAGCACATCATAGGATTCAGCATTTTTGGGGTTTCCATGTCTGAAGCCAGCACACCAAGACTACAGGCAGCAGGGGCTGCACTGTGGGTGTGTCCAAGAAGAAGTAAACTACTTAACTGGCCTTGTCTATGAATAAATAATTTATAACCAAAAAAAATGAAAAGGGCAGATGCACCCAATGAAAATGAAATTAAAGTAATTATTAAGAATTGTTTTGTCCAATTATATGTTAATAAAACTGAACATGTGAAATGGATGGATATTTACAAAAAATATAGACTAACAGAAAAAGAAATAGGATACTTAAATAACCCCATCTTCAAGAAAGAAATTAGGTAAGCTATAAATGAGCTTGCTAAATAAAAATCACCAGGACCAGATGGATTTACAGTTGAACTCTACCAAACATTAAAGGAACCATTCATACCACAACTAAATAAACTATTTTTAAAAATAAATGAAAAAGGAGTCTTAATGTCTTTTATGACACAAATATGGTGCTTATATTTAAACCAGGGAGAGTTAAAAAAAAAGGAGAGAGAGAGAGAGAGAGAGAGAGAGAGAGAGAATTATACGCCGATTTCCTTAATGAATATTAATACAAAAATTTTAATTGAAATGCTAGTAAGGAGATTATAGTCATATATCACGAAGATCGTTCACTATAACCAGGTGGTATTTGCTCTAGAAAGGCAAGGCTGGTTCAGTATTATGAAAACTGTAAGCATAATTAACAAATTAGTACCAAAAAAACAACAAAAATCATATAACTATTTCAATAGATGCAGAAAAAGCTTTTAATAAAAGTTTTTGACTATACTCATTCCTATTAAAAGTAGTAGAAAGCATAGGAATCAATGGAGTCTTTCTTGAAATGATAAGTAGTATTTATCTAAAACCAAAAGCAAGCATTATCTAAAATGAGTATAAACTTGAAGCCATCCCAGGAAGAAAAGGGGTAGGGCAAGGATGTCCATTATTGCCGCTATTATTTAATATTTTATTTAAATGCTAGTTATAGTAATAAGAGAAGAAAAATAAATTGGAGGAATAATAGGCAATAAGAAAACCAAACTGTCACTCTTTGCAGATGATATGATGGCATACTTGGGGAATCAAAATGCAAAACTAGTCAAAACAATTACCAACGTTAGCAAAGTTGCAGGACATAAAATAAACCCACATAAAGCATCAGTATATCTATATACTACCAACAAAACCGAACAGGAAGAGATAGAAAAAGAAATTCCATTTAAAATAACTGTAGATAATATAAAATACTTGGGAGTCTATCTATCAAGACAAACTCAAGGACTATAATATAAAATACTTGGGAGTCTATCTATCAAGACAAACTCAAGGACTATTTTTACACAATTACAAAACAGTCTTCAAACAAATAAACACATATCTAAACCACTAGAGAAATATTAATGGCTCAAGTCAATTAATGAAAAATTAAGCCAAACCAATATAATGAAAATGATTATTTTACCTAAGCCAATTTGCTTATTCAGTGCCATAACATCCAGACTACCAAATAATTTTCTTATAGATCCAGAAAATATAATAAATTCATCTAAAAGAACAAAACACTATGAATATCAAGGGAATCAATGAAAAATTTTAAAGGAAGCCTGCTCAACAGTACCAGATTTCAATCTATATTATAAAGTGATTACCACCAAAATAATCTTGTATTGGCTAAGAGAATGGTAGATCAGTGGTACACATTAGTTATACAACAAACTGTAATAAATGATCATAATGACCTAATGTGTGTTAACCCAAATTTTCAAGCTTTGGGAGTAAGAACTCACCATTTAACAAAAATTACTAGAAAACTGGAAAGCAGTTTGGAAGAAACTAATCATAGACCAACATTTCACAACATATACCAAAATAAGTTCAGAATGGACTAATGATTTAGACATAATGTATAAGTAAATTAGGGAAGCATAGGAAAATCCTCATGTTAGATGTATGTATAAAGGAAATATGGCCAAATAAAAGAGAGGCTCACAGGAAACAAAATGTATAATTTGATTACATTAAATTAAAAGGTTTTTGCACAAACAAAATTAATGTAGTCAAAATTAGAAGAAAAACAAAACTGGGAGAGCAATTGTACAGCAAGTTTCTCCGACATACAGGTCTCACTTATCAAATATATAGAACCAAATTTATAAAAATGTGAGCCACTCCCCAATTGATAAATGGTCGAGAATATGAACAGGCAGTTTTCTCTTAAGATTACTTGTATATGTGTGTAGATAGACTGAACATTATATAAATATATAATGCAAATATATCATATAATTATATAATGTATCTATCCTATATCTGTGTGTGGGTATTTAGGATTCATCTTCAATGAATAGGTGGTAGATGAAGCCATGGGAAATAAATGAGATTGCCAGGAAAAAAGGGTATACAGAAAGTAAATGGTAGAAATGGATGATTGGTAATATCAAATGCTAAAGAGAAGTTTTGGAGGATAATAACTAAAATAAAAGGATGTGGCGATTAATCCAACCCTAGTGATGTTTCAGAGATAAATTTATGTATAGTCATGGGAATAGAAACCAAATTACAAGAGGATGGCTTATATGGAAATAGAAGAATTAGATGTTGACAGCTTTTTAAGAAATAGGAAAGGAAAGGAGAAGAGAGGAGAGAGAAGGAAAGTGAGAGATGAGATGGTAACTAAAAAGAGCAAAATTGGTGAGGGAAGATCTTTTTGACCTAGGTAGACTTGATCTTGATCATGCAGAGGAGTTAATGACTTAGGAAACAGTGACGAAGAAAGAGGGAAAGAGAATTAATGATTCCTGTAGCAAGGCCTTAGAAGGCCCTGAATGAATTGGAATAAAGGCTAGAGGTATTAGCTTTAATGAACACTAAGGATATCTCTACTTCTGTGACAAGGAAAAAATATGAAAGAGTGAATGATGAAAATGATGAATTCTGAGAAAATCTAAGTAATAGAAGAAGGGAGCGGAAGGAATAGTTTATTAGTTAGGGTCATCTGCCTATTTATTCAGGAAGTGTGACATAGTTGGAGGCTGAAGAAAAGACAAAAGGGTTTAGAACATTCACTTTGGAAATGAAAGTAAAATTTATGTAACATCTGCCCCTCTACATTTATTTTGAAAGCTTAGCTTATTATGCTATGCTAAATGATCATATGTCTGCTTTCATGCTATAATTCATGGTTATTTTCTATAAATGACTGCTTTGCTGCCTCACTTCTCTAAGTGGTGAGAGGCAGTATAATGCAGTTTATAAAGCATTAGATTTGTAGTTAAAAGATCTAAACTTGAATCCAAGCTCCACTACGCATTGCATGACCTTGGGAAAATCATATAGTCTCTCTGGGTCTCATTTTTTTCATCTGCAAAATTAAGTGATTGGAGTAGATGACTTCCAAAGTCTTTTTCATCTCTATATCATATACACTTCATTTTTTTCTCATAATTAAAAGAATAGTATAGGATATGTATCTGTTCAATAGAAAAGGAAACCATTTTAAGAACAATTATATATGTGCATATGTATACGTGTATACATACACAAATAAAATTTGAATTATAGGTTCTAGAGAAGAAACTATGAAGAGTACGAATTTTTTTCTTCATTTTCTATAATGGTGAGTTTCAAATTTGAACTTGACCTTAACTCCTTCATCTACTATGCTTCTACCTTAGGTGAAATGCATATAGGGAAATATGGTACTGTATAGAATAGAAATTTCTATAAACTCCTCTGTCAACTGAAAAAAATTATTTAATTTCATCTTTAATGCCCTGCATTCTTTTTTATTAGTCTTTTTCTCCCTCTTCTACTCTTTTTCTCCTCCCTCTCCTTCTCCAAGTCCACCCATAGCCACTCAGTGATCCATATTGCCTCCTAGATTCTCAGAAATCCCTACTTGAGTTTTCTACTCCATTCTTCTCACTCCGGGAAGACCCATTCTCAGCTAGCTGTGACAAAAGAAAACCAGATGATTAACTAAGGATGAGCTACTGATGATTGATGATGACTGGATACCTGCAATACATTTTATGTCTTAATCAAAATGAATTAATTTCTAATGTCAGAGTTGTTGACAATATGGTGAATTCATTTAAAAAAGAAAAAAAAGTTGCTTCCCCAAAAATCATCATACTTGAGAGGTAACTATTCTGTGAATGTCTGAAGGCAATCCCTATGTCCAGAAAGGATCCATTTCTTTGTAAGACCTATCTCCCTTTATAACCATCATAACTCACTTGATTTCCTCAAAAAGCTCTTTATCCAAGAACTGATGATATAGGAAAGAGATTGTAATCAGTTCTCCAGCAGAGAACAACCACATAAAAACTTTATTTCTGTCATAAGGATTGGCAATCCAGTTTTTCAGTATGCTACAGAGAAGGTGAAGACTTTGTTTTGTTTTAGACTATTTGCCCAATCTTTACTGTATTACAAAATACTTTACAGATTTTTTCCTTCTGCATAATAGCCATTTAAGAAAAGCTCCCCTTAGCTTTCCCATTTCATTTCTGAGAAATCACTGAGTCAGAGAAAGCAATAGAATGAGGATTAGAATTGTTTGCTTTAAATTCTGCTTTAACTTTTTCATCCACCCAGCTCAAACTATGTCTCAAGAGAATGAAGCAGGGGCAGGAGCAGACCCATTTTTGCTGGTGTTGATATATTTGTATAGAAACTTAAAGAATAAAAGTTAACAGAGTGAAAAATTCAATTTTAGAAGCTTTGCATGGAATCGTCATTAAAATTATTGCAGTCATATCACAAAAAAAGATTTTAGTAGTTCTTTTCACAGTAGCAAAAAAACAACAACCAGGAACTAAGGTGATGGAGTACAAAATCATTTTGGAGTATCATGGAGAAGAACTGAAGAAGATTGTAAGTGGCATTGCTTCAGAGAATAGTAAAAGAAAAAAAAGCAGTGAGGAAGATATGAACTTGCAAAAAACTTGGCATGAGATCCTTTTTAAAACATTTATAGATGCTCTATCTATTAGGAAATAGCTAAACAAGTTGTTATATTAATGTAGTGCAATATTATTGATCCACTAGAAATGAATAGACAAAAACTAAGAAGACCTGTATGAACTAACAGAGCGAAGAGAGCAAAATCAGAAAAGCAACTTATATAATGACATTATAAAGAAAAGCAACTTTGAAAGACCTGAGAACTAGTATTTCTTCTATAACAAACTGGATTCCAGATGATTGGTGATGAAGTAAGATACTCCCTTCCTGACAGAAGTGACAAACCTGGAATGCAGAATATAAGACATACTTTCCTGCACTTGACCAACCAGAATCTGCTTCCATTCCTTGTGCATAGCTGGTATATTTTTTCTTTTTTTTCATTTTTTATTCAATTAGGAGGGTATTTTAGGGTCAGAAACAAATGTCTCTTAGTTGAAAAATATAAAAAGGTAAGATTTATTTTATTGTAGGGGGTTTTAATCTTTTCTGTGTCATGGATCCCTCTGGCAGTCCGGTACAGCCTAAGGACCTCTTTTCAGAATAAAGTGTGAAATGTGTGAATAAAATACATAATATTACAAAGGAAATTTGATATATTCAGGTATAGTTCCCAAAATGTTTTTTTAAGTTGATGGACCCTTCTTTGAACTCCTGCAGTATATTAAAACCCAAGGCAAGAGAGTTGTCTTCCTTGATTTTCTCCCATCCCATCCACTTGATTACAAAAGACTCAACTCTGCTTTTAACCAAGTAAAGAAAACAAGACTTCCCCTCCCCCTGTTAAGCCAAGAGTTTTCCCTCCCTGGAAAAGATAAGCTGGATGTCTTGACCTCTGTCCAAGGTGCCAAATGCTGGAGGCCTCCTGTCTGGAACCAAGTCTGATTATGAAGCAGGATATCAGATAGTCAAACCCACTAAGGTAACTGGGGCACAACCTTGAGGTAAAGGAAACTTGTCAGGATCCATTTTTTAAATTCAGCAGAAACTGTTGTCAGACAAATGAAGCCACAGTGATAAACTGATTTAGATAAAATGTGATAGGAGTCAAGCAGTTGAAATCAGTACCAATTATACTCTGGCAACAAAAGAACCAACTTGCACACATGTGCACATGCTCCCACTGAATAAACAACCTGTCATGGGAAAGTTGGGACTCTCTGGTGAAATAAAATATAAATCTCAGCTGTGTTATTAAGTGGTTTTACATATTTTCCAGCTGCTACCATACTGTTTTCTAATTTTAAAAGAGGAAAGATTATATTGCAAATAAGCTGATCCTCAGGATAATTTTAAGCAACCCTGCACCTTCAGGGAATGACCAAATGCTACCTTCAGCCATCAAGAGTCAATAACTATGGCATTTACTAAAGCAGCAAAAGCAGCAAACTAGCAACAAACTCCCCACTGTGATCTAGATACTACTTATGAGAAATGTGTGTATGTGTGTATGCATACATATATGGAAATATACATATGTGCATGTATATTGTGTGCACATAGATGTAGATATGTATAAAATATAGACAAGCATATATGTATGTATACATGTATAATATGTAGGAAGATATGCATATGTATAGATATATATACATATTTTTTGTGCATATATGTATATTAGGGGTATGTATGTATATATGTTAATAGTTTGTTAATAATGTTAATGTATATATGTATGATGGTTTTTGCTCCCTCAGAATTTACAATTTAGTTGAGGAAAAATATATTATTATATTATGTTATATTGCATAGTATCATATCTTATCATATTATATTGTGCTGAGTTGTGTGTTGTATTGTATTACATTACTGTAGTGAGCCAAATAGGCCTGATCCAGGACTCAGACAAGAGACCTTAATTATGTACCCTAATTCCTCTTAAGGTGATGCAGCTTGCAAAGGCTGGCTCCCCCCAAAGGAACCTCGAGGGTACACTTGAAAGACTGCTGTCTGATATCCTGACATCAAAACCTTTACACCCAAACTTCAGGCACCAAAAAGGACATGTTCCTTATCATATTATGCTAAAGTCTATTGTAAGTCAAAATACTTGATTCCTGACATTCAGTTTCTATGCAGATGTCTTTGAGACTGGTTTCTATGCAGATGTCTTTGAGATTGTGGCCTGCTCTCAGGGAGCATCCTTTGACCTGTATGGTACATTCTGATAAAAGGCATCTGACCTTCCCCATGACTTCCTGGGCCCTTGATAACAAGCCTTGTCTTATCTAAGCTACTTCCTGGATATTGCAGACTATTCTATTAGTAATAATATTTCAGGATATGATTGAGATAAGGAAATTTGAATCTTTGTCATTTGGATCTTTAAAACTTTTTTCTAAGCATCAATAAATGGAGTTCATGGTTCTTCCTTGAATGATCCACATGACCTGGTTACTTCATTTATTCACATCTCCGGTCATGCTTAGTGCTGGACACTGAGCACCCCAACACATTACGTTACATTATTTTACATTACAGTATTATATTTACATAATACATAGTATTCACTAAATCACATTGACGTCAGAGTCAAAGAAGACCTGGATTCCAGTCCTGCCTCTGACACATATGGACTATGTGACCCTGCAGAACACACTTAAACTTTTAATGTCTCACAAAACTCACTATAATTAGCAGAAAATAGACAAATTTTCATCAATAGAGGAAATTTCTCACATAGAGCTCCCTAAGTTGAAGAAATTACAGGTTTGATTTATTTTAATGCATGAATACAAACACATCAAGTGGCCAGTGTGTGATATCCATAATAAATACTAATGCAGTTGAAAGGAGGGAGATCACAGATCCTTATATGCTCACGTCATCGAGAGATGTACCATGTCAAATTTAAGGCAAGAGCTGAGCCTTACAAGAAAGCTAAAATTTGGCTAGGCAAAAGGTACCTAACAGGCATAGCCTATGTCTGTTCAGAAAATTATAAGTAGAACAGCTTGGCTGAGTCAGAAGGAACTTGTGAGGATGTTGTAAGTAGATGATTGAAGAATTAGGGCCCAAATCATGAAGTGCTTTAAAAGCTGGAGTAATGAGTTTTTGTTTTCCTTTGTATTGGATGTAACTGAAGTTTTTAATTGCTTTGTTTGATTTTTGTGAGATGAAAGAGAAGTGATGTGAGCAAAGAGAAGTTTTAGGAAGATTTGTTTACCTGGCAACAATGTCTGGGATAGATTGACAAGATACCCTGAGAACAGGAATACTACTGAGTTTAGGGCTAAACAAGGAGAGTATCTGTACGAATAGAAAAAGAACAAAATAGCGCCTAAGATATGTTTATATTTGACTTGTTAGTTCTTTCTTAAGTGTGAATTTAAATTGGCAAGACAAATCTTAAGAAGTACCCTTTGGTAACCTCAAAGGCTGTGACCACGCTGAAGCCCTTTACCCAGGTCAGCAATTCTTCACTTCTGCAATTGATTTTCTACCTCATTCTCCACTGAGGCTAACTGTGCCAAACTTTAATCTTTCTTGAAGCCTCCAATCTCAAATTCAATCCCCACATTTAAGGTAGATGACTTAAACTCTTAATATATGGAGAAGTTGAGGCTATCCATGAATCATTCTCTCAACTCCCTTAAATCATCCCCTACGTTAAGAATCTCGATGTTATCTTTGACCTTTTTCTCTCCTTATTCAATTAGAGATTCACTCTTTTTAGTTTTACCTTTACAATGACTCCGGATCATTTTCCTCCTCTATCTTCCTACTGCCAACCTACCCAGTGTAGACCCTTATTACTATCCACTTGGATGAGTACACTAGTCTCTGTATTGATCTTACTGTCTCAATTCTCCTCCTCCACCATTTTTTCCTCAGGATTATAGTCATTTAAGGTTAGAAGAAACCTCAGAGAATATTTAATTTTCAATCTCCACATATTACAGATAGGGAAACTAAGATACATAGAGGTGAGGTGATTTGTCTAAAGTTATATGAGTAGTGAGTATTGTAAGTGGGATGTATACCCAGATTCAGTGCTCAACGCTCTTTCTACTCCACGAAAGTAAAATTTCTTCTTCTGACATAATCTTTGTCCTGGGCATTGTTCAACTTTTAAAGACATTACATATTGCTCATATTATTCTCCTTGACATTAATCATATTTCAACAAAGCTAAATTCTTGTCCATTTTCTTCACTTTCCTGGTTCTATAGCTTTCTCAAGCTATTCCCTACCCTTCTAATATCATCCATTCTTGGTTGAAATTCTACCTATATTTTAAAACCCAGTTAAAATCCCATTCTTCCATGATTTGAATCTTGCACTCCCTTATTATGTACTACTTTGTGTGATAGTTACTGTTAAATGTATAGTTCCTAATAATCCTTTTTTATAACCTATGTGGGGAGTGAAAACTCAGGGTGGTTGACTTCCCTCTTCCCCTTTCATTGCTGCTGTCAATCATCAGCAACCCCTTTCAGGAGTCTTTCGACACCCCCCCTCCTCCTGTCAGTCCTTTGTCTACTTTCCCACCTCTATAGGCCCCTCCTCCCAGCCAGTGGGAGTCAGGGACAGCCAGAGCTCACTTTTCCCCCCAACCAATGGGAGTGAGATACAATGAGAGAAATATGACCCTGCTGTATTAGGGTTTAAAAGCTGTTCATCACACATTGTATGTCTCCTTCTCATGACCAGTCATGGGGAAGACTGCCCTGTTCTCCCTGGGGAAGAGAATAAAATTTCCTATTCTTATCCTGAGAAATCTCCATGTTCTTGATTAAATTTTGCATGAGGTTTTTTTTAACCCAAACATAACCTAAACTCCAGGAAGACATGGGTCATGTCTTCATTAAGTTTGTATCTCTTTTGGTACCTGGGACAGTGCTCTATACAAAGTAGGTACTTAATAACCATTTGTTGGATTGAATAATAATTATTACAATCACCTTTAAAGGTGAAATAGTACATGTACACTAAGTACAATAAGTTTTAAGGGAAAAATATTCCCAATATTTTTTATTTTATTTGTATGTATATAAAATCTAAGAAAACGTAAATTTTGTAAATTGACTTGTAAATGATCAATTAACCTGAGGATCAGTGATATCAGTGATCCATTTTTCAAGTATTTGAAAATATAAAATTTCAATTTTCATTTAAGTATTGTTTTATGTTTTTGACAAAGGCCTGGGGGAAAATAATAGAAGTTATAATTAGCATGGCATTACATTTTACTCATTATATACCTGTCATGAATGTAATTATATAAGGCCATCAGTTACCCACGCTATAATCCTCCCTTTCTGACTGATAGTAAAAGTAGTAAGAAACTAGAACATCAATATTTAGAGCTACTGCTAACTATTTTATGGGAGATGAAAATAAATTAGCATATTTGCAAAATCCATAGGGGAATAAATTATAAAACTTGAAAGGGAACAGTTATCAACTGTTTTCCCTGAGGATATATGCAGTTTCCAGGAATCAAGAGGTTGTTGCTGAGACAACAACCTAGTCTCAATGAAAACCAGTAGATTAGGCAACTACTTGGATTTGGTCAGCTCTGATAAGAGCAGCAGCAGATTGAGAGTGCTAAAACATCAAAGAAAAAGCAATTACCATTAAAAGGAAATTTCAGGGAGGAAGAGACTTTAATTAATTATTTCATTCAGGTTTGTGAGATTGGTTTGTTTTTCCGAAGCTGGAACCACCCGCCTAAAAAAGTACAAAAATTCAAACGATCCGGTTTTTTAATCTTTGCAATATCAACAAAGTCTGATGGTTAACCCAAAATTCTAGGAATTTAGTGTTGTAGAACACCAAAGAAAGTCATTACAATTTTTTGTCATTTTCCCCTCTAAAACTTAGAAATTACAATATTTATAAATTCATCAGAATATTGAATAATTATACTTTTAGAGTGCCTGAGAATATGACCCAAGAGTAAAGTAGACAGTTTCTACAGAAGAAAAGTTGAGAGTTTACAGGGATGCTCTCATGTCCCAAAGTTGAAAATAATTATAAAAGACTGTTTTCATCATCTGATTCCAGATAGTTTCCAAAATACATTTTCACATTACATATAATCACACTTTTTTGAATGCTAAATTTGTAAACTTTTAAAATACTTTTGATCTCTGAAAAACATTCAAAGAAAGTATGACAAATGTTGTGCTCATCCTGTCATATAAGCAGCCTTGTACTATTCTTACCCCCATCCCCCTGCAACTGTGCACTACGTGGAATAGGTGCTTAGTAAGGTTTTTTTTCTTTGAGTGATTGAATAAATACATGAATCAGCTGTTCATAATGAACAATTTTCATTTCTGCCCAAATAGGTCATGAAATGGGTTTTAGTTTATTTATATGATCAGTTCTTATTTTAAAAATTGAATTCTTAAGAATGACATACCCTTTCAATTTACTGAAATTAGGTTTCTGTTAGTGATTGTATCAAGGTAAAATTAAGGTTCAATTAAAGTGGGGATCATTTCATTTCATCAAATTTTAGGCACATTCCTTAATTTTTACAATTTGATGTATTTTGGTTATATTGATCCCATTTAAATAGGGTCAGAAATTACCCCCACAGCTGTTTTATTATCAGACCATATTGAAATGATAATAGAAATAAAGTGTATGTTTTGTGAAAATTTCTTTAATACCAATTCCATCTTGCTATAATTAAACTCTGAATAGATGAAGCATAACATACAGCTTAATCCTGTAACAGGGGGAAGCAGAAGTATTTGGTGTGATCAAACTAACAGGTTTAAATTAAAGAAAGACCAGTCCCAAGTCAAATGTCTTTCTAAAAATTGTGAATGATTGTTTTTTTTTTTTTACCAAGTGTTAGTCAAATATTATCATTCTATAATGGTCCTTCTACATTTGGTCAATCAAGCACATTAATCACTACTTACAAAAATGAAAATCTTAAAAGGAAAGAACATAGATGGTACTGTTGTTTTTGTCTTTTTAACTTTTATTGATGTGGGGTTTTTTTGTTTTTACATTACAGTTGCTTTTCCCTTAAGTGTCTAGAATCTAACCTCTCCTGCCGAATACTTTTGTTGAGAAACCGTCAACTCTCAATTATTTATGCCACTACAAAGGGATTGTAGCATAGAAAAGTAACTCCCAAACTTTTCATGTAACTCTTCACTTTAAACAAAACTTCAATGAGATCCTTGTAGAATCAACTTGTTAGCTTTTGCTTTAAAATAAACTTTAAAGGAATCTTTTCACTCAGTTTTCTTTCAATTATGACTCAGTGATCTACAATGTTGTTGATCATTAATTCTACATTTTAAGATCTAATTTATTCCAAAGATAATAGTGCACAAAACTTACTGAAAATGATGTTTGTCATCAATTAAGAATGCAATGAAGTAGTATTTTTTTTAAAAAATGTTTGTTACATCAAACATTTGTTAAGCTTCCCCCTGTAGGGATTACTCTGTATTGAGTAAAGAATGGAATGAAGAAAAATAAACATTTTATCAATCTCTATATGAAACATTAAGACCTAATTATTTACCTATTTTTAGCACCCCTCCCCAACATTTAACATGGTATTTTGGATAGACAGTTCACAGAGGAGGATAGCCAGAATGGCAGAGTATCTCGAATCAAGATAAATGAGAAGTTGGAAGAAATTAATAAATTGTATCTAGAGAAGGGTAGTATTAAAAGACATAACTTTCATCTTCAAATATTTCTAGGACTGCCATGGGAAAGATGTTCTGTTTGGCTCCATAAGGCAGAAATTAGAGAGTAGATATTTCATGCATATAAAAAAATTCAATTTATTCCTGATATAAAGGAGAGCATCCTAACAATTTAAAGATATTCCTAATTGGAAAAATGGCTGCTTCAGGAAGTAGTAGGACCCTACTTACCAGAAATCTTTCAGTGAAGGCTAAAATACCACTTGTTAAATATGCTCTAAAGAGGATTCATGTTTAGGTATAGGCTGAACTGAATGGTCTCTGAGCTCTAGTTCATCTCTGAGATTCTGTGGTTCTAAAAATCAGTTTTGTGACTAGATACAACAACAGATGCAATAATTCTTCATAAGATTCTTTACAATAGTTTGCATTTTAACCTTTCCTTAAGCTGATCATTTGGGGTCGTGGGGTTCAACTCATATTTTATTATTAAAACCACTATTTATTGCTTATAAGTACCTTTCCAAGTTTGTCATAACCATGGAATGGTTGCACTATATTTTAAATGCATACTGAAAACCATTATTACTAGACACGAAAGTATATCAGAAATTGCTATTTTGTTAGTGTTTCCTCTACACCTGGTATTTGCTACTCAAAAATGCTGTGTAGATCTTTTTTTTCATCATCACAAGTGTCTCATTTATAATCTTACTTTCTTATTCATTTAGGCTTCTCAATTGTATCCAGTTTTCCATGATGAATGAGTGCCAACTTTTTGACATGCATATAAATATATTACATATGACATATCCTGTAAACACATGACCAATTGCCTAACATATGTTATCAGGTCATTTGGTGACATTTGGACCAACAAGAAAATACAATTTTGGTCATGTAATCAATGTAGACCGATCATTTCTGTTTCTCCACATCAACTGAAGGCACATATTTCACATGACTAGCACAGACAGAAAAATAGACTGGTTTGCTAGCTCTGCTTTTCTACTATCACAACTTTTATTTCCTATTCCCAGAATCTTTGGAGCCATTTTAAAGAGCTCCAGTTTAGGAAATACTGGTATTCAGTAGAGAAATCTGTTGATTATCTAAATATATGAGCTCCAGAGTTATGACTAGGGTGGAGCAACAAGAGCACTGAAACCTGAAATTGCAGTTCTGTCTCATGGTAGATGTTTGGCTCTCTGTCTCAACACCTTGAGATCTTCCTGTGGTATCATGATTTTTTTTTGGTTTTTGTTTGTTTTTATTTTGCTCCCTATGGCACCCTTCTCACAGAAAAGCTGCACCTGGAGGCTAGTGGCTTGCATGAAAACCATTCATGGGGAAATTAATGTAAAGGCTGCCCTATGCCACCAAGATGGGCTCCCAAGACCTTCCAATGCTGCAGGTGGTGTTTCTCAAGACCTTCTCTGCTCTGATTCATCTCCTTTTGGCCCTTTCCCTAGCAGCAGTGTCATGGGGTCTCTTCCAACAGGAACGATACAAGATTATTTGTTCCTGCACATAGGATGATATAGAATGATCCTTCTCATCATGCAACCTTGTGTCCTGAGGTCTGGAATGTGTTTCCAGATCTGTTCATAATGGTCTACTGAATTCCTCCAGTTACAGGAATTTGTAGTTACAGCGATGGTGATGGTTTGGCTCAAAGAGCCAAACTATAGCACCAAGACCTTTTTTGATAAGCATGTACCTACAAAGTCCCAACTATAGAATATGTCTCCTAAATCATGTATAGATGATTCAAAAGTCAATACACAGTTGTTCATACGTGCCTTCCAGCAGTAAGTTCTTACTTGATCAATTTAAATTTAACAATATCTATCAGGTGCTCACTAAGGGCATTTATCACTGAGTCCTGAGTGTAATAGTTAGAGCAAGTCCTGTGGAATGCTGAGTTACAGAGGCTATTTCCCATTTTTAAAAAGTGAAGAAATATGCTGAGTTATTGTCATTTGCTATGATTCCTAATTAGAATTATTGAACTTGAATTTAGAGAATCAATAGCTAATATAAGAATGGAATAGCACATAAAATCTTTGTCCAGTGAAGCAATTCAAAAGATTTCCAAGTCAAAGCAGGAACTCTTGTTAATTTTGACTGCAGAGATGTTTTATACATTAGTTCTCAAACATCTGATTGTACTACTGATATTTAAGTTGGAGATCAGTGGAAACCAGAATACATTTTTTTAATTGAAATAGAAATGTTAACTTCACTGTATGATAGTAAAAAAAAAAGATTCAGCATGCTGAATAAGGCATGCATTCTTGAATTTATGGCATATTCCTCCTCAATTTAATTATATTTTTCAGCACTTCATTCGAACTTTAAAAAAAAAAGCTTTTTAAATCACAAGTTTGGGTTGGAGAGTTTTGATATCTTAGACCATGAAGTTCTTTGGACCTAGCAACAATTTAGAGATTTCCATTTTTTAATTACTCAAAAGCAAAGAAAATTAATTAAATTATATGTCAGATTTTCAGGAATTTAGACTCAAAGGTTAATAAATCACTGGGGAGTACAGTATTCAGAAGTAGAGTCTTTTTGAAACTGAGGACAGAGGTCTCCTAAAGTTCTCCTGATATATGTGAGAACTAATTTTTTCCAGAGGACGAGCATTAAAGCAATCAGTGTGCCTCACAGATCAAACTATGCCAGGAACTCAGCTGACAGGTTTAGAGAGGCACAGTCAGCCAATCTTGGTGCCAGGCAAAGAGAGACACTCAGTAGTACAAGCAGGGCAGACACTTTGGTGGAGATCAAAGAGGTGGTGGTGAGTGTGTTGATTACTCCCAGTAGATTTCTCTGCTCTGAGGTGTCCATAGTTGTTCCTTCAGATTCATTTTTCCCTGAAGTCAGAAGTTTTAAAAAAGTAAAAATTGTTGTATTTTATGATGTGGTTCTTTTACATTCATCATTCAAAGAGTATTTGTACTATGAATTTCACTCCTGCTTAAACTTCATGCTACTTTGGGATGAAAAATCAATCAATTTGCTTTTGAATCAGAGGAGTTCCTTATCGAACTTTACAATTGGGATTGTTTTTAGATAAAAGTAGCTATTGTTTTCCTTGTAGAATCAGATTGTGGGGGAGTTGGATTCATTTCTTTATACTTCCTATTCCTGTTGGGATATAAATTGTTAGGTGTTTACAAAACCATACTAAATAAACTTCCACATAATGAAAGGCCTGGAAGTTGTAAATTAATTTAATTTATTCCATAATTATAATTTAAATATTTTATGTATAATTATATATTATTGATTATTAACTAAATAATTAATAATAATTAAATAAATATTTTATATTAAATATTTTATTTTATATTAACATATTATATTATAC
>CM053594.1:187779537-187814162 GCA_028646575.1 Pseudocheirus occidentalis
CATTAAATAAATTAATAATTAGTAATTGATAGAATATTAATTGTATATTTATAATTATAAAATTATAATTCATAATTATAATTTAAAGTATTAAGAAGTTGAAGTGTAAAACAACTAGGAAGTAAAACCTTTGAGATATAAATTACCATCCTTTATTAACCTAGTTTGTAAGTCAGTTAGCATTTGTTGGCATATCTGACTTACCTATGTGAGGACATACCCCCAACTTCCATTTGCAACACTTTGATTTCCATGTTTCATTAAAAACACCTAATGATATCTTACATAGAATAGGGTCATAGATCTAGAAGGAACCTTAGAGGCTATTAAGCCCAACTCTCTCATTTTAGAAATAAGGAAGCAGAAGCTCAAAGACAATAAATGAGTTGTCTAGGGTCACACAGCTAGTGAGGGTTTAGGGCGTCATTTTAACTCAGGTCTTCCTGAGATTAAACTCAGGATTGCCTCCACTATGTCAAATTATTGTGTTTCTTCAACAATTTTCTGATGAAAATCAACACCTCAAACTGAAACTCCATTTTCTGTTTTCTGTTACCCCATCAAAGATTCCTAAATGTTTTCATTGTTATTGTTTTTCAATCATGTCTGACTCTTCATGACCCCATTTAGGGTTTTCTTGGCAAAGATACTGGAGTGCTTTGCAATTTCCTTCTCCAGTTCAGTTTTACAGATGAGGAAACGGAGGTAAATAAGGTTAAGTGACTTGTTGAGGATCACGCAGCTACTAAGTCATTGAGGTCAGATTTGAACTCAGGAAGATGAATGAGTCTTCCTAACTTAGAGCCCTAGACTCCATCCATTGCACACCTAACTGTCCTAAACATTCTCATATAACTCAAATTTAGTGATGCTTTAAGACTTTCAAAGTACTTTTTTCAAGACAACCCTTTGAGGAAGGTAGTGCAAGTATTACAACAATTCACAGATAAGGAAACAGCCTTTGAGAATCGGGGCGCCTATGGTCCCAGAACTATTATGTTGAAGGGAAGGGTTCAAAATCAGGTCTCCAAGTTCTCAGCAATACTTTATCCATTATGCCATGATGACATTCATATTCAAAGAATTTGTAATAGCATCTTGGTGTAATCATGTTAAGAACTTGTATTCTGCAGACCTAGGTTTGAACTCATAATCTTAAGCATGGTAGTTCTTTGACCCTCAATAAATCACATCTCTGAGCTTATTGAGATAATAATTTATATTACCTACACCATGCAGGGTTATTATGAGAAAGTGCTAAAGAATTTTTAAAGCATTATAAAATATGAACTGTTATTAATACAGAGTATCCCCAAAAGCCTTACAAACATCTTTTAGTAGCTAAAAAGTATATTGAGACATTTGAGACACCCTCTGTTTTATAAAGTGCTCCCCCCCCTTTGATTTTACTGCATGTTGAAATGCTATGATTTCAAGGACAGGGGAATAGATCCCTGCTGAATCATCTGTGATATTTCTCAAGTGCTTAATCATCTTGCCCTCTGTTGTACATTATAACAAATTAAACTTATTTAATAGTATTTTGGTTTTCCCAATGATGTATGGAGACAAATTTTAACATTTTTTAAACTTTTGAGCTCTGAGTTTTCACCTCCCCTCTCTCACGTTCCCCCCTCCCTAAGAAGGTAAGCAATTTGATATAGTTTATGCATGTGCAATCATATAAAACATTTCTATGTTAGTCATATTGTGAGAGAAGAAACAAAACAAAACAAAACCAACAAAAAAAAGTGAAAATAGTTGCTTCAATCTGCATCCAGACTCCATAAGTCTTTCTGTGGATGTGAACAGCATTTTCCATGATGAGTCCTTTGAAATTATCTTGGATCATTGTATTCCTGAAAAGAACTAATAATTTATTATCTCACATGTTGCTGTTACTGTATACAATGTTCTCATGGTTCTGTTCACTTCACTCAGCAACAGTTATTGTAAATCTTTCCAGGTTTTTCTGAAATACTCCTGTCGTCATTTCTTATAGCACAATATTATTCCATTACATTAATATACTACAACTTTTTCAGCTATTCCCCAATTGATGGCATTCCCTCAATTTCCATGTCTTCACCACTACAAAAAGAGCTGCTATTTTTTGTACATAAAGTTTGCCTTTCCTTTTTCATGATCTCTGGGATCTATGTCTAGGATTTAGACCTAACAGTGGTATTGCTGGATCAAAATCACCCTTTGAATGCTCTTTGGGCATAGTTCCAATTTTCTCTCCAAAATGATTGGCTCAGTTCACAACCCTACCAATACTGCATTCATGTTCTAATTTTCCCCACATCCTCTCCAATATTTATAATTTCCCTTTTATGTTATATTAGCCAATCTGTTAGGCATGAGGTAATACCTCAGAATTGTTTTAATATGCTTTTCTCTAATCAATAGTGATTTAGAATATTTCAGTAGTATTATATGATAGCTTTGATTTCTTCATCTGAAAATTACCTTTTCGTATCCTTTGACAATTTATCATATGGGAATGATATATATTCTTATAAATTTGACTCAGTTCACTATGTATTTGAGAAATGAGGACTTCATCAAAGACATTTGCTATAAAAACATTTTTCCCAGCTTTCTGATTTACTTCTAATCTTGGTTGCATTGGCTTTGTAAAAAGTAAAAACTTTTTGCTTTGTAAAAGCAAAAGCTTTTAAATTTAATATAATCAACATTTTATATTTTATATTTCATAATGCTATCTCTAGTTTGGTCATAAATTCTCTCCATCTCCATAGATCTGACAGGTAAACTACTCCTTACTCTCCTCATTGGCTTTTGATATCATGGTTTATATCTAAATCATGTCCCCATTTTGACCTTATTTTGATATTTAAATGTTGGTCTACACCTAGTTTCTGCCATACTGTTTTCTTGTTTCCCCAGCAGTTTTGGTCAAATAGCGAGTTCTTGTCCCAGAAGCTGGCCAGGTGTCCCAGGAAAAAAACGTCTTTCATTAGCCCCTGATAGAGGCAAACCTGAAAATGTAATTTGTTCAATGAACTCATTTGTCAAGGTTGCTAAGTTGGCAATTACAACCATTGACAAAATGATTCATAGCTAGTAATAATTTATCTGCAGCTTATAGCCCAGATTAAATTTTGCTAACTCATACAAATGAAGCCTTTCTAGGTCTGAAACAAGTAAATAATTTAAAGCTCACTTGTCTTACTTTCCATAATGGTGAAATTTGGGGAGCAGGAGGCAGAGAAAAATAGGGAGAAGGCAGAAGATAACAATCAGAATGTAACAAGATTTTTTGATGTTCATACATTCAGTCATGTCTAACTTTCTTGGCAAAAGTACTGAAGTGATTTACCATTTCCCTCTCCACCTCATTTACAGATTAGGAAACTGAAGCAAACAAACTTGTATAGGGTCACACAGCTAGCAAGTGTCTGAGGCCACATTTGATCTTAGGTCTTCTGAACTCGAGGCCCAGAGTTCTAGCCACTGTGTTATCTAACTGCCCCCAAAATAAGAATAAAAATAGTTAATACTTAAAACCATCAGCAAGCATTATCTATAATGAGGATAAACTAGAAGCCTTCTCAATAAGATTAGGGGTGAAACAAGGATGCCCATTATCACCACTAATATTCAATATTGTACTAGAATTGTTAGCTTTAGCAACAAGAGAAAAAATTAAATGAGTTAGAACAGGCAGGGAGGAAACAAAACTATCACTCTTTGCAAATGATATAATGATATCCTTAGAAAATCCTAGAAAAATCAAGTAAAAAAACTCTTGAAATAATCAACAACTTTAGCAAAGTTGCAGGATATAAAATAAACTCATACAAGTCATCAGCATTTCTATATGTTACCAATAAAGCCTAGGAGCAAGAGATAGAGAAGTTACATTTAAAATAACTGTTGATAATATAAAATATTTGGGAGCCTATTTGCCAAGACAAACTGAGGAACTATATGAACACAATTTCAAAATACACTTCGCACAAAGTCAGATCTAAACAATTGGAAAAATATCCATTGTTCATGGATAGGCTGAGCTAATATAATTAAAATGACCTTAATTAATTTACTTATTTAGTGTCATACCAATCAAACTATCAAAATTATTTTATAGAGCTAGAAAAAATAATGAAATTCATCTGGAAAAACAAAAGGTCAAGAACATCAAGGAAATTTAATGAAAAAAATGCAAAGGAACATAGCCTAGCAATACCAGATCTAAAGCAATATTATAAAGCAACAGTCATCAGAACTATTTGGTACTGGCTAAGAAATAGAGGGGCTGAATCAGCAGAATAGATTAGGTATAAGACACGGTGGTAAATGACTACAGTAATCTATTGTTTGATAAACCCAAAGACTCCAACTTCTGGCATAAGAACTCAGTATTTGAGAAAAAACTGCTAGAAAAACTGGAAAATAGTATGGCAGAAACTAGGATATCTCACACCATGTGCCAAGATAAGGTCAAAATGGGAACATGATTTGGACATAAAGGGTGGTACCATAAGCAAATCTGTAGAACAAGGAAGAGTTTACTTGTCATATCTATGGAGAAGGGAAGAATTTATAACCAAACAAGAGATAGAGAATATTATAAAATGTAAAATGGCTAAATTTGATTACTAAATTTAAAAGTTTGCACAAACAAAACCAATCCAACCAAGATTATAAGAAAATCAGAAAGCTGAGAAATAATTTTATGGCCAATATTTCTGACAAATCCCTCATTTCTCAAATGTGTAGAGAATTGAGTCAAATTTATAAAAATACAAGTCATTCCCCATTTGATAAATGGTCAAAAGATATGACAAGGCAATTTTCAGATGAAGAAATTAAAACTATCCATAGTCAATATGAAAAAATGCTTTAATTCACTGTCAACTAGAGAAATGCATATTGAAATAACTGAGATACCACTTCATACCTATCAAATTGTCTAATATTACAGAAAATGAAAATGAAAATGTTGGAAACATGGGAAAATTGGGACACTTATGCATTGTTGATGGAGTTGTCAACTGAGCCAACCATTCTGGAGAGCAATTTACAACAATGCCCAATGGGCAATCAAAGTGTGCATATCCTTTGATCCAACAATACCACTCCTAGGTCTTTATTCCAAAGAGATCATAAAAATGAGAAAAAAACCCATGTGTGCAAAAATATTTATAGCAGTTCTTTTTGTGATGGCAAAGAGTTGGAAATTGAGGTAATGCATATCAATTGGGAATGGGTGAAAAAGTTGTAGTATACGAATGTAATGGAATATTATTGAGTTATAAGAAATGATGAGCAGGAGTATTTCAGAAAAACCTGGAAAGACTTACATGAACTGTTGGTGAGTAAAGTGAGCAGAACCAGGAAAACATTGTAGACAGTAAAAGCAACACTATAAGATGACCAATTATGATAAACTTGGCTTTTTTTCAGCAATACAATGATCCAAGACAATTCCAAAGATTCATGATGGAAAATGCTATCCACATTTACAGTAAGACCTATGGAGTGTGGATGCAAATTGAAGCACACTATTTTAACTTTTTGTTGTTTTGGGGGTGTTTTGTGACTTTTCCCTTTTGTTCAGTTTCTTCTTTCAGAGCATGATGAATGCGGACTAATGTGGAAATAGGTTCAACATGATTGCACATGTATAACCCATATCAGATTGCTTGCTCTCTTGGGAAAGGCAAGGAGGGAGAAGAGAGGAGGAAGAAAATAAAAATGTGGATCCCAAAATCTTACAAAAAATGAATGTTTACAACTTTTCTCACCTATTACTGGAAAAAACAAAATACCACTTACTAAAAAAAAGAATAGTTAATATTTATATAACCCTTTAAGGTTTACAAAGTGTTCTACAAATATTATCTCATTTGAATCTCACAACATCCCTGTAGATATTATATCCTTTTTATAGAAAAGGGAAATGAATAGGTTCTTTATATTTCCTACTATGCTTATAAGTATTTTGGAGTGTGCATAGCCCAGCCTTACCATTTATAGAATCCAATAATTTTATATTTCACAAGATGAAATTCCTCTCCCATGCTCTCTGGTACAGCACTATTCTTATTTCATATCAGAACAGATTTAATGAAATTCAAGTTAATCCAGGATAATATATAAATACCAGTGTCTTAAATAAATGATGCCATGCCAAAGAGACCTGAACTAATCTTAGAATGACATATATTGAAGCTTCTTCATTGGTTTTATATAGAGATTGAAGGTCTACATGAGAAAGAGAAACATACCTAACTGCAGAGCCTGTGTGGTTTGCAGATTTGTTTTCACTTAGAATTTGTCAATCTGTATTTCTCAAACTATATGAGTTTATCAGAAGAGATATCACTTGATAAGAACTCCTACTATTTTCTCTATCATAAAATAGATTTATAGATGTGTCATACGGGGATCACCTCTGCCTCTCATGTAGGTACCCCCAGACAAATTACCCTGGGTTGAAGGTGTTCTTTCATTCAGCACCTACTCAAAATCATAGCTCCACAGCCCCAATCAAAGTGCTTACTTTTACTAACCCAGAGTACAGATTAGTTCAGACAAAAGCACTTAATGAAATAATACTAGCACATTAAAAACAAACAAAAGCAACAAAACATTTCCCCATAATCTAGAGTACAATCTTTCACAAATACATATGTCATTAGTGCGATGTTGATATATGTATTGAACGTACATGGAGAGGCACATATGTAGGACAGATGTGTGATCATAGCATGAGCATAGAGGAGCAATTGATTTATATGGTAAGGTCCTGGTGCTGTTCTCACTGGGATTGTTCCCTAGTGGCCTAGGTGGCATGATGTTTCTTCCAATAGCACTGCTCCCTACTTATAGGGTTAGGTAGTTCAATGGAGAGAAAACTGGGCCTAGAACCAAGAAGACCTGAGTTCAAATTCAGCCTTAGAGACTTACTAACTGTGTGGCCTTGGACAAGTGGCTTAACTTTGATTACCTCAGTTTCCTCATCTGTAAAAATCTGTAAAATGATCTGGAGAAGAAATGGCACGAAAGCCTTGCCACGAAAACCCCACATGGGATCATGAAGGGTTGGATGCAAATGAAGCAATTGAATGACTACAAATAACTGCTGACATCCTAAAGTCACTGCTTGAAAGGGATCTGCTGATACTGGTCACTCCCATATGTGACTCCACTGAGCTAGGAGAGAATACATCTTTTCCCAATTTTAAAGGAAAGAAGAGAAAAGAAAATAGAGTTTAAAAACTATATTTAAATCAATGATTTTTTACTTCAATTCCTTACATATTTCTAGGAAATATATTTTAAGCAATACTAAACGTGTAGAAGAAGAAGCCATGATCAGAGAAATCCAGAGTCACCTCTAGGATAGGTTATGCCACACTAAACATGTCTCCTTTTCTTGATAGGGTTGCTAAACTGGGAGATGAGGGAAATGCTATAGAAAGAGATAGAGTTTTCCTAGATTTTAGCAAAATATTTGGTGAAATTTGCTTTTCTCGTGAAAAAAATGGAGAAATAAGACTAGATAGTAGTATAATTGGATAGATTCAGCATTGGTTGAATGATCAGAGCTGATGAGTAGCCATTAATAATTACAATAGAAAGAACACTGAATCCAGAATAAGAAGACAGGAGTTCATTTCCCGCATTTGCTCTTAGTGCCTATGAGATTGTGGGCAGGTTGCTTATTTCCACAGGCCTCAGTTTCCTTATTTGTAAAAGGCAGGACCTGAACTAGATCAGAAGTGTCAAACTCAAAGAGAAATGGGGACCACTGAACTGTACATAAGTATCCCTGGGGCCTCATATTGATTTAGTTCAAAAATGTAATTTTATCTGTGTTTTACTCTTTTAAAAATTATTTTGTTAGGGGTGGCTAGGTGGCGCAGTGAATAGAACACCGGCCCTGGAGTCAGGAGTACCTGAGTTCAAATCCAGACTCAGACACTTAACACAAAAAACTAGCCGTGTGACCTTGGGCAAGTCACTTAACCCCAACAGCCCTCCAAAAAAACAAAGCAAAAAAAAATATTTTGTTAAATATATACCAATTACATTTTAATTTGGTCCAGGGCCATCTGGGTCACATATAGCCTGTAAACCACATATTTGATTCCTTTAGATTGAGTGACATCTGAAGTTCTTCAAGTTCTAAATCTATGGTCCCATATCAGTTTGGAAGGATGTCTCCAACTGGTTTCCCCAGTGATCTATTCTTGTTTATCCACCATTTACCAGATATTTCTGGGAAATGAATGCAAATTGCTTTTTAAAAATACCATGTAAATAGCAAGAAAATAGCACATTTTCCATGTGGGGAGTCTGGGAAGAAACATATTTTTTAAATGTAAATATGGCATTTCCCTGGTTCTGTTAACCTTATCTAATAGATCATATTCAACCTTTCAATCAATCTGTGGTTCTTCTGTGAACTGACCCTATTGTAAAATTCAAAATTGTGTATACAGTACTCTATGCACTTCAAATTTAATGGGGGTAATTACCTTTTGGTTATAAGGTAGGCCACTCCTGAATTTCCCTAACCTCGGTAAATCTTTCTCAGAACAAAAATTGAAAGCCTGGCTCCAGTCTCTATGGAAATTCTCAAAAAGGAGGGAACAGATACTGCTGAAGAATGTCAAGCGTGATACCTGTGTTAGTTGAGATTGTCAGGGGAATTGCTGATAAGGAATCAACTCATCCTGGGCTGTGGCTGGCAGTGCCACGGGTATTAATCAGTCTGCCATTTCCCTCAACAGGGGCCAGTTTCACAAATTCTGGTCCCTAGAGGGCTGATCAGTACATTAGCTTCCCCAGGAAGAGAAGCTGCTAATAAAGTTACCGTGATCTGTGCTTGCTGGCTAATGAGGTTATTCCATATCCGTTATTGAATCAGCAGTGAAGCCAGGACTTGGCTCTCCTCTAAGATATCATTGGGCGATGCCTACAGCCCTTCTATCAGTTCACTATGTAGCAGGTTGCAAATGAAGAGTGTAGCTCTGCTGATTTTATATCTCTGGAATCTGCAAAATATGGCTTAAACTAGTATTTGGATAGTGAGGTGAAAATATACCTGACATTAAGATAGAGGAGGTTCTTGATAAATATTTATTGAGTACATCAATAAGCATTCATTAGGGCCCCTGTGTGCCAGGCATTATGCTAAGTGTTAAGGATACAAAGAAAGGCAAAATAAGAACCTCACATTTTAAAAGGGGCAGACTAGGGGTGGGGTAGACCAATAAGAATATAATTAGATTTTTTTTGTTTGTTCAGTCATTTTTTTAGTCATGTCCAACTCTTTGTGACCCCATTTGGGGTTTTCTTGGCAAAGATACTGGAGTGGTTCACCATCCTTCTCCAACTCATTTTACAAATGAGGAAACTAAGGCAAACAGGGTTAAATGACTGCCCAAGGTCACATAGCTAGCAAGTGTCTAAGGTAAAATTTTAACTCAGGTCTTCCTGACTCCACGCTCAGTGTTCTATCCACTCTGCCACCTAGGTGTCCTTGTAATTAGATACCTACAAAATAATTAGATACAATGTGTGGGAGGGGATTAGAAATGTCCAAATGAACTTTTCCTGGGCCACCATTCTGTGAGTCTCAAATGTGACAAAAAATAAAGATGGAAATTGTAATAGTTAAGTATAATACAAATGTTATTATTACTATTGTTATTATTATTATTATTAATTCACTTTCAAAAGATCATTTCTCAAATTTGTAATTCCCTTAAAAGACAAATATGCAAAAAGAAAGGCAAAGATGCTTCTTTGGAATTGTGACTCAGCTCTTATTTCAACTAATCAATTGATTTGCCTTAGACAATGGGGGTAGAATGGTAAAGGCAAGAATAAAGTAATTCTCAAGCATCTTTTCAGTGTTTTTCCCTCTTTGATATTTCCTGTTCCTAGCATTTCTGTTGGCAAAAAGCCTTTGATGGCAATAAATGTAAATTTTTAGAATAATCTTTGTGAAAAACCAAGGCTTGGCCAACAACAACAAAACCCATTTATTCCTACTGATTCTAAGAACAGTTGCTGTCTAATCAGGTACCAAGATTAGATCTCGCTCACTCCATCTGTCACCCCTGGATGGCCTCACTTTCTGAGAAAGGCAGCACACCATGTATCATTATTACTTCTACTATTACTTTATGCTACTATAATTCTACTATTATTATTTCTACTATACACTACTATATATTACTACTGCTATTTGCTACTATGATAATAATAATAACAACCATTTTTATTATGATAACATTATTGCTATTATTTTGGTGGTACAGATTTGTGTTTTCACTGGTGTAATGGAAACCTGGTGCAGAAACTTCCTTCACTTCTGTAGATCAGCAGTTAATGTCAATCAATTGATCAGTCAATCAATCAACATGCATTTTTCAAGTGTCTGCTGTGTGCTGACATGGTGCTGTGCAATGGTGATAAAAAGAGAATAAGCCCAAAGAGCTTATCTTCTAATGGAGGAGACAACTAGGACATATACAAATATATACTGAAGAAATAGAAAGAAAATGAATACAAACTAGTCAAATACAAGAAAGTAAGCAACAGCATTAGCAGTTTATAATCTTAGACATTTGCTTGGGTTTTGGGTGGCATTTGCATGGTTCTTCAGTTTATATATGTCAGAAGTAGGATTTAAGCCCAGTTCTTCCTGAATGCATGGCTAGACCTCTAGCCACCATGCCATATTATCACACATAACAATGTATTTTTATAAAATAATTTTAGTATCCGTAAATCACTTTGAAGGCATATTTCTATTGTTTGAATTTGTACTTCCAAATTTGAAGAGAAAGATCAATTTTTTTAATCAAATATCATTTAAAAGTGACCCAATCTCTGATTGTGAAGCTTCCCAAGTCAATATGCATTTATGGAGTGCCACTGTGCTAAGTGCTAGAGAATAAAATCAACAGAAAAACAATCCCTGCTCTCAAGGAGCTTACATTCTAAACGTGGAAGACATAAAGGGGAACTTAAAAGGTGGAAGGGTTGGAGGGAGGAGGGTATGAAGAAAGTACTCTGCATGGGAGCATGGTAGAATAAGTCCAGAGATTCTGTTCTGGAGCCTGGAGAGGAATGAAGACATGCTTAGCCTTTTCTTTAAAAAAGGAGATCTGAGAGGAACAAGCCAATCGGAGCAAGGAACCACAGGGACAGATTGTGTTTTCAATGTGAGAAACCAGGAGTGGAGTCAACTTTCTGGTAGAGGAGGCTTTTGTGGCAATGCAATATCATAGAGAAAGTTCATTTAGATGGCACAGTGGATACAGCCCCAGGGCTGAAGTCAGGAAGCGATCTAAGTTCAAATCTCTTCTCTGATGTTTACTACCCTTGTGACCCTGGGCAAGTCGCTTAAACTTATTTGCCTCAGTTCTTTTACCTCTGTAAAATGAGCTGGAGAAGGAAATGACAAACAGCTCTAGTATCTTTGCCAAGAAAATTCCAAATGGGGTCACAAAGAATGGGACACAACTGAAACAACTGAACAACAACAAGGAGAAAGTCCAGAGGATTATGAGCAGAGACTAGAGAGGAATGAATAAATACTAACCTGAGTGTTTGGGGTTCTTTTGCATTTTTTTTGCTTTTTGAAGGGGAGAAGGTAGGCCAGTTGGCTTTAAAGTAACTTGCCCCCAAGATCACAATTGCTAGTAAGTGTTAAATATCTGAGAGTGGATTTGAACTCAGGTCCTCCTGACTTCAGGGACAGTGCTCTATTCACTGAGCCACCTAGCCACCCCAAGGTTTTTGTTTTTGTTTTTTTAATAAAGGTTCTGGAAGGAACCACTACTTTATGGTTTCAGATTTGGGCATACCCTCTTTAACTCTAAACATTTCTGGGAAAACTAAATTTAAAAGCTTTTTTTTTCATTCTCTTGAATTTTTATCAATATCTTCAGGTATCTGCACTCAATTCATGCCACATAGCTCTCCAGTTACCCAACAGTTTACCAAGACTAAGCTAGACTCAAGATTCAGAATTATATATTTTCATTATATATTGGTTTATATAGCTTTAATTATAACTACTAATTTTTCTAACCATTTTAGACCTACTTTCATAGAAGGACGGAAGATCTCACAATATTATGATATTTACCTTGTAAAAAATATTTTAAGAGAGATCATAAAGTATGTTTTTTCAATATTATATCAACTTTGTTGTAGAAAAATTTATGACTCCCACCAAAACTTCTTATGAGCCTTCCCTTCCCCCAAAGCATCATAAAACCCATATGGTACAATAAATTATGATTGTTATGCATTTATACTGACCCACAATAAATTGTTCCTGCTCCCAGACAAGAGCTAAATGGTTAGCTTGTAAGCTTCATATTGGCTATGCTAACAACATAGAAGATAATGCTGGATTACACACATTTGGGACACAAATAACCAAGGACAAACAATAGTGATCTCTAAATAACAGCTGTCTTTTCTCCCACATGGAAGTTTTTAACCAGAAAAAATCCAACATAATAGATACAGTTAAACTAAGTTGATAGATAACAGCTATGTATACACTCTATACAATTTTATTCTAATATTAAACTTAATTTATTTAGTACTAGAAACTTGATAGTGTTCTCATACGCCCCTTCCAAACTAATGCAAAAGCAAGATGGTAACATAAAACATCTTCTACAAAGGTAAATTTGTCAGAACTGACCCACATATGGATATGTCATTCCCTAAACTATTTGGAACAATGAATCCTACAACACTTAATGTAACATTGCACATGCAATAAGCTACCATACACATTCCTGGAAAGCTTCGGGAGTCTGACATTTTCTTTCAGATGAACATGACAAAGTTTGCATTTGTTTTACTTATGCTGTAATCCAGATACCTCAGGCAGAGAGTTATCTATGACTGACACCTCTTTGAGAATATTAGGAAAACATCATCATAAGGAAAATAGAAATTAGCAAAGGAAGGACTTCTGAGATCTTCACTTTATAAATTGATCTGCTTTGAAATTTCAATATCAATTCATAGAGTGTGTCATTCCCCCTTTAATTTTCTTGTTCTGTTATTGTACACTTACAGATAAAGTTAGAATAAATGCTGTCACTGCAGATTGAAGAGTCAGCCTGGCAAAGGTTAACGTTAATTAGTCAGGAAATCAGGCTAGATTGGCTAGCTTGGTCAGACCAATGCATCATAGTGAAAAGGTGTATATTCATTTGAGAGAAGGTGAAAAGGCTGCCTTAGATAGTATGTCTATGATTTTTTTTTTCCCTCCACATTTAAAACAAAAAATGTTCTAAGTGTTCTGTGGATCAGGAAGTAAGAAAACTCTTAGATAAGCTTTAGCAGGGGACCACAAAAAAATATGTATGTATATGTGTGTGTGTGTGTATTTTAAATTTTCTGTGTAAACTACACTAATAACTTAAGAACTATTTAATTTGTTTCTTTGTTATCAAGACTTGAATTAGTGCTATTTTTTACTTTGTTTTATATTTTTGTATTAAATATCTACTTTTTTTCCAAACCATACATTTTAATAAGACACGGTAGCTCTCTAACCTGTATTTGGTTATCAAAATCTCAATTATTTTCCCTCCATATTTTAATTCTTAACATTACAAAAAGCCCCAAAAGGAGGGTTTTTAAAGTTCCATACATCCCTAAACTACTAAAAGAAGTTTATCATGGACTTAAGACAAAATGAACCAAAAGGAAGAGTCAGTTTTTCATAAGCTTTTAAAATACATTTTATACATTTCCTAATATTTCCTAATTTAATTTTAAAAATCTTAGCATTCATTTTTTTAAATTTTGGATTCCAAATTCTATCCTCCTTCCTCCCCTTCCCTATCCCTTGATAGGGATATGAAATCATACAAAACATATTCTGATATTAACCATTTCATAATTTTATACACTGGGAAGTAGAAGCCTTAATTTCCTAATTGCTAGATTGCCTTCATAATAGAAATCAACAGTATATATTATTAATTAAGCTCAGCATTTTGTTCTGTATTTGAGGTAGAGAAGTGATAATGTGATTTCTGCTGAGCCTTGCAAAGAAACTGTTTTCATGATGGTTCCACATTCCAAGCAAGGATTGGAATTAACCAGTTAGACTCAGGATGAAGAGACAATTTGGTCCATTTCAACAGACAATTATTAATCCCACTGGGGAGACAAAGACAAAATGAAACTGTCTCTACCCTCAAGGAGTTTAAATTCTATTAATGGATAGAATTTACAAACATATAAGGATATACAGAATAAATATACAAAGCACTAATTATGCCCCAGAAGAGAGTGGGGCAGTTAAGACCACATTTTGGCAGTAGAACTTAAGGGTGGTAGGGATTTAACAGCCCATCATCCCCTGTGTAATATTCACTAATTCTGTAGAATTTTGCAGACTTATTTGGTGGGTCAAAAATTGAAGGCTCATTAGAGCTAGACCTGGAAGAGAATGAAGAGATCCTTTCATCCAGACTTTTTACTCCAGATTAAGTGTTCTTTTATCTACACCATCAATACTTTTTATCTTTAATTATAAATTCTGATACTGTTCTAGAGCAAGAGTGACCACAGATTCTGCTTTGGTCAAGTGTAGAACTCCATCCAAAATCTCAGTTTATATCAAGGATTCTTAACTTGGGGTCTATGAGCTTGATTCTTTTTTTTTTGTAACTGTCCTTCAAAATAATTGGTTTCCTTTTCAATCCTACGTATTTCATTTTATACACTTATATTCTGAGATATGTCTTCACCATTCACCAGAGGGGACAAAGAGACACACTAAAGAAGTTTAATACCCCTTTCTTTGCTTAAGTCAGAAGTAGACTTCTTTGTTCTTAACTCTCTGCACTCTGGGTCAGAACTTGGCCCTCTGGTGACCTGGTAAAGGAAATGGGGAATTAGAGCATTCATTGTTGTCATAATTCACAGTATATTTGGAAATCATTGCTGTAATGGAAGAAAGTGTGACCTGAAGAAATCCAGAATGGAGGTGTCTGGGAAGGTGTATTTATACCAGGAAAATAATATATGCAAAAGTTCAATATTAGAGTGGGGGGTAAATAAGGGTGGTTAAACACCTCTGATCACTACACCTTCCTCTTTATATAGTTTGCATTAGAACCATAGATTTATGCCAGAAAAGGACCTTAGAGATCACTTAGTCCATAAGTGAACTGCACACAAGTAGCAAGGGAGGATTAAGGAATTTAGCTTCTATGATTCCAAAATGAGTGCTGTTTCCATTCCTGCTTTCCTACTTGCCAATAACTAAATGCCCCTCTATTAGAGAGTAGGGACTATGTCTTAGCTAAATTCTGTAGCTCCTCAGTGCTTACTGCGTATAGTAGGTATTTAACAATTTGTTGTTATGAGCCTGTTACAAGCAGAGATCATATCTTTTTACTCTTCATGACCCCTTAACTTGAATACAGTGGATACTCAATAAATATCTATTGGAAATGACCAAGAGTGATCATTGTGCTTCACAATTGACTGCTAAAACAGTGATGTAAAAAACTCTTAACACTTGAACTTTCTTTGAGGCAGATAGGTAAATAGAAGGCTAGACCTGGAATCAAGAAAGCTTTGGTTCAAATCTGACCTCAGATACTTATGGGCTGTGTGACCCTGTATAAGTCATTTAACAATCTGTATGTTTTAATTTCCTTTTCTGCCCAAAGGAGAAAACAATATTACCTATTTCCCAGGATTGTTGTAAGGATAAAATGAGATGATTTGTAAAAACACTTTCCAAATCTTAAAGTGGTATCTAAATGCCAGCTATTAATGTTGTTATCATTGTTATTTGGTCTAATTCTATTAGATTCCTAGCAAATATTGGAAAGTAAAAAGAGAGAACAGAAAGATTCAGTTTTAAGGGATAAGAAGTAGCAGTAGACATGGTCTTCCTGTTCAAGGAATTTATAAAGTAGCTGGGAAGACAAGCTATACATACATATAAAACAATTAGGAAGCAAGCAAAATAATATATACAGAAATGCAAGAGAGTACGGGATAATTGCATTAATTAAAGTTTTATAGGGGCTTAAACAGCTGTAAATTTGATTTTTTTCCAATTTGAATCTTAATCTTAGATTTATGGAATAGTACTCTGATTAATTTTAGTCCTTTATTTAAATTTTTTCATTGCTGCTTTTTAATTAAAATTTCAATTAACTCTCTTTATTAAGGTGATTAATCCTTAACATTTTTAAAGCAAAAATAAAAATTCAAAAATCCTCTATGCAAAGCAATAAACTCCTCCATAGGATAGTTGTTAAGTGGTCCATCTAAAGGTGTATTTTTTTTAATTCCACCCCCTTACCAAAGGTAGATATTTCTGGGACAGATAACATCAAGGACCTGTTTCTTCCAATGTTTGGAATACCCTGCTCATTTTCTGCATTTTTGTTTCATTTTTAAAGCCATTTACAACACATTTAATAAACTTAACCATGCCAATATCCTATGTGTCTCCTACTTCATAGGGCTGGTAAACATTGTGGCACAGGGTGCCCACCAGATATCTCACTCTGGCAGCATAAAAGGGAATGTGTTATCAAAAGTGCAAAAGACCTGGGGTGACCATATGGGTCATATGCCTTATTTATTCCAAGTTTGGAAGATCCTCTAAACAGCTCTCCACAAGCTAACACATATGGAAAGTGTCTAGACCATGTGCCTTATGTTCAATTGAACAAACATTTAGTTGGCACCCAGGATGTTTAACACACTGTGCTAAATTCTGGGCCACACAGAGAAAAATTTTAAATATCCCTGTCCCTTAATAGTTTATATTCTACTGAGGCAACAAACTGTATTAAGTTGATAAGTAAACATGGAATAATTTGAGGAGGGAAAGAGTATTAACTACTAGGGAGGTCAAGGATGGGTTCATAGAGGTGAGGGCCAGTGAGAAGAGTCTTAAAAGATGATAGAGATTCTGAGAGATAAATAGGAAAAGAGTGTATTGCAAGCATGTGGAGCTGGGCAGGGTGATACAAATGTTCAGAAGTGGAAGGTGGAATATCAAGTGTTAAAAACTGATAATACTCTGGTTTGGCTGAAATGTGGAGTGATGGAGTACAAAGTGAAAAAAGCTAGAAAAATACATGAGTGCCACATTGTAGAAAGCTTTGTAGTTATAGCAGGCCACAGGGATCAAGTGCAGAAGAAGGGAGTGCTATGGCAACCAGGTTTGGGGGTGTTTTAAGGGCAAGATGAGCCTTTGTCCTTTTATGTTCAGGTAGTTTCTATATTTCAGCAATTTAGTATGGGGCAAGCCAAAAAATGGCTGAGTGGCAGGAGAGGACAGTTTTGTTAAATACCTACTTGTTCACCCATTTCAAGTTCTACCTTCATCTTTTCTGATAACAGAAGTCTATGGTCACTTTTCCTCCTCATTCAGAGCAGCTTCAGCCTTAAATACCAGTAAACAAGACTACAATGTCTGCCCTGAATCCTAAGCAAAGTGTACTTATGGCAGCAGCTTTGGGCCCTATTGAAGATTTTGGTTTCACCATCCCTGTTTATTAGACTTCATGTATTGAGAAACTTAGAAATCCAGGCAAAACAAAGGTACATTACATACCTGAAAGTCCTGTGGACTCTAATATTAGCCATAATAAGGACCTTTACCATCACCACTTGCCCTAAAATAGACATGACATAAATTTCTGGGATTACTAAAAAAAACACTTTTCACCAGCATTCTCAGTCACCATTCAGTTTTAAATTTCACATAATTGACATCCCAGTGAGACAATTGATGCTTAGGTTGAATTGCTGCTCAATCTGTCTCAGCCCTGCAAATTTAGGTACTTCCTAGATAGATAACAAAGTGTGATTTTCTTGTATGCACATTCTTAGATGAATCACTCCAATGGCACCTCTTGAATGAGCTAGATTTAGTCATTATAATGGAATAAGTAAAGATTATAGTTTCTGAGATTGTGTCTCTGTGTCACTCAAAAATTAAAGGAGTAGCTTCTGATATAAATATGAGTACAGCTGCTTTTTATGACTGGGTAAATTAGGGCAAATGTTTCCAGCTTAACCAGCTTAACCTAACCTTTTTCAGTCTTGCCCCCAAGTTGATTTGCATGGCATAAAGATTGGAAAGAATCTCCTTTCCCTAGATATATGCAATTACATTGGTGCTATGATAAATGGCTTCCCATGGGATCGCCTAATGGGGACAGATGGGGAAGTAATTGTGGATCATAATTCAGCGAAGAATTTTGTTTATGAAACAACGAATAGGGGTAGCTAGGAAGTGCAATAAATAGAGCACCAGCTCTGGAGTCAGGACAACCTGAGTTCAAATCTGGCTCCAGACACTTGACACTTAACAGCTGTGTGACCTTGGGCAAGTCATTTAACCCAATTGCCCTACCTTCTCCCCTCCAAAAAAAAGAAGAGAAACAATGAGTGGCAGCTGAAATAAAAGAGCATCATCATCATAACATTTACAAAGTGCTTCCTACGTGAAAGGGGCTGTGCCAAATGCTTTACCACACATTTGATCCTCACAACAACCCTGGCAGGTAGATGTTATCTTAAAGACAAGAAAACTAAGGTAAACAGAGGTGATGAGTTGTCCAGGTCCTGAGTTGCCTAGGATCACCAGATTTCAACTCAGGTCTTCCCAACTCCAGCCCAGTACACCATCCAGTGACTCACTGAGTGCCCAAAAGACACCCCCTAACTACATGACCAGCGATGTGTCCTGGAACATGCATCCCCCCTAGGTATTCCCTCCTTCCTTGGGTAGTAGGATAACCCTGAGTATGCATATTTCTTATCACTTATTTTGTGATGCTATTTGATTAAATGCCTTTCACTTGGAATGATCAAATCCTTTGATAAAAGTAATAACGAGGTGAGGTATTACATAAAAGGTATCTGTAGCACACAGCTTAAAGATCGTTTCCCAACTGAATCAGCAGACAGAGACATGTCTGCTCCACTATCTAGATAGATTAGTACACATATACTGAGGCTGCCGAGTAAAAATTATATCAATATTAGGCATTCTGGCTCAAAAAAATAGAAGGGCAGACTTTACAAGAAAGGTCAGCCAGCTGAAGAGAACATGTCATTCAAAATCCCCTCATTTGGTATCAGATGAGTGTAATTATAACACTGACGTCCTGGAGTTGTAACATATCCAAACATGCCTGGTAAGAGGACTTAGGATACTGAAATATTGGCAATGACCTTGCAAATATCCATGAGTATAAGACAGAACTTTATTCCCCTTGTGTCTAACTCCCAATTGAGAGATTTTTTCCATACTATTCTCTCAGAAGGCCCTTTTCTAATGGTATTGGGAACAGCACAGTGTCTTTAAGATTGCAATGATTGCTTTTGTTGGAAACTGTGATATGATTGTGCAGTACGGTTCCTTAGCAGAGAGGCTTCTCATCCTCATTGTTCAGTCACTTCAGTTATATCCAACTCTTTGCGATCCTGTTTGGGGTTTTCTTGGCAAAGATACTGGAGTGTTTGCCATTCCTGCTTCCAGTTCATTTTACAGATGAGGAAACTGAGGCAAACAGGGTTAAGTGACTTGCCCAGGGTCACACAGCTAGTAAGTGCCTGAGGCCAGATTTGAACTCAGGAAGATGAATCTTCCTGATTCCAGGCCTGGGCCCTCTATCTACTACAATGCCATCTACCTGCCCATCATCCCCATAAAGAGATAATAAAAGGACACCTCAGGAAGACTGACACTTATAATGTGCATCTAGGACATTTAAGATAGTATCTGGACAAGCCCTGTGTGCTATTGGCATACAGCTAATGTCTTAGAATCCTTTGGGATGACTGTAACTAAGGTTTACATATCTAAAAAACTATCACATATGATAGGTCAGTTCACCCGATCCAAGGCACTCATCATTATCCAAAAGAAAATGATCATGAAAAGACTTATTCAAGAAGCTATATTGATTTTATGAAATCATTATGGGACTGGGTGGGGAAGGAGTGTGTGTGTGTGTGTGTGTGTGTGTGTGTAGAGGAGGGAGATAATAGAAACTTGAAATATTTCTAGTTCTCTCTAAAATCTCTGCTATAATAACCATAGCCCTATGTCCCAAGTCTCCCCACCCAAAAAAGAATTTGTGAATGCACAGGTACTTTTGTTTATAGCCATGAATCTACTATTGTCTCAGTGAACAGAAGGAATTTGTAGAAAGAGAAGCTTATATAAGCCTCCATGACCATAGCTCAGGCAAATGGTCACACTAAAAGGAGGCAGTGTCTTCATATCATCATCCTTGCTGCTGCTGGCGGTGGTGGTGCTTGTCTTTTGGCCAATAATAGTGGCAGAGTGCTTGAGAGAGTCCTGGATTTTGAGGCAAAGAACATGACCTTGAATCCCAGCTCTGCTATTTGCTAAGTGTGAGACTATGGGCAAATCCAGTTTCCTCACCTAGATAATGAGTGGGTTTTAGACTTATGTGATCTTTAAGATGCCTTCTTGCTCTACAGCTATCGACCCGTTGTCAACATTAGTGAGTATGCCAAGAAGCAAACTGAAGGAAATCAGCCAGCAAGACCTGACACATTTTTCATCATTATGTACACCAGTGGCTCTCAACCTTCCTAATGCCGTGACCCTTTAATACTCATATGTGGGTGTATCTACATGTGGGTGGACCCACCTGAAGACAGCTAGAGGAGCGGTGTTTTGGTTTCTAAGACCACAGGAAATTTGTGTTTTCCAATGGTCTTAGGCAACCCCTGTGATCCCCGTGAAAGGGTCGTTCAACACCCCCCCCCCCCAAGGGGTCATGACGCACAGGTTGAGAACCACTGATATTGACAGTGTCTGGATTCTTTGACCTTCAAATAATAAAATTCCACATCCTCTGATATAGGCACCAATCAAGAAACTAAAGGAGGGGCTCAGAAAGGTTTTAAAATGTTTGGCAATCACAATCTTCTTATCATCACACACTAATATGTGCTCACTACATTGTAACACAGGAAAGGACAAAAGATCGAGTCAGGTACATTACTTACATATGCATTTTAGTATGCAAAGCCTAGAGTAAAATTACCCAGGAATAATAGAGCCCTAGAACCAGCAACCTCTGAAACTATCAAAAAGAAGTCTCATCAGGCTCTTTCGTTTTTTTCCCTTTTTCCTCTTTGAGAAAATTAGCTCTGTGACCCAGGTATTCTGGGCCAGTTAAGAAACCCTGACACACAAGTTTGGGGTTTTCCTCCTTTAAATTTGCTGCCTATAATCCGACTCCAGTAAGGTAGAGTAGAGATTGATGCCCTTATAGGGGTATTAGCAAGAGCTGTTGGCTTCCTGATTTCATAGAACAGTGAAAACTTTGATGACAAACAATAAGATTTATTCATACTTAATATCATTTCTATATTTCAAGAATTACTCCAGACTTAACTAAAGACTTGCAAGTCAATGGAGAACATTTTATGTATGCTGCTATGTCCATTCGTGTTTTTTGTCCATGAAAATTACTACTATTAGCTATGGCCCTGGATTCTGGCCACTGTGTGTGTGTATGTTGTGTATGTAATGAAAAATTCAGGATGATGAAGAAATCCAATTAATTTTTCTGTATCAACTGGTGTCCCCCGAGGTCTCTTGACAAAGTAATGATAATCATAATTATTTTTACATTATGCTTTCCACTTCTTTTTCTACCTACTTCATAATGTTTCTGATGAGAAGCAGGTGAGTTGGCAGAAGAAGTATTATGACTCCTACCAGTGAGAAAACAGGAAGCCATAGTGGTTCAGTGACTTACTTCATAGTTAATATGCATCAGATTCAGGACCTGAATTTAGGCGTTCTGACTAGAAATGTTTATTCTATCACACCCCTCTTCTCAACAGCAGACGTATGTAATCTCCTCTAGAGACATCTGGTATCAAAACTCCAACTCTGCCTCCTGAAGGCTACACCTTCAAAGCCACAAAAGGGAGGAAGCAATGGTCCTTTTCTGATCATAGACGCATTTGAGGCAGAATTACCTGGTCTTTCCACACTTACCAGTCCAATTATAAGGAGCCCTCAGGATCACATCTTGACTTAGTTTTACAATGTAATGTTATCTATGTTTTATTATAATTTTATTTATTTTGTTAAGTATTTCCAGTTACATTCCAAACTGGTTCCTGTGGCATGAATATTGGGAGTTGCATGTTTGATATCTTTACACTAGTCTAAACCAGAGAAATCACTACAAATGGAAATCCCCATTTAGTTAAAACATTATATTTTGATTGAATATAGGGCATTATTTATTGTAATGATAACATGTTCAATAGTTATTTTGTCTTTTTTTTAGTTTCTATACTTTATAACCTACAATGATTGATGGTAGAATTAGAAACAAATCCTTCAAAGATTTTTCTTGAAATACTTCAAGTACAAGCTCCATGGTAAACTATTTATCTGTTCTCAGAGCATCAGTCTGGTTAAAGTTCAAAGAGATTGATTACCAAGTTGACATAAGGATGTTGAAAGGTTTGGGTACAGAAACTTTCAAAGTGCAGCTACCAGAGTGTGTTCCATCAGTGGGGTTACAGACACACAGATGGAACTCTAGATTTCTGAAGTACTACAGGTGAAGAAAAGCTTATATATGGGGGAAAAGGCTAGACCATTCATTTCTAATTTTTACTCCTACGCAATACAACGAAGAACAGAGTCCATTCTTAGTGAAAATATCCATTACAAGGAGAAATGTGGAACTTTATTCTAGGGGTACTCTTGGATCGGCCTGAATGCTTCAAAAATATGAATTTTTGATTGAGCATGTTTTAACTGGCTTCACATACTTAAGGAAGCAGTAGTTATTTCATATTCTGCGTTTTATGAACTACCTAGGGGTTGTCCCAGAGTATAATGTTCATTAAATGGGATATTATTAGGCTAAGAAAAATATTGATTGGTATAACTGCAAAACATTAACTGTTTATTCTACTTTAACACTATAGTCTAAACTGGAAATTGCAGGGAAGCCCATCAATTGGGGAATGACTGAACAAGTTGTGGTATATTATCGTGATGGAATACCACGGTGCTATAAGAAATGATGAGCTCAATGATTAAAATAATGAAGATTGAGCAGAACCAAGAGAACATTGTATACGGTAACAGCAATATTTTTTGAGAATGTTTTTAGGATGACTTTGATCAAATAAGCTACTTTGACTATTATAAATTCCCAAATTAATTATAAAGGACATATGAAGAAAGACTATCTGCATCCAGAATAAGAAATGATAAATAGAAGCTTGTATAGAATAATTTTACATATATTTACTTATTTGTATCAAATGGTACCCATCTCTTGGGTGGAGGAGGGAGGGAAGAAAAAAAGAAATTTACATAATAATTTTGTTGTATATTTTAAAGGAATAGCAAGTTATACGTAATAGATTTGATGTTTCAAGTACAATCATCTTTTATTGTTCTATGTTAAGGAAATGCTTGTTTTATTCTATAAATTAAAAATATTTTTAAAGTGATAAGGAATTCAAAACTGTCAAGGATACGTGAGTTCAAATCCTAATTCAAATAATTACTAGATGAGTAAGTCAGTCTCTTTATTTCAGTTTCCCTGTCTGCAAAATTGTGCTGAATGAGTAAAGCATTTATTAAGCATTTACTTTTTGCCAAGCCTTGAGCTAAGCACTAGGGATACAAATACTAAAGCTTATGTAGTGCCCACTCTTTACAAGCACACATTCTAATAGAGGGAAACAATGGATATAGAGGAATGGAAGCTAGCAAGGAGTATTTAATTTGGAAAACGATAGGGATGGTGAGTAGATCCATCAGAATCCTACAAGATACCACCAATCAGGACATAGAAGGAGGTGTGGGAGACAAACCCAGGACAGGAATTCTGGATCTGAAAGGGTTAAGTCCTCCAGAATTTGATCTCTGATCCTTCTGTAGTATCCAGCCCACAAAGCTGTTGCAAAGCTCAAACTAGATAATATGTGAAATGGTATTTGCCACTTTAAAGTCTTATATCAGTGACAATTATTATGACCATTAGAAAAAGGTAATTTAAACCAAGTTAAATAGATCAGAGTTACTGCTTTGGGGGAAGGGTAGGCAAGGAGAACCTGAAAGAAAGAAAAGAAAGAACCTGAAAAATCCTAATTGTCTTGCTTAACTAAACTCTTTGGATACTTAATCCTTTTCAAAGTGAGCTTATTTTCTTAAAATTGTACATTCAGACAGAAGATGTGGGCTCTTTTTTCACAAGTGTTGGAGAATGTCTGCTTCAATAACTTATCACCATAGCTCTCTCGCTTTGAAGCTAAGCACATGATAACAATGATAATGACATGGTAAATTATGTTACCATGGCACAGAGGCCTCCAATGGCTGCTCATGTTTCAGTTGTGGGGACACTGAATTTTTATTAGACTTTGGGTCAAAACAGCCATGGCTATTATCTGTGTGACATAACTTTGAATGTCTTTGAAGTGAGTAGTTCTTGGAATTTAATAAAAAAAGGGGCAGTCTGATACAGTGTGAGACTCAGAAGAACCAAAAAAGAAGCCTGGATCTGAGTCTCACCTCTACACTTATTTCCAGTACAATCCAATAGACATTTATTGAATGCCCACTACATTCCAGGCACTGTGCTGTGCTGGGGATACAAGTAATAAAAAATAAGGACAGTCCTTACCCCCGAGAAGCTTATAATGTAATTGGAGTAGGGGAAATGGAGGAAGGAAATGGGAGAGGAGAGACCAGAGGGAGCCCAGAATAGAGACATCTTGTTCTGTGACAATGAAACCAGGGAGAGTAGATGTAGAGTAGAGTGGACTTTGTGTGTGTGTGTGTGTGTGTGTGTGTGTGTGTGTGTGTGTGTCCATGGGCAAGAAAGATAAAAAGAGGGAGGAGAGAAGAAGAGAAAGTGATGGATGACTTTTGGACAGCTCACCTGACTGCCATGAGCCCCATTTTCCCAACTTTCCAGAAGGAGATAATACTGCTTGGACTATGTACTCAAAAGGTTGTTATGAGGACAGTGTTTTCTAAAACACTAGAGTATATGTGAGCCATTACTAACAATTTCCTGCTTCAGTTCCATGCTTTTTTAATAACAAATGTTTCTGGGTTTTGTTAGATACCTCAGAAGAAAACTCCTAATTTCTAGGTTTTTTGTAATCTATTCAATAATCCATTCAAACCCATTCAAAAATACCTTACTGTCCTAACTTTCCTCACATATATACTCTCGCCTAAGATCTCTTCAACTAGCATTTACAATCTTACTCTATTCTATTAGGAAGAGTTTCTGTCCAGATCAACTCTAAGATCTGGTCAGCAAGTATTCCCAAGGGGATAGAATAAGAATGACTAAAAAGGACTGCAAATTACCAATGTGGGTAGGAAGGACATAGTTCTTATACAAGAACTCCAGCTGAACAGGTAGCTAGATAGATAGATAGACAGATAGATAGATAGACAGACAGATAGATAGATAGATAGATAGATAGATAGATAGACAGATAGATAGATAGATAGACAAACAAGACAGATAGATATGTGTATATACACATGCATACACATATACAGATATACAAATTCACATATGTATAGATGTATATATAAATAATACATTTTTATTCAATACTGATCGTATTTGTTTTACTTTTATAAGTGTTTCTAAAAAGTATAAAGGACTGATAGAAATCCATAAACAGTCGAGACAATACTCCTTCCCTTTTCATTGAGTTCTATCTTCTTCCTTAGGACCTTTTAAGTTCTTCAGAAACATGATCCTATCATCTAAGAACTAAACATTAGAGGAAACCCCCCTGAATTCAAGTAATATGACACCTGAGAGCCTAGAAATATGACAAGTTGTCATATTTTGACAACAGCAGCAAAATTCTTAAAGGAATAGAAATATGAATCAAGGGAAAATACTTTGGGATAGTGGGAAAAGCACTGAGGTAGTTATCAGGAGTTTTGGATTCTGCCAGCTAGCTTTGTCATTAAGTAACTGTGACTTTAGTCTAAAAAAGATTAAAATATAGCAAGAGGACAAATTTTGAAGAGCTTTAAATGACAAACTGAGGAGTCTATATTTTATTCTAGAAGCAACAGAAAACTCTGGAACTTATTGAATAAGGAGGTTGAGCTGATCTGACCTACATTGTAATAAAATCACTTTGATAACTGGAAGATGGAGAGGAGAGGGAAGACACAATTCAACAACTGTTGACTTTGGAAAGAGCAGTTTCAGTTGAATGATGAGATCCAAAGCCAAATTGCATAGACTTTAGAAGAGAGATGGGTGAGATGGACTGAGAACTGCTTTTGGCAGTAGGTTAGCCAAAGGTGAAAGATATGTGAGATGATACCAAGTGAAAGTAATAGGATCTGCTGAGGAATTTTAAGAATGGGGGGTGCATTGGCATATTTATAGGCAGCATGAAAACAGTTCAGTAGATAGAGATTGAAAATTAGAGAAATATGGGGATAGTGGGGACAAACTGTTGGTGAAGATAGAAGGGGATGAGATCAGAGGACTGGCCTTGGCAAGGAGAAGGGCTACTTCATCAGAGACTGAATTGAAGGATCAAATAATGGGGATTAAATCAAAGAAATGTGAGATGGGAAGAAACAGGGAGAGTTCACAGCCAATGCCCCCATTGTTTGGTCTAGTATGAGACAAGATATTCAAGGGATGCCATAGGTAACTTGAAGAAAGATTTAGAACAGCTGCTGTGGTGAGTGGGATATTCACTTAGGTAAAGAATAGGATTTCCTGGCTACATTGAAGACCCAGTTGAGATGTAATGGACCCAGCGAGAACAATCCTGTGGCTCATCAGGTTATATATATATATATGAGATTCTATACTTTTGCCTGAGGGAGCAGTAATACCCCAATATTGACATTACAAGATATATGCTAAGTGTTTTCACCCACTCTACCTTTCAAGGGACAGCTCAGTTTTGGATTTAAATAGATTTGCCTTGTTAACAACAGAAAGACATTTCTTTGATTCAGTCATAACTCTCTAGAACCACTTTCCTGAGATCTTTGATGGAGGACAAGTTACTTCACTTACCCTTTCATCCAAAAGTCAGACCTTTGATGATTGTCAAAGGATGACTAACTAGATAAGAGTCCTAACACTAAAGCTAATAGGGAATGTGCAGCTTTTCTTTATCTCAAGTAGGGATCCAACAACTTCCCAATCTCACTGGATCAGGTCTGGGTCCAATATAAAATGTAGGCAACAAAGGTAAACTTGGTTATTTAAACTTTGATCTAGTGTAAAGCTTGACTAAAATCTGTGTATTACCATCCTACTTGGGTTAGGGTCACTATTCTGTTGTTATTTTTTTTTAATGGGCCTGGTGGAATAGAGCACGCCACTTAAATTCAGAAGGCCTGCATTGCAGACTGTCACTTTTTGATTATTTGGCCTCGGGTTAATTAATCAACATATCCAAGTGGAATAATAAGACTTTTGTTACCTAATTCTCAGGATAAGTCATTTGAGGTTCAAATCATATGTGTGTATATATGTATAATTATATATACATACATAAATACATATATATATATAGGCATAATAGTACAATGGTAAATTTATAATGGTAAAGTACAATATAAAAGTTTTATGAGTTGCATGACATAAAGCATTTAAAGTGTTATATAAGGGTTTGATGCAACCCAACTCAAGCTATTTTTTGTCATTATTATGGAGAGCAAAGCCACAGCTCAAACCCAGCAGCAGGGATTTCCAAATGTTATCCTCTCTGACATCAGGGAACAATGATACTATTTGTTCCCTATGTCCGGAGTTTCTGTTTTTATTTTTCATTAAGGTAGCTTGGAGCCCTTGTTATCCTGAAAAGTATCACAGGATGCAGAGGGCTAATTCACACTGAGGATTTGTTTTTTGGAGAAAATTAGGGTTTTCCTATGCTCAAAATCATCCAGATGAGCAAATATTGGTCCTATTTTATTTTTTATAAAACAAAGAAAGATATTGACAAACAGATCAAAACTAAATCAAAAAAGAAAGGAACCCAATTGCTCTGATTTTCAGCTAACTCTTATGACCATTATTTTCATTTTTATTTTGAGGCAAATGTTGTAGTAGAAAGAACACTGGATTTGGAATGAGAAAACCTGGGTTTGCATCCTGACTAATAATGATGTCACTATCTGTGACTTAGTCTCCTCATCTGTAAAATAGGAACAATAGTACATCATCATCTCATCACCTATTTTATAGAGCTCTTGTGTTTCATAAACCTTACAAAGCTGCAACAATAGCAATGATAATAATATGTATTTATATAGGGCTTTAAGATTTGCAAAGTACTTTATGTACATTATCTCAAATATGAGCTGCAATTAACTATTTCTCTCCAAGTTCTTTTTAGAGATTCACCAGATCCCTCCACTCTGGTCCCTTATGGCCAAAACATTGCCGAATAGCAAACGTGTTTTAGCAGTCTAAGCAAATTAATACCATTTTCAAAGTGCCTAACTTAGATAAGGAAAAGCATTGTCATCCCTAAGTTTTTTCCCAGACAAAAACACTCAGAACTTTCTTTATTCTTTACTTAGAGAAATTATTTTCCACAACTGTAAACTTTTAAGTAGACAACTCTCATGGTATTTTTCCATATCACTCTTCTAACCAGATATACTTATGGAGACCCAACCCAGATATACTTATTTCAGGTATCTGTGATCAAAAATGAGGGTCTCTCTTCCAACAAAGCAGGTTTGAAAACATAAATTCTAAGCCTTGGGTAGGCTTTTAATGAGCTGCTATGGGGAGGAGAAAAATAATCACCCCTTTATGTCTTGCCCTCTGGTGATGAGCTCACTTAAGCTTGACCCCTTCAGACAGCACGCCTGCAATATGGCACCTGACTTGTCTTCATGGCTCTTTACAAATTAGTAAAGGCTACCAGATCTTGAAATACATGACAGAGACTGAAGCCAGAGATCAACTCATCACGATGCTGAAGATTAGGATGTGTTTTTTAAGACAAGTGTCATTACATGAGTTTCACCCCCCTCCCCCAGTTTCCATTCTCTATCTGATACCATCCCTTTCTTATCAGGAAACTGTTCCTTGTGTTCAAAAACATAAGTAGGCAGGGGACTTGAGTTTATTAAAGAATTGTGTTCTTTAGAAAGTATACAACAACTTTAAAAAACATCACAGTTGTAATTTTCAGTGGTTCCTTCTTTTCATTAACTGATTCATTGCTCTTGACTGAATTCATTTGGAGCCTCACTTGGCTCCTATGGGGAATAGTTTGCTACTATTTGGTTTCCCTGTATTAAACTTGAAGCAGTATTCACTTTATAGTAATGTGCATCTGGTAATGTTTACTTCAGTCTACCTATTCCTCAAAATTGTTCTATGCATTATCTACTTAATCTTCATTTTCCCATCCTACTTTGTACCTACTGCCGCCTTATATTGTAGTAATATAAAGAATGGCTTTGAAGAAATCACAAAAGATTAATGTATCAAGAGTTTGGAAATTGTGATGCTACTTTGCTGCATACAACCCCTATGGTTCCAACAGATGTTCAGTATTTGTTCAATAGCTTACAGCAGAATGACAGTATAATCCATATGACTTCTGGCATCTACCATTTGTCTACCCAGGCTTTATGCTTAATGAGGAGGGAATGTTGATTTTCTTTTTTTTACTTAACAGGGGCATGTGTGTAGGCTTTTTATTTTGGAGAAGTTTTCCATCATTCCGGTTTTCTTAAAAGACACAGGTTTGGGGGTAGCTAGGTGGCACATTGAATAAAGAACAGGCTCTAGAGTCAGGAGGACCTGAGTTCAAATGTGGCCTCAGACACTTAACACTTACTAGCCATGTGACCTTGGGCAAGTCACTTAACCCCAATTGCCCTGCCTTCCCTCCTTGCCTTCCCTCCCCCCCTTGCTTCCCCAATCCAAAAAGCAAAAGAAAAAGTCATATGTCTACCCCTTTTTTTCATGTTTTATGAGTTAGGAAAGTAATTCGAGAAAATGCCATGAATTGCCTAAGAGACAAACAGAGCTGGGAGATGGAAGGCAAGAGGTTTCAATACAAGCATATCTTGATTACTTGCCTGTATCAGTAAATTCTTGAAGAACTATTACTAGAGATAAATTTAATTTTATATAGCACTATTTTAAGAGACCAGAATCACTTTAGAACAAGACTAATCATATGGTCATATTTGGTAAGAAAGGGAGTCATTTTGAATGTGATGCTGATGAAAGCAGTACACTGTATGTTAGTTAGAAAACTGTTCCTATGTGATAAAGTTATTATTTACTTTGAATTCTAAATTGTCCACAGAACTTTCCCTCCATTTTTTCATATTTCTGAGATCAATTTCCCTTGAGATATTTAGTTTCCACGTGAGATTTTACAATTCACTTTAAGTTATCCATGGTATTGAGCCTAGGCATTGAATGAATAACTAAAAGCCACATCAAACTAAAATTGTATCAGACTGGAGTTAAAACATCCTCCCTGAATGAATCATTAATGTCAGATGCTACAAAATACCAAATTGTCTAAGCTGAATTTCAAACATCCCCCTTTCATTTGATTGGGTCTTAGTACCTGAGAATCAAAGAGCCTTTATAACTCATCCACTGGAAAATTAGTTCTCAGGTATTCAAAAATTAACTCAGTCAATTCAACTATATCTAGATTCAAATTTAGGTATCTAGGTCTATCCAATCTAGTCAACTTTATAAATATCATAACTGCTGAGATTTCCAGAGGATATGAGTGGGTATATAAGGGAAGGCAACCAATTCTTAACAACCCCTTCTTAAGAACAGCAAAGTGAAAAAGAAATGCCTCTTGTATTATTCTTCGTTTGAAAATATTAATCTTGAGTTAAACATTCAGTTCCTCTGATGCCATTCTACAAAATTTTGTTTCCCCCTTTCTTCTATGCCTATTTGGGGAGGGGTGAGGGTGTCAGAGTTGAGGAGGTGGTAAGGAATGTCAGGCAGTAATATATTATTACTGCCACAAAATATTATTAAAGCATAACTACTAAACCAGAAAGCATGGGCCTGTAAATTTAATGCAATGTCAGTTTTGATCTAGGTGTTTTGCTCTCCAAAGAGATGCTTAATCTTCTAAACAAAATTGAACTCAAAAGATTAAAAAAATAGAAAGAAAGAATTGGTTTTGCTAAAGTACCAGTACAGTCTGGCAATCAAATAACCAACTAGAAACATTCCCATAGGTGAGACTTTGATTTTCATATGGAAATATTGATCTTTTGGAGTATAATAAAATGTTGCCATTTTATTATCAGACAAGCAGTTAGAACATTTCTAGAATTTTGGTGTAAAGTTTATATAATCCAGCCTTAATAAAACCAATTCAGACGTTAAGAGAATAAAATAAAACATGGCATCTCTCTTCTGCCTCTCCCACCTCACTGGCTTGGCATAGTGGATAGTGACCCAGGTTTACAATCAGGAAGACCAAGATTCAAATTTTACCTTGACACTTACTGTGTGACCCTGACCGAGTTACTGAAGATCCCTGTCCCTCAGTTTGTTCATCTGTAAAATGAAAGGATTGGATTTCATGGAAAATAAAGTACTTCTCATCTCTACATCTATGATCCTATGTTCCCTCCCATTTGCCTATGAATATGGGCACGTCTTCCAGTGCTTAAAAAAATAAGACTTTGTTCCTTTTATACCATTAGCCTATTAGCCTATTATCCTCTCTCTGTGTCTCTGTGTCTGTCTCCCTCCCTCCCCCATCCCCTCCCTCTCTCTTTCTTTCTCTCACTCTCTCTGTCTCTGTCTCTCTGTCTCTCTATCTCTCTCTGTCTCTGTCTCTGTCTGTCTCTGACTCTCTCTCTCTCTCCCTCTCTCTTTCTCTCTCTCTCTCTTTCTCTCTCTCTTCTCTCTCTCTCTTTCTCTCTACTAAGCTTCTTAAAAAACATTGCCTATACCTAATCTCTTTATGTTACCACACAGTCATTCCTGAAACCCTTACAATATGTCTTCATCATTCTACAGAAACTGCCTGATTCATTGGACTTTTCTCAGACTTATGACCATAGAACCCTAGAAGTGTAAGTGACATAAGAAGTCATCCAGTTTAATTCCCATATTTGATGAATGAGGAAACAGGGTAAGGAAAATGAAGTGACTTGCCTTAGGTCTTACAGAGAGTACCTGTTGAGGCTTGTGTTTGCTCTCCTCCTTCCCCAAAGAATCACATAATACTTTGTGCATTTCTTTTTACTTTTACAAACCAATCACATTTTGTTTTGTATTTTAGCTGTTTCTACATGTGAAAAACCTCTATTTGGTTTTCATATCAATGAGGGCATGTACTATCATACTAATCTTTGTAGTTCCTCTGGTGCCTCAATAATATAGGCACTTAATAAATCAGGAGGAAAGGAGTTAAGAAGCAGAGACAGAAGGAGAGAAATAAGGAAATATATACATAAATATACATATACATATACATATACATATATATATGAGAGAGAGTATGTGTATGTATATGGGTATGTGTATGTGTGTGTGCATATGTATATGTATATGTGTGTATGCATATATATACAAACGTTAGGTATTTTTATCAATTACAAAATATAATCATGAACAGCAGATTCTTAATAAGCAAAGTGTTATGCTAAGTGACACAGGATTTATAGAACTGAGTTAGAAATAATCCCTGGTCCATGTGGCACTTACAACTAAATATAGGAAGTTAAACGGATTCAGCAATTAATAATAGGTTTAATTCAACCTGACAAAGATGGTATTGATAAATACTGCTGCTCTCATTAGTAAATGAATCTTACATATAAATGTGTGTTTGTAAATTATGTAAGGAATTTACATTCATTTTTAGTGAATGATCATTAAAGATAGGTATAAAATAAATTTTAATTTTATCTTTATTTTAGTGTAAAAAAAAAACTTAAGCAACTCTGTACTCAGGGGCAATAGTACCACTGTCACTACTACTATGTAACATGCTAATAGGCAAGAATAGCATATTGGTACCAAAATTAGAATAACAATTTGATACCTTCAGTTCAATTTGGGGTTATCTATAATCATGTATATTCTATTAGACATCATTTTTCACCTAATGACAATGAAAATTATAATGAAAAGTACTATAAAAGTAAAAATTTAAGTACCTTAGCTATACCTAAACTGGAAAAAATCCTAAAAATTTATATTTTAAATAATAATAATAATAATTAACTTTATATAGCACTTTAAAATGTATATACATTTTCTCATTTGAACCTTACAGCAACCTTGTGAAATAGTTGCTAAGGGGCTATCATTCTCATTTTACAGATGAGGAAGCTGAAATCTTAACAGCTTAAGTGACTTGCTCATTGTTACAAAGCTAGTCGATATTGAGTATGATGGCCCTTTTTCATTATTTATCTTTCTTGACTTCTCTGTAGCACTTGATATTGTTTATGATTTCTTCCTTTTGAATAGGTTGTTTTTCCCTGTGAGTTTTTATTACATTACTCACTCTTGATTTTCTTCCTACCTATCTATAGACACCCCAACTCCTTTGCAAGATCATCACCCATATTGCTCCCCTTACTTTGGGCATTGCATTCATTTAATTATCATCTCTGTTCACGTGACACCCAGAAATATCCAACCTAAGTCACTGTACTGAAATACATTCTTTTTTTTCTTTTTAAATATATTTTATGTTTTCCCCAATTAAATGTTAAAACAGTTTTGAGTTTTGAGTTCCAAATTCTATCCCTCCCTCTCTAAAACCCTTCCTGAGACAGTAAGAAACATGATATAGGTTATACATGTGCAATCATGTAAAACATTTCCATATTAGTCATTTTGTACAAGAAGACTCAAATTTTAAAAAAAATGAAAAACAGAAAGTGGGGGGCGGAGCCAAGATGGCGGCATAGAAGCAGCAAAGCACCACAGCTCCCACACAAACACGCTAAAAAACTCATAAAATGGGACACTAATCAGATTTTCAAGCTCCAAAACTCTCCACAAGACAGAAAGCACATCTGTTGCTACAGGCAGCACAGCAGGCGGGGCTCTTCACAGCAGTCTGGGACCCGTGCCCAAAACCCCTGCCGGCTCAGGCCCTGGGGCATTGGGCAGGGAGCCGAGTCTATAAGAGAGCAGATCAGCTGCACTGGAGGCACAATTACCACATCTATCAGGCCAGAAGAAAAAAAGGCTAACAGAAAGGTCAGTGGATTTTGCTAACTGGGGAGGAGAAGAGGGGGTCCGACCAAACTGATCCCAGGGCAAGGAAGCAGTGGGAGGCGGCGGTAACAGCAGGAACGTCTGAGAGCCGTGGCCTCCACTGTGCTGCTTCAGAGCCCTCCGCCTGCAGATACCAGGGGGGCTGACACGATCCATCTGGGCCAAGGGCTCTTGCGTTGAGTGGCCTGGATCTGGATTGGGGTCTTGAGTGGTGGTCCTGGGGTGTGCTTTCAGTGAGCCCAGGCTGGGAGGTGGGGCTGCAGCACCCCACTAAGAGCCCCAGAAGCTGTGAGGGCCCCA
>CM053594.1:187814662-187949951 GCA_028646575.1 Pseudocheirus occidentalis
TATCTATCTATCTGTATGTCTGTCTGTCTATCTATTTATAAATCTCATGTGAACCTCACAACAACCTTGTGAGGCAGGTACTATTATCCCATTGTACATATGGGCTTCTCAGGCAGACATTTTTTAAGTGACTTTCCCAGTATGTTTGAGATTTGAACTATCTTGGAACTATTTGAAGCTTTCTTAATTTTAGATCCTGTGCTCTATAAAGTACAGCCATCTTACTGCCTAATTAAGACAAAGTCCAGGACTACTCAATTAAAACAACATTTCCACCAATTCATAGTGCAATGTTGAATTAGTAACTTGAACAAAGGAGTATTACTTGTAGACCAAAATGTACTTGTGACAATTTTAGGTCAATTTTGAGATAAAGTACTAACAAAAGAAAAATAATATCAGGATCAGAAGGGAATTTAGAGGTAATTTGGTCCAATTTTCTAGCCACCATGACTCCTTTATAAAATCAAATGCATTGTTTTCTAACCTGTTTTTGAATATGTTCAGAGATATGAATCTTATTATCTTATGCTAATTTTGATCAAGTCTAATTGTTAGATATTTCCTCCTTACATTCAGTTGAATTTTGCATCCCTATACATTCCATCTTTTGATGCTAATTTTGTCCTTTAAAGATACACACAATGTTTATTCCCTATTCCAAATACTTTCAACTCTCTGAAAATATCTATAATATCTTTTTAAATGCGGTATCCAGACCTGGAATCAATAATATAGATGTGTTTGGAATACTGAAGATTGCTGTTGGGTTCTTACATTCTCTGGAACTCTCTCCCTCCCATCTTTACCTCCAGGCTTCCTTGGATTATTTCAAGTCTAATCTAATCTAATCTAATCTAATCTAATCTAATCTAATCTAATCTAGTCTAATCTAATCTAATCTAATCTAATCCAATCTGCTTCAACTCTTCTGCCAAGATGCCTTTCCCAGTGCTTTTAAACATAGGCTTTTCCGTCTAAGATTATCTCCAATTGGGGTGGCTAGGTGGTGCAGTGAGTACAGCACCTACCCTGGAGTCAGGAGGACGTGAGTTCAAATCCGGCCTCAGACACTTGACACAAAAACTAGCCGTGTGACTTTGGGCAAGTCACTTAACCCCAATTGCCTTCCCTTCCCCCAAAAGATTATCTCCAACTTATCCTGCATATTTCTGATCCACACATAGTTGCTTGCATGTTGTTTTTTCCACAAGACTGCAAACTCCTTCAGAATAGGGACTTAGGGGTGGCTAGGTGGTGCAGTCAATAGAGCACTGGTCCTGGAGTCAAGAGGAGCTGAGTTCAAATTTGACATCAGACACTTAAGACTTACTTGACTTTGGGTAAGTCACAACCCCAATTACCCTGCTTTCCCCCCCTTCAAAAAAAAAAGCAGAGTAGGAACTTGTTTTTGCCTTTGCATCCCCAACACTTCCTACAGTGTCTTCACACAATAGGTGCTTAATAAATGTCTGACTTTACTAAACTTCTACATAAGAGACTCCATATTTTTAAAACTGATATAAAGCAGAGTTGTGAAGACATATGTATGCAAAAGCATGTAATATTCATAATAAATATTTTTTTCTTTCTTAAACAAAGTATCCCTAAGCATTAAGTCACGGGATAAGCAATTTTAATACAAATCAAAGTTATCTGCTCATACAAACTAATGGTGTGATCAAGCAAAAGAACAATGTCACAAGATATGTGTTGGTACAAGAGTATCCATATTTTTTAGAAGAGGCAGAGAATAAAAATGCAGTTTTTTAATCCTCTAAATCAGTAGGCTTGTGAAATTTACCCAAGATGTACATATCTTATAACTTCATTTGATTTTGCTAATCCTCAGTTGCCTTTTTTCCTCTTTTTTAATTTGAGGCAACCAGTAGAATCATTTCTATCACTTAATCTAGTACCCTTCCAGTGTTTGTTGATTTGCTTCCCTTAAGAATTACAAACTAGACTAACTTTAATAATTTATTTCAATAAAGTTATTCTTTAGTCATGTCCCTCCATGGAGACTCCACTTAAATGCAGCATCGTTTCTCAACTTCAACTCAAGCTTTTCAGCTTCAAAGGAAAGACTCACAAGCCATTGTCATGTGCCCTAATGCTACACCTTGATGACCTTTAACATTTCTTCAGTTATCATCTGCAAGTTAAACCAATAGTATTAAGTTGATTTTATTCATATGCCATTGAGGAAAAATGTCGTTAGTTGTCTGGGCCATAAAGCTGTTCTATTTTAAAAGTGTTCAAAGATGATTTATTCTTCATTGTTTTTATTACTTTAAATAACAGATGTTTGAGTCTAAATTTTATGTATATATAAAAACATAATAAAAACTAATCTTCTGGATTTCAAGCTCCTTCAAAGCATGACGCCTATCTTTGTATATGTGCCCAGTACAGTGCAGTGGACTGGCATTCACCATCCGTTAGGTGATTTGAAAAGTACAGTATATTGTCTATACCAGCATTTCTAGGAAATGTGTTCAAAAGAATTCTATTATTCTTCCAAGCAGTCAAAGAGATTTTGCAAAGAAAAAAAAATAATGAAAGACACACAGGTAGCAGACTTTTCTACCTGGCTGTTTTCTCATCATGCATCATGAAGAGAATTCAGCCCATGTGAAGAAGAATCAGAGGTGAGTAAAATTTAAGCAAGTAAACAATGTTCAGGCTTCCTGTTAGTCTAGAATAATTTAGTGAACCCACCTAACAATGTTTGACACTTAATCAAAGGTACTCCAGGTGCAGTTAAATGGCAGAGAAGATAGAGCGTGGTGACTGGAGTCAGGAAGACCTGAGTCCAAATCTAGCCTCAGATGTTTACTACCTGTGTGAATTTAGGCAAGACATTAAATCTGTCTACCTCAGTTTCTCCCACTGTAAAATGATGATAATGGCACCAGCCTTCAGAATTGTAGGGAGGAGTAAATGAAATAATATTCATAAAGCACTTAGCCTAACACTTAGTAGGTGCCTAATATGTGCTTATTCTTTCCCCCTGATCAGTAGATTTTGCTTGTTTTGACAATATATATATACATAAATTTATCTATGTCTACTTATACTCATTTTTAAAAATCCTACATGTTTATTGTGCCAATACACATTATAGATAAATTAGGTAAAATTAAATACAGTTGAATAAGAAACAAAGGTGCTAACCAAGATTTTGACAGTAAAACAAATATCCTTAAACCTATTTTTAGAATAATATAAAGATAATTTTGATATTATCTCCAATTTATCTTTCCAGTTTCATTTTACTTCACTCATTTTCCCATATCCTATGTTTCAGTGAAAAGGAAGTATGTGTGTTGTTCTTTAAATATTACATTCTATCTACCACTTTCATTGGCTGGACTTTATTTCCCACTCTTCTCCACCTTTCACAATCCTTATATTCCTTCAAGACTCAGTTCAGATCCCATCTTTTCTATGAGACCTTCCCTACTAAGCTCAATTGTAGCACTCTGAACCTCCCAAACTTCCCCCCTAACTCTTGACTGCTTTGACCCTTCCTCCTCCCCTCTGTCACAATATTCCCTCTGCTTAGTATTATATACGTCCATGTATTTATATTTTATTCCCATGCAGAATGTAAGTTCTTGGGAGACAGGGACAATTTAATTTTCATCTTTGTAGCCTCAGCTTTTAGCAATTCTTGAACCATATACAATTAGTTGCACAGGAATGGAAGTATTATAAAGGAAGGATGCTGTTGTTCATCCTTCATTTTTTTGAAGAGGACCGATGACATATTAAGGTGATGTCTTGATTTGTGAATGAATTAGATTTAAGTGAGGCAGAGTTGCACAAAGTTATCAGTTTCACTATCTCTTCCAGAATCATTAATATCTAATGGCAAGACAAAGTAAAAATGACTGGAGAGGCCTACGGTGCAGTGTATGACCTTGGCGTCTTCAATGTCTGCCCAAGTTATAAGTGCCCCGCAGTGCTTTCTTCAGCTGTCTTCATGGCCACTGGAACAAATAGTTTTCATCTGCCCATTCTGTAGCTATTATCCTAACTCACTGATGGACTTGAGTCCTATTCGTTACCCTGAACCTGGTTTAGCTTCTTTACCTAGAAAGTTTCACCAACGTGTGGCTGCCACACATGCTTATAATGCTTATAACTCTTGGAGCCACAGGTAAGAGTTGAGAGCATGAGGTGGACACAAAGGGTGGAGGAGCAATTCTGAAAAAGGCTCAAGAAGCCCTCAAACCAGAGATGCTAATCATAATATGACACGAGGGGGTAAAGAACCTGAGGCCTCAAGGCTACATGTGGTCCTTGGGTATGGCCTTGTGACTGAGTCCAAGAACAAATCCTTTCGTTAAGAGGATTTGTTCTGTGAAGTATGGATTCAATAAAAGGGCCGCACTTAACCTAGAGAGTCATGTGTGGTCTTGGGGCTGTAGGTTCCCCACATCTGACCCTCCTGTTCAATAGGCTCTAGTAGTTCTTCTAGGACATTGGTGTGAAACTCAAATAGAAACTGTTCCCTGCTGGCCACATATTGATTTGGAAAAAGACAAATTAACATTATTGTTTTATTGTATTTTTATTTATTTTGTTAAACATTTCCTCAGTTTAATTTGGTTTGGGGGCACTGGGGAGTTTTGCTGGTGCATGCAGCCTTGGAGCAGTGAATTTGACATCTCTTCTCTTGGGTACTATAGAAATATAATCAGAATAAACATATTTTGAATATATAATATATATATATATTTTCCAGTCTTCTTGTATTTTTCTCTCTTCTACTCCTTCCATGGTCCTGCCACACTGGCCTATTTGTCAAATATCAAACATGTCACTGTATCTTTTATTCTTTGCATTGAGAATTCTGCCTTCCTAGATTGTTCTGTCACTGAGTTCTATCTTTTAGGTTTTTTTTCTCTTTTATTTTTATCTTCAGGATTCATCTTTCTTCAAGACTCTCCTTAAATCTCTTATTCTGTAGGAGGCCTTTCCTGAACCCCTGCTACTCATCCCCAATTGTTATTGCTTGCTTCTCTAAGACTGTCTTCCATCTACTTTTTTATATCTATTTACTTGTCTCCACTTTTATTAATGTAATCATCTTATTCCTAGGGTCCAAAATGTAGTAAATGCTCAATAAAGTCTTGTTCCTTAGTTGGCTTAAAAATATCTTTTGAATTTTAAAGCAAAAATATGACAAACAGAAACAACCTCCAGAAATCTTTATTTAAGGGGGAAATCAACAAACATTGTTATGAAACATCCTCTTAAGGGTAACTGATTAATTGAATATAGCTCCAAATTATAAAATAATCATTACAAGAAATCAATTACAAATTTATTAAGCTGTTTGAACTTGTATACTTAAAATTAATATAGAACATAAAATTTGTGGAAAGTGTTCAAATCATTTAAATACAGCAGTAGTAATGAAGAATTTTTATTTATAATGAAGTCTTCTCCCAAAGCAAAAGTTTTGAGCACATCTAATATATATTATGATGATCATTGTTATATTATTGCAATTGGATATGTAATACTGATAAATATCCCTAGATGGAGCTTATGTAAATATAGAAGAAAGAAATGTGAAATGAAATCATATTTTTTTCACTAATCTTCAATTTTCTTTTTCATTCTGAAAGTTATACATCAGTAAAATCCTTCATCAAATGTTATATTTACAGCATTGCATGTAACCAGTACAGAATGTCTTGATTCGATGCCCTGTCCATAACGATGACACTGGAGAAGACCTTTAATGATCATTTAAGTCTATCTAATTTGTTCCCTTAAAGTTTGATTATTACATGGCCACTCAATACAGGTGTTATCCAACACTTCACTAGCATGTCATGGCATCACCTCCCTGATGTTATAGTTCTGTTTGAGAATGAAGGACAAAAACAACAACAATAAAGGTGGCTGCTAATTGTCCTATTTTTACAGCTTTCCATAGATTCTATAGCTCACTCGATCACATGCATTAGTATTTAATAAGAAGTTCTTCATAAACTGTAAATCTGTGTGTAAAGTGATTTGTAACCACAATAGGCAATAAAAATTCAGTTTATTTTTATTAGTATTTACAGAAAAAAATCAGTTTGGGAAATGCTGATGTAGAGCTAACGCTTCTTAAACTATGGGTCACTACTCCATAAAGGGTTATGAGGAACTGGGCATTTTTAAGAGGCTCTTAAAATGCAACAACCAAAATTAATTAAAAATCAAATGTATAATGAATCCAAGGTGTTGCTGGCATGTCTTGTCTGTGTTGCATTGAGTAACTTCATTATTGCCTTGGTTCTGAATGCAAAGTATGGGCACTTTGCACTATGTATGCCCTCAGGCCACACAATCTCCAAGGAACAAAAGAGGTGTGTGTGTGTGTGTGTGTGTGTGTGTGTGTGTGTGTGTGTGTAAAGTTTAAGAAGTCTTTACAGACAAATATTCTTTAAAAAATCTATCAACTAAGGGTCAACAAACTATGTCTCTTTTACATTTTAAGAATTGTAATAATCATTTTTAGTTGGGGGTGAGGCTGTACAAAAACAGGCAGGAGGCTAGATTTAGCCCCTGGATGCTAATTTGCCATCTCCTGCTGTACACATTTATCCAGTAGCAGTAACATGGAAATTATTGTATCAGGTGTCAAGTTAGCTATCATATAGAGTCCCCATCTTCAGAGAAATTATAATTTAAAGAGATGTTTAGAATGTGGGTTAAGATTGTATTGTATATAAAATATATGTATATGTGTATATGTATACAGATATGTATACACATGCATATACATACACACTACCATGCATATAGAGATACAATTTGCTACATATATAAATACACATGCTTATCTATTAATACACACCTGTGCTATGTGTACATAATACAGGTATATATGTCCCTGTATGTGTGCTTATATACACAAAATGTACATATGTATATTTGTGTGTTTTGATATGGTATATATACACACATGTATATACATACATGCCAATTAATAAGTACTTTAATTGGCACATATATGTAGTGTGTGTGTATTTTAATTAGATTTTTATAACTGTTCTGTATTTGAAATTTCTTTCCCCTCCTCAATCCCCCATATAGTTGTGCATTGTATAGTCAGTTTGTAATGGCAGAGGACATTTCCTGCACTACCATCATAGCTATAGACCAAAAAACATGTATTAGGTTTAGCAAAGCACTTTAAAAAATGTCAGTCAGTGATTTCAAAGAGAAAGGACTGAGCTGCAAATGAGAGAGGAAGAACAAGTTGATACCCATGGGGACTGAAGTGGGTAGGAATACATTAGCCTGTTGCTCATAAACCAAGGTCATCTTTAATAGATAATGATGAAACTGAAAAAGAATATCTGAGCATTATTGAGACTAAGATGACCTCTCTTCAACTACTTCAGGAAAATATATTGAAACATAGGAATTAAATGTTGTTCTAATTTTTAATAAATTTCCTTAACTATTAAATGAGGATAAACATAGCATATACCTCTCAGGGTAGTGAGGATAAAAGGGAGAGGATGCTGAGCCTTTTTCATTGCTGGTAGACAGAGAGGCTACCAAAACCTCAGGCATGGAGCCAAGCAGCTCAGGGTCTTTCCTAGTGAGAGTGTGAGGAGGGCCTGCTGAGCTTGAAGTACAGCAGCGCCTTTCCTGATAGTGAAGACAAGACACCTGGGAGGCACTAAAGCTTCACTGGAGACTCTGGCATTGAGGTGTGTGTCTGCAACCTGCCCCCATGAGGACGACCTCAAAGAACTCAAAAGGGCAACTTGATGATACCCTGGACAGGTCCCTGAACTTCTGTGATAGCTGCAGAGGGAAGAGTCCTGGGGATGAGGAAGAGGCGCTCTACCACCATTCTGAGGGGCAAACACAGGAGCACAGCCACCTCCACTTGCCCCACTAGCCGGCATGCATATTGTTGAATATGATCAATGAGCCGGAATCCCCTGACCCCCAGAGTAACAGCTCGCCCAGCTGGAGCAGGCCAGCCTCCACAGAAAAGCAACAGGGGGAGGTTAAGGGAGGGTGAGGCAAGAGGGGAAACTTTAATTGGTTGGTAAAGAAAGTGCTGCTGCTTTTTTCTTCTTTTGGTACTTCTGTCCTCTCTTCCCCAGATGTAGATGGAGGTAGGATTGCCTGTCTCCTGCAGAAGCCGGTATGGATGGACGGAGAGAGTACAATTCTTCCCTGCTCTTCTTCCCCCTCCTCCCTTCTGAGCTTTTTATAATCACATCTTACCTGTCTGCCAATGTCAGGTGGTGTGAATTTATAAAAAAAATGCTTAAAGGGCCAGTATGGGACCCTGCCTTAATTCTTGGGATGGAGTGGGATAGGCTCTTTTATTCTGGGTCCATTAGTAGTGAGAGTGCAGTTAGTAAATAGGCAACAGGGTTCTAACACTGGGAAAATTATAAAGAAAAAACTCTGGCCTGGGCTCCATGTGAACCTTGGGTCTGGGTTTTCAGTAGTTACAGAGCTGGAATTTGATCACTGCTTAAAAAGGTTGTGTTATTGGGGTGTTGTGTTATTGGGGGGTTGGGGAATGGGGAAAGCAGTTGTCTGGATGTATGTGGGGTTTGTGCAATCAAACATTCATAAATGAATGATCAGTGCCAGGTGTCCCCTTGGGACAAGAAGTTGAAGCCTCTTTTCTAGATTATTTTGAAAGAGTTCTTCTAGTGTTCTTTGTTCAAAACAAAACCACATACGAAGCTAAAAAAATATGAATATTCTTGAGTGGGTAGCAGAAGCATTACTTTTTAGTAAGGGGCAGGTTGCAGGGATGCCCTGTCCGGTTCAGCCCTCTGAGTACCATGGCTGCACCTGAGCTAGAGAGAAGCTAGGCAGATTGGAAGGTGCAGGAAGAGGCTGCTTCTGGAATGCTGGGGAGGATGTGGAGGGAGCTGTAAACTGCTACATGTGGGAGTGCCGTGGTGGGGTGGAGGGAGATGCATCTGTTCTAGGGAGAATAGAACCTTGCCCCCAATTTTAGTAAGCACCTTTACTAATGTGCATCCCTTCCTCCAACCCCATATTTGCATCTTCTTCACTTTCCCCCAGAACATGGCCTTTGTGCCTTCATACTTCACCAATATGCCAAAGAAATGAACAAAGCAGATTGAGTGATCCCTGAGAAGGGTCATCCCCAGCCCTTCAGCCAGCTCCTTAGGCAGTGTTAAGTGTTAAGTGTCTGAGGTCGGATTTGAACTTAGATCCTCCTGACTCCAGGGCCGCCGGTGCTCTATTCACTGAGCCACTTAGGCGCCTCAATTCATTTTTTTCAAAATTTGACCACTTGGAAGAAATAACTGAATTGTTTGGGATTGTTTTCCGTTTCTTTTTTCCTTCCTTCCTTCTTTTTTCCTTCCTTCCTTCCTTCCTTCTTTTTTCCTTCCTTCCTTCCTTCCTTCCTTCCTTCCTTCTTTTTGCTTTTTGGAGGGGGGAGGGTAGGGCAATTGGGGTTAAGTGACTTGCCCAAGGTCACACAGCTAGTAAGTGTTAAATGTCTGACTCTGGATTCCAGGGCTGGTGCTCTATTCACTGTGCCACCTAGCCACCCCTTCCCTCTCTTTATTAATTGGCAGTACTGTGCTAGTCTGACCTATGTATGCCCAAGTGCCCATGTCAAATCTGAGTGATTGACTTCTCAAGGAGTGGGAAGTCTACTGACCTCTCAGATCATTATTACTGAAGTTTGACATCAGGTAAACTGAAAGAGTTTTACTAAAAATAATCTGAGCAGATAAGGCAAACCAAAGGCTGAAATTAACATTTCCTGACCCAGTTTTGTCTACATAAAGAAGGATTTACCTTTTTTCACCCCCTCTCTCAAATGATATAGATTAGATCACTGACATGATAAGGGGAAAATGTGGGGAAAAGGCTGTGGGGATGAACAAGCACCCCTGACTATATTTGATGAAACCAAAATCTATCTTGAACAAGGTGAAAATCAAAATATGCTGACTTTTTGAATGACTTGCATGTGGTTGTCTCATTGTCCCATGTATACCAAAAGTACCATGCTTTTGTGAATATACTTTGAAGCAGCTTTGTGCACATCTTAACCAAAATGTTGGGGGAAAATTTTGGCTCTCCCAGGGGAACTTATTGTAAGCATTTACCTATTTAGAGAGCAAAATCCCTAGGCAATTCTTGTATGCCTGGGGGTGTTCATCAGAGCCCTTGATGGCAGCCTACTGTTTTTTGCCAAAGAAACTTTGCTGAATAGAGAGATTTACTCTACCCACAGCTGCAATTTGCACATTGCTGCGTTAAACCCCAGAGGTCTGTGTTCTGTTTCCAGTAAGTGGAATCCTGCCCTAGATATGTCTGCATGAGCATTGTTTGCTGAGCTCCTGTCACCTTCCTCTGCTCCCCCTGCTGCTCTTGGTCCTTGGCTCACAGGTCCTAAGGTGTGCTGCTGATGACTACGAGGACAGAAAGCAGACCTTGAGCAACGAACAGAGGTTGAGATTGGATTGCCAGCAGCAAGCTTGGCCTGGTTGTTGCCCAGACATCTGACTTTACCTGGAATTACCAGGAGAGTTGGCAGAATCCTCTGGGTGGAACTCCTATCACCCTTGGAAAGGGTTTGATCACTGCTATGCAAGTGTACAGATGAAAGAGCCATGACAGGTTCTTGATTTCCTTTTTATTTTTTTCCCCCAAGAAACACACTAAAATGTCTGAAAAGTGAGCAGGTTTTAGTGAATCTTGTTTCAGTCAGACAGGACATTGGAATGCCCTGTGGTCTCCTTAGGTTTTTCTCCTCAGATTATAGTAGGGTGCTAGACTGAGAATTTACCCTGAGATGTAAGAAAAAAAATCAAATGGTGAAATTGGGCATGATTAATCAACAGTGATCAGATTATGGTCAAGGTTTCAGGGCCTACTCCATTCTGATGGGTGAGTTGGTTGAAGATAGATTGGAAGTTATGGGAGAAGAGGGAAGGAGGTTGGACCTATTAAACTTACCCACTTCCTCTTATCTCCCATAGTCAAGATCTTGGTTTTCCTGGTGAATGAGGATAACAGATCTGAGTTGGGTTTGGTGATACAGTTAGATTAGCCAAATGTGGGCATAGTTCTGTGTGTTTGCATGTAAACAAGTGTGTTTGGTACATTGTCACTTGTTGGGTGCTGTGAATATGTGTATTTTAAGCAAAAGATTCAGCTGGTCAGTCTTCTCTGCACAACTTTACTGACACTTTTTCTGTAATGTGATTATTTTGAAGACAAAGTGGCTTCTATCATTGTGAAATAATCAAATAAAAGCCAATCCAAGAAAAAAAATTGTGCTTAATAAATGTTTACTTCCCATACCCCATTCCACTCCCCTTCAAACTTGAAAACATTATAGTTCCAGAGAAACACATTAATGTTTTTGGCATGCTAAACAGGGCAGTTAGTCAATAAATATTTATCAGATTAAATTGAATTGAGTTGTTGGAGTCATTAAGCAGAGGCAGGTAAGTGGTATAGTGGTTATAATGCTGGAGCTGGGGTCAGAAAGACCTGAGTTCAAACTCTATCTCAGACACAAACTTGCTGTGTAACCTGGGACAATTATCTTTAATTTCTTTTTGCCCATTTCCTCATCTGAAAAACGGAAATAATAATAGTACCTACCTCACAGAATTGTTGTGAGAATCAGATGACCTATGTGAGTACTTTGCAAAGTTGAATGCACTATATTACATATTATTATATGTATTATTATACATACATATTATATATGTATTATTACATATAATCTAGTTATTGTTGAGGTTATTATTCATCCTGGTCAGTTTTTTGATATTTTACTTTCAATAAGAAGCTGTATTTTGTAGTAAAGATAAAGCAAAACATTATAAAGATAGCATATGATATCTGGGTTGTGTAAGAGTCCCTAAGAAGAAAGCTCGAGAATGAGAAGGAAAAAAAAAACAGGTGGATATCAAAGATATGGGAGGAGGTATCAAAAATAGAGAATAATTATAATTTTGTTCAAGAAACATCATTAGTTCCCTGGATTGGTGCTGTAACATAGATTTGAGTGTCCTATTGACTGACAGCAAGAAAATAGCATAGCAGACTGAAGAGGTAGTTGGAAACTAGAAATAAGGCTACGTCTGGAAAAAAAAAATTGGACCCATGTATTCCACACCAGGGCAGGCAGATGGAGCCCTATCCAGTCTGTCATTGCTTTCACAAAATAGTTTTTGATGAAAATGCATCTCTCATCACTGCAGTGCCTGGCAGTTCACGTCTATCATAGATTTGTGCCCCTAGCAAAGCCATGCTAGTAAGGTTTACAAGAGAAATGGCAGGAAGGAGTGGAGTGGAAACGCAATTGTTGTAAGTTAATATGTTTCACAGAGTGATATTGCAAACTATGCACAAAAATATAGCAACTCAAAGGATCCAAAAAGTCAAAACTGAATAAATGAATATTTAAGGTTTCCAGATGCTAAAAATACACCTGAGATCTCATTTTCTTCTAAATCAGAAATTGCTTCAGGGAAGAAGACTCTTTGCCTTCTGGAATTCAGCATATGCCAAGTTGACTTGGTATCTTGGTAAAAATCAAGGCTAACCTTCATCTCACCAGCTGTAAACAATGCTTGAAATTTAAGTATCAGAGCTGGGAATAAAAATAGATGCCTACCTGTTGCCCTGGTTTTCATTTATTTATTTATTTTTACTTCTTAAAGGATGATAAATTGTGTCACAGTGGAATTCGAATCTCTTCATTAAAAAAAAGTCTATCTCTGTCCTTACAACTTTATTTTAGCTCAGTTGAAAATGTCACAGTAGAAAAAGGGATAAAAATAAAATTTATTTTGCTGATTTTTTGTTGTTTCAAAAATTCTAAATGAACTTATTTTTTCTTGTTAAGTTTTATTTCTCTCACACGTTCATAATTTTTCATATCTCTCCCAGAAAAACAGCTTTTGCATTTCTATTTCTGTGTTTTTGGGTTACTGACATGATTGCCTAATTAATTTTTAGTTACCATTTACATATACCTTAGCCAAAGCAAACAAGGGATCATTGACTCTAGGCCTACACAGGTTGTTTAGTGAATAGAGTCTTGATTTTTGCTGATTATTGGCTTGCTTCTGGGGATGCATCTGAAATGCATGCATTGACCCTTAATGTCAATCACAAAACTCTGGGCCCAAAATACTAAGGCAATTTCATTGTTTTCAGGGTATATCTGGCAGTTTCATAATAAACAGTGTGATCGCTTTATGGATCTGTTTCTCTCTTGAGCAAACTTAAAAAAAACGCTGAGTAAAACCCATATTGGTTATTGAGTATATGAAACTTGGCTGCTATTTTTGTTCATAATTGTCACTAGCTCTGCTTTGGCTTTATGTTGCTAAAGTGGGGGAGTGGTGTTAAGATTTTCTTAGTGTTCCTCTCTATTTCAGATATGGAATTTGAGAAAGGTCATGTAAATATCAATGAGAATATTCCATGATTTTTTACCATCTTTTTGTATATAGTTTCAAGTTAAAGAACAAGTAAAAATCTAAGAAAATTACCTAATTTTTTTCTTAAAACGCACATATACCCAGAACACAACCTAAACCCTTTCTTCAGTCTACATTACATTTAAAGCAAAGCTCTGAATGCTTAATCTAAAGGAATTTCAAATTCTGAACAGACTAGGTGTAGAAATGATTGGTATTTGGTTCCCAAAACCACAAAATATTTTTTAAAATATGCACTTTTTCGTTTAAAAACAACTATTTGTCTCAACTTTAACTGTGATATACCAAGAATAGCAGTTTTTATTCATCTTATTGTACAAAGCATACTGAAATATTTTTGAAAAAGCAAATACGTATATTTTAGCCACGGCACAAGATGGCAGAATGTCTCACCTTCTAAATCTTTCTTCTCAGAATTAATTCAACCTGTTTTTACTCCCAAATTCTGGCATTCTCAAATTTGGAAAAAATTGATGAGGAACAATCTCTCTCCATCAAGACTTTTTTCCCCTCTCTAAATGTGCAGCCATCAGCCACCCACACATGAGTTAAACAGCATTTAAGATGAAGAAAACTGCATCTGCAAAGACACTTATATTTGGCTCTTTATCTGGGATAATTCCAACCAAATGGTAAATTCCCCTAGAAAGATTTTCTTTCTAAAAGATCTTCCAAATGCTTTCCTTTGAGTTTTTAAAATTACTGATGAGCTGCAGAACCATTTTCTATAGTGGATTAGAATTGTGAGCTATTTAAAAAAAATGTAAAGATTTCTAGAAGGATTGATTCATTAGAAGGGAAACGTAAGAGAAATAGGGAAGTGGTAACTTAACTGCAGTTGGAGGATTTTAAGTTTGCATATGAAAGCACACTATCATGACAACAGGTATGCCATTTCAAGAAAACATATCTGTCTAAAGCCTTTCATCTGCATTATAGCTCACACTAGTGTAAAATAATGCATTATTGTTCTAATGAGTAGCTGTTGGACTGTGTGCAACATCTGAATAATAATGTACTTTTGACCTGAAAGTTTGGTCAAAGGAGGCAAACAGGCTAGGTGACATATATTTATATCATTTATTACCTTAAAGCTGGTAGATACATGCTGCGCAGAGCCAAAACCTAAGTTCTGACTGAGTGATACAAAAATGAGAAAGTTTTATATGTTTTAGGAAAATCTCAGCATGTCTGTGTCCCTCAGATTTATGGTCTCCATATGTTTATAAGACAATTGACAAAGTAGTGTCAGCTGGATCCCAGGATACCTGAGCCTCCCTCACTCAGCACAGGCCTATAGAAAACATAAAGGAAGTCCCACTATTCGGCCTTATTTGGTCTTTGAAGTTGCCGACACAGGAAACGGCATTTTTAGAGCAAAGCAAAACAGTTTGATTGATTAGTTCAAGCATTGACCCTTATTGGAATTCAAATATTGTCAGTACACATAAGATATATATAGAATTTATGGAAAGAGGGGATGGAGATAGTCACTGGAGGGATTGGGAAAGGCTTTGTGCAGAAGGGGGAACCTGAGTTGAGTAATGAAGTCAGGGAAACTACAAGGCAGAATTAATGGGACAGGACACTCTAGGCATGGGAGAAGACATCAGAAAAGTAAGAGCATACTGATCATACAGCACAAAAAGAGGAGAAAAATATTACAAGACTAGGAAGTTAGGAAGGGGCCAAATTATGAAGAGCTTTAAATTCCAATGAGTTTCTATTTGATTTTATAGGTAAAAGGAAGCCATGAGCTCATTGCCTCCTATGATCAGATTCATACTTTAGAAAACCCACTTTTACAAAAGAGTAGAATGTGAATTGGAGTGAGAAGGGATATGAATCAGGAAGACTTGTTAGTAGTTTATTGCAATAATTCAGGTGAGAAATGGGAAACTGCAATAGGATGGCATTTGTACGAGTGAAGAGAAGGGAGGCATATAGAAGACATGTTATGAAGATAGAAACAAGACTTGGCAATGGTTATGCAGGCAGCTAGGTGGCACAGTGGAAAGGGCACTGGGTATGGAGTCAGGAAGACTTGAGTTCAATCCAGCCTCAGACACTTCTTACTGTGTGACCCTGGGCAAGTCACTTAACTGTCTCAGTTTCCTCATCCAGAAAAGGAAAATACAAACCTCTTCAGTATCTTTGCCAAGAAAACCCCAATATGAGGTCATGAAGAGTTTGAAACACTGGAACAATAACAGCAAAATATGGGTGTTTTTATTAGATTGAGGAATCAAGGATGACACTGAGGTTGTGAGGCTCGGTGACCAGAAGGATGTTGGTGCTGTCAGTAGTAACATGGAAATTCAAAAGGAGAGAGAATTTCAGGGAAAATAAAATGAGTTTTATTTTGGATATCATGAATTTGGGAATCTTAAAGGACATCCAATGTCTAAACTACATTTGTTAACACAAAACTGGAGCTCAAGAGAGAAACCAGGGCTAGATATATAGATATGGCAATTATCCACACAGAAATGATGATGGAACTCCTAAATAGTTGATGCCATCACAATGTAAAAATAATAAGAGATTATAAGAAAAGAAAAAAGGACCCAAACCAGATCCTGGGGGAACATCTAGCGTTAGTGGACATGACACAGAGATTAAGCAAAGGAGACTGAGAAGGGGCAGTGAGATTTGAGGAGAACCAGGAGAGACCAGTCTCATGAAAACTTAGAGAAGAGTATATTCAGGAAAGGTAGGTGATGAGCAAAGTCAAACGTCACTAAGAAGAACAAGGACTGAGAAAAGATCATTAGATTTGGATAGGTAACTAGAGAGAGGGTGGTTTTAAATGAACGATGGAGTCAAGTCAGACTGCAGAGAGTTTAGAACTGAGAAGAAAGGAAATAGAGACTTTCAGTGTAGTCACTTTTTCATGAGGAGTTTATACACAAATGGGAAAGGAGATAAAAGATAAAAGATATAGGGGATCAGGTTCAGTGTTTTGTTCTGTTTTTTTTAAAGACAAAGGAGACATAGACATATTTATAGACATCAGGGAAGGAGCCAATAGACAGAGACTGAAGATGAGAGAGTGGGAAGGACAAGTCTAGAAGGGATTGGATCAAAAGTAGCTATAGAAGGCAAAGAGAGGCATGACTTCTTTATGTGAGACTAGAGTGAAAAAGAATTGGTGGGGGAATATGTCTGAGGGATGTGATATGAGGAAGTGAGGAGGAGCTCTGAAAATGTTCTGGATTTATTTATTTATTTTTGGAGATGAAAGAGTGAAGGGAATGGAGATCATGGTGAGAACAAGGAACACAGTTAAAGAAATCATGAGGCATGAGGGAAGATATAATGATAAAAAATTATGATAAGTAGCAGTTCCATAGCTCATGAGCAAGAAAGTGGAATGCTTCTAAATGTTGGCAAGAAGGTGCTGGCAAGATCAAAGGCACTGACATACCTGTAATAGTCTTGTTGAATCTTAAGTCATTTCTAATTGGAATCACACAAGATGCAACGGCAATAGCATCACATTCTAGGAGGTTAAACTTCTAGGAAAGACCTATTAGTCTAATCTTGTGCTTCCTTCCACAGGCCCTTCTCCACCTATGGATACTCTGCTTGGATTTACTCTGTAATGGTGAACATTATTCTCATCCCCTTCTACTTGCCCCATCCCAGTCATTTTAAACACTTTCCTTCTGAGATTCAAACCCCATCCTCAACTCATCACTCCCTGACATCCATCCTTTTCAACCCTAACCCTTCTCTCATTTTTGAGTTTCTTCTAGGGGCTTTCATTTTGGGGACCAGGGGTCAGTCATGTTTCATTCCCCTACCAGCTGTGCTTCTCATTCTCTGTCCTTTGACTCCATAAGCTGCCTTCTCACTTGGGAACTTCCCTCAGGTCCTTCTCACCCTGGATTGTCCCTCTGCTCTGCTGTTTCCCTTCTCCCATTGGTGAGTTTCTTCCTGGCCCTCAGTTCTGGAATTGGCCATACCAGAGTGTGCTTCCAGCTCTCAGGCCTTTGGCTTTTACCACCAGGTTCTTGTGAGCATACTCCTCACTTTCCACACATACTTGTTAGCTTGTTTTTATTTGCTGTCTTGCTCCATTAGAATATAAGTTCCTTGAAGACAGGGACTATCTTTCTTTATGATGCCATGACATTATGGTATTTAATCACATGATTAGAAACTTGAATATATTATCTGATCACTTGAGAAATATAACTACATATGAGAAATATAGCTACATACTTGGTAATAAAGGGAAAATCTAGAAGAAGCAGTGTGATCCAACAATCTCACTGAAAAAATTTCTAAGTTTAATTACAATCTGGATATTATAAAAATGGGGAAGGTAGGTATGCTAGACCTGGAGTCAGGAAGATTTGGGTTCAGTCTGACCTCAGACACTTACTAGCTAGTTGATCCCAGGCAAGTTTCTTAACCCCATTTGACTTGGTCTCCTTATCCATAAAAGGAACTGGAGAAAGGAATGGCAAACCACTCTAGTATCTCTGCCAAGAAAGCTCCAAAGGAATCACAAAGAATCTGATACAACTGAAATCAACTAAATGTTAACAAATTACAACAATGATTTCAATACACACACATACACACACACACATATATGTATATATACCTGTAATATATATATATATATATATATATTCTTATTAATTTATGTCTTTATGATTAGTTAGTAAAGTTTTGCATATTCTCTACCTTAGGTTGAAGAAATAGATCGAATGTAGAATTTAGAACTGAAATCCACCTTAGAGGTTGTTTAATCCAAACCTCTCTTTTTATGAAATACTAATCTGAGGTCTATAGAGGTTAATTGACTTGTCCAAGATCATAAAGGCAGAGTAGAACAGAGCTAGGATTCAAACCAAAAAGTTTTCAGACTTTAAATTCAGGTGTCTTTCCGCTATCCCATGTTGCCTTCCTGACATTTTGTTTCAGGCACAAGGTCCTTATTATTTTTTTAAATTGTCCTAGCAAATGCACAGAATGTTTGTGAGCCTTAAAGCAGTATATAAAAGTGAGTGGTAATTATTTAAAAGTAATCCATGTTCAATTTTCAGGTTTTACTCCTCTTTACTCTGCAATAAGCTAGTGATATTGAAACTTCCCTTTAAACATCTTAGATACTTGTTTTTACATTTGAAAGCTTCCTTTGAAAAACAAAATAACAGTATAAGCTGTCCCCTAGGACATGATTCTGCAATATTCTACCATTTCTATTCAAGTTGGGCCTCCTGCGTCAGCAATTCTCTCACTGAGCAGCTGGAAGTGCAAATGGAGAGCATCAAAAGTACATTTTTACTCCTGTTGGTGCTTCCAGCCGCTAATGTACTAGTCCAGATATTGGAATGTTCATTTAAGTCAGTTTAGGAAATGGGCCAACATTTTAAGAGTAACTTGAGTTTTCTTGGTTTTTTTCACTTGACTTAAAAAGCATAGAAAAGTTAATAACATGAAAGGAAGACCCTTAAATGTGGCATACCCCTATTGCAAAGGATGGGAATGAGAGTCACATAGGATAGGAAGTCATGAATAGTCTGTCTATGTGACTTGTATCATTAAAAGGAAAACCCACAAAGATCAGACAATCAGTAGAGTAGATTATTGATGGATTGTTTTCTAGATTGAGAAAAAGAAAATTGAGAAAAGACAGCCAGATAGTGTGGAGAAGAACCAGGGGAGAAAGGGGTCATGAAAATCTAGTAGAGAGTTTATCTGGGAAGAGCAGGTGATCAACAGGTTGGAGGAGAACCAGGAGAAAACAGGCTCATGAAAACGTAGAGGGGAGTATATCTAGGAAGAGCAGGTGATCCACAGTGTCAAAGGCAAAGGAGATACTAGGAAGGATGAGGGAAAAGGCCATTTCACTCAGAAATCAATAGATCATTGGTAACTTGCGGTAATTGAATAATGAAGTCTGAAGTTAAATTTCAGAGGACTTATAACTGAGTGAAATAAAAGGAAATGAAGACACTAAGTATAGATGTCTTTCACAAGGAATTTATTTTTGTGGGATAACGTGGTCCTGAGAGAATACCTCAAATAGGCAATGTGATACTGAGAGGAATCAAGAGACACAGGATCCAGTGGGTGAGGTATCCAATCAGGTGACCTAAGCTTTTAATCAATCCTGGCACCAGAATTACCTTGATCTTTTGCCAATCTCTTTACAGCTCTAGGTTCTCAACTCCATCATCTATGGAATAAGAAGGTTCGTCTATATCTAGCTCTGAAATTTCTGTGCTTGAGAAATAATCAGGTTCGAGTGAGGTGGTTATACATCAAATCAGAGTATGCTAACAGAGCTAACTGGGCAATCAAAGTGAATTATTTATCAAGTGAGGTTTGGAAATTTGTACTCAAAAGTTAATACTAATGATCTGGTAATTATTTTAATGGATTTTCAATGAACTGTGACATACTTGGCTGGCATATCAATATTTAGTAGTACTGTGAGAGCAGGTATTCTACTAAGAAGCCTCAACTGTTCAGGAGTTTCATTAAAATCCCCTTTACTGGATGAATATGTGCTTCTGGGTACATTTTGCTTATTGCTGTTCAGTTATATCTGTTTCAGTTATATCTGACTCTTCATGACCTTATTTGGGAATTTCTTAGCAAAGATAATGGAGTGGCTTGCCATTTCCTTCTCCAGCTTCTTTTATAGATGAGGAAATTGAGGCAAACAGAGTTAAGTGACTTGAATCTGATTTGAACTCAGGTCTTCATGACTCCAGGTCCAGCACTCTCTCCATTTCTCCCCCACCCTTCAGTTTTGGGCTCCTCTCCTTATCACATTAATGAATGACTTTAGTCAATCAATCTACTAAGTACCAGGCACTGTGTTAAGTGCTGAGGATATAAAAAAAGGCAAAGACCAAAACGAAAACAATAAACAAACAAAAAGAGGAACTTAAGTCCTTAACTGCCCTTGAGGACCTTAGCTTTCTAAAGTCTTTGTTTCCTCTTGACTAAAGGAAAGAGAAATGATGGAAAGTTGGGGGTAGGAGGTTCAGGTGGAAGGTTAACCAGTTTTTATTAGGCTCTTATGTGCTAAGCACTCTGCTAAATTCTGGGGATACAAAGAAAGGGAAAAACCATTGCTCTAAGTGTAAAGGTCTCAGTTGAATGGGGTAGACATATACAAGATATATACAGAGTTAAAGGAAAAGGCATTCATGGTTGTGGGGACTAAGAAACAATGCTTGGACAAAGTAGAATTTGAACTGAATTTTGAATGAAGCCAGGTAAACTGAGCATCAGGTTTAAGCTAAAAGTGGTCATAGAATATTGAGCTTTGCTTATGTAAAAGATCTTAGAAGTCTTCTGCCCCATCTCCTATATTTTAAGAATAATAAAAGTAAGACTCAGAAAAATTAAGAGACTTCACACAGCTCAATCACAGAGCTGGGAGGACAGATACATTTCCTGACATTCAATACTCATTCTACAGTGTCTCCCCGGTGAAAAGTTACTGAACCTGAGCTTTCTCTATTTCTTTATGGCTTTTTGGGATGTTGAATTGAGAAATTAGACTTGGAGTTACTATACCCAGGATGTATTGTGTGTCTGGGAATTATGAAAGAACATCCCAGGTGGGTATAAATGGGGTATGTGGTATTGGTAACCTTATGACTTATAATGTCCAGTTTGGATTGTCCTCTCAGGGCTTTTTAAACTAGGCTTAGTGATTTCTTCAGTATAGAGTGCTCCTTGTATCCATCTACCTTTGATAAGTGAATGAATGACAATGAATGAAAAAGAAAGTATGAAACACTATGTATCAAGTGTACCATGTTAAAGAAATTAATGAAATACTATATGAGGCCTTTATATGGCCCATTTCAATTCCTGATTGAGGTATAAGCATTATTTTTTGTGTTAGTGGAGGTGGAATACTGAAAATGGTGGTAGAAAAGTGTGAAGAACTACCTAACATTTAGAGCGGTCAAAATTTGAAGATATTTTAATAGTGGTTAGATTAACACCAGCTAGTCATTGTATAGAGGGCATTTATAATTCTATTAGAAAATGGTTAGATTGGATAACCTATGAGGGGCTCTTCAGTGGAGATTCTATGGTACAATTCTTTTTTGTGGCTGCTTAATAAAGATTTATTAATAATGACACAAAAGTATTAATCACAAACTGCACAAAAATTTCTATGAACTCAATTCAACAGTTATCAGGTATCTACTGTGTGTATGGCATTTGTTAAGTACTGGAGATACAAAGATCAAAACATAATGAACCTTAATGCCAAAACTTTTATGTTTTCCTGGAATTCTAAGTAATTCTCAATGGTAATGTTTTTGTTAATAATAAATGAGCCCTAACTTCTTTTATTAGGCTGTGTGGTGTAATGGAAGAAGCCCTGCCTGGGCAGATATCAGAGGACCTGGGGGCTGATTCCATCTCTGATGCTAATTATCTGTATGAACTTTGGCAAGTCATTTAACTAACATGGCTCTCTGTTTTTTTTTTCAGTTGTGAAATAAGAGGGTTGAGCTGAAGTCTTTTTCAGCTGTAGAAGTATGATATGATTCACACACTCTCTTCTCATCCTTCAGGATATATATCACACACACACACACATATATATATATACACATACACATACATACACACATACATATATACACATCTATGCATATGTATGTATATATACACACATATATCCCATATTCTAAACAATCCTTACAACATACATTATGAGATGAGTCTATATCATCACTGGGTTCCATCATTCTAAATCCATCTCAGAGGCACACTAAACTTGTGTGTATGATGTCATATGTTGTATATTATAGATATAACAAATAATTTTTGAGTGAATGGATTTATTATTTTCAACTATATTAATAGATGTTTTCTATATGATTGGAAGTCATGTTAGCTAATATAAATTAAATTCTGGAAGTTTCCCAGGGGGCTATGGCTAAATTGGTCTTCTGTTCTTGGAAAAAGTGAAAGTTGTTCATGACATTTCTCTACTCTAGGTGGTTTCCTGAGGTTATTGTTCACCTGTTCCCTGCTCCCCCTCAAAAAACATCCTTTTTCTATATTTGAAATTGTTTCTTCTTGATCATACCTCCAGTATCCATGTCCCCTCAAGAAGTTAATTCATTCAACTTTGGAATCTCCATTTCTCCCCACCCTCCACCTCTAGAGTTAAATAACCTAAGCAGTTACTGAGGGAATGCAAACTCACCAAACCCATTAGATCTAGCAGGTTCCAACTCAGGGATCTTGCCATTTGCTCTGCCCTCTTTCCCTTTCTTTCCCTCTTGTTCTGGGAACATAATTCAATAAAAAATGCCATTGGTTCCAGAAAGGCATGTCAATCACTTACCCCACAAGTCTCCTTCCCATCCCTGTAACTTACCAGACCATTATCTCTCTTCCCTTGCCATGACTCCCCCTTATGCTTTCCTTTTCTCTATTAAAATATAATTAGAATGCAAGTTCCTTCAGGACAGGAGGTGTCTTACTTTTGTTTTTGTATCTGTAGTACCCAGCACAGTGAATGACACATATATTAATACATAATTTTCATTATTTTATGCATTAATATAAACAGAAATTGATTTAAGATTAAAAAACAACTTTCTCGGGGTAGCTAGGTGGTGCAGTGAATAGAGCACTGGCCCTGGAGTCAAGAGGACCTGAGTTCAAATCCAGCCTCAGACACTTGACACACTAGCCCTGTGACTTTGAGCAAGTCACTTAACCCCAATTGCTCTCCAAAAGGCAAAAACAAAACAAAACAAAAAACCAACTTTCTAACCCTATACCATTTTTAAAAGACCATATCCATATGTTTCCTTTCTGTCTTTCATAATTATTATATTTTAACTTGAAAGACAGTGTCTAACAACAACAAAAAATACTTCTAAAATCTTCATAGCATAGCCTTGTATCCTATTTCCCTAGTGCCTGGCCTTTCTATGAAGTGTCTGACTTTAAAAACTGACAGACAACTTTTCATATATTTTTAATTAAGAAATCATGCTGTCTATGTACACAGCAATACAGTAACTACTATCCCTCATAATTGTAGACTTCAGGGAAAATTTAAGAAAGCCCTATTTTTTCATAAAAACCCCATTACATTTCCATGCAAAGATGGACAAATAGAACACAAAAAGTCCCCACACATTAAAAATCGCTTTGTTATGGTTTGATTATACACAGATACATAATTTTCACTATAGCAATATCACATAAAAGTCTGATGGGATTAATAAGTGGACTTCAAAAGAAAATAACACTCAGAAAGGTTCATGACAAAGGCATGTCTGTATCTAGCTGGAAATTCAAACTTGTTTAATTTTTTAGAAAGAGCAAACTGAAGTCTAGTTAGGAGCTCTCTAAGCATGGAGGTTGATTAGATTTTGAGCACCACAATCTCTTCCTTGAGAAAAAGCAGCAGGGAGAGCTTTATTCTTGCTTAAAACTAGAAGCTATGAAGCTATTTCCCTCAGCTACAAAACTCAAATAGCACAGTTAAAACACAGCCAGGGGCTATTAAGATTCAGACTGCACTCAAAAAGTAATAATAAACTAGATCTGCTTTTAGTCTTTGTTGCCATGGATGGTAGCATGCTGGGTCTGACTGAAGAAAGATGTGACTGTCAGAGTGGCTTCTCACCTCCCTGATCACACAAGACACAATACTTAACTTTAAGGACATTGTATTCTTGCTGGATTTGATTTGGGAGATGGCTTCACATTACTGCCACTACCAAAAGAGCACCATGTTAGCAGTTCATTGCACACTACTACCCTAGATATCATCCAAAGAATGGTGTCCCTGAAGGTAGAGGCTAGATTCAAACTTGTTGGGCAGGTGGTAGAGAGGAGAGACTTCCAGCAAAACGCGGCAGGAATGCATAGCCTAGGAGATCCTTTTCAACTGAGATTCTATCACTCAGGAATATAAACTGCATTGTTTCATTTTGAATATAATGGTTACAAATTTATAACTGAATTTGGTGAGAAGGGGATGGAAGTGTTAACTGCATGGAAATCAGAGAGAATTAAGAGTTAGAGATCCCTGAACTGTTTTTGAGTTTAAAGTTAGCCAAGTCAGGAGAGTGATAAACTGAAAGCTAATGAGTTACTAGTTTTAAAGAAAAATCTTTAACAGCTTTATACACAGACTTTTAAAAAGGAGACAAAATCTACTCTTTACCAATTTGATCTCTTCCATACCTAAGCAACTTGACATTATCCTACAGTTCATATGTCACTCGACCTAGAAAACATTTTTATGTTCCAATTAATAAACTAATTTAGAGATTTTTATGTGGAAAGTTAATAAAATAACATGAAGGGGTGGAGCAGGCTAACTTCTTTAAGATCCTGAATGTGTAGACATGGTCTAAAGTGCATGATTGGGACTAAAGATTTTTATATTGATGGGGAGAAAATGTGATGATTAGAGTTCCTTTCAGGAATATCTTTTCCTTTTGTCTTCTCTATCACTCAGTCTCACATAGAGATGATTGCCTTGAAGGACTGAATAACCCCTGACTACATGTCCCAAGAGGTAGGGGTGATGTGAGAAAGGATACATAGACGAGGTTCACCTGGTGAACATTCATGATTCTAGAAAAGTCCTGAGGAGTAGAACCTTGGTTAGGTTGTGCTGAGTTCTAGGAGATCAGGTTAATCCTTGAGCTGCTCCATAGTGGTTTAGGTCATCTCTGGATTAAGATTAATTGAAGCAGTGTGATGGCATGGAAAGAACACTGGATTAGGAACAAGAGATAGGGGAGAAGCAGAGTGATAGAAGGAATAGAACATTTGATTAGGAGTTGAGTCTTACATTTGAGTCTCATTTTGGGCAACACGCTTAATGTCTCAGTTACTAAGTTCCTTCTTTCATAAAAAGGGAATAGTGATCATACTCATACCACTACCTCAAAACATTATTCAGGGAAAAATACATTGCAAAACAATGTAATACACATGTGATGTATTAACAATTCAAATCCTAGCTCTGCTGTTCGTCACTTATGAGAAATTAGGCACTGATAATAATGACATACATAAATCTATTCTAGGTTTGTAAGTTGCTTTCCTTGTAAATTTTCTTGAGGCAAGTCATGCAATAGATAGAATAGGTTATTATACCTATTTTACAGACAAGAAAACTAAGGCTTGTGGAGATTAAAACATTTGCCCATAATTATTCTAGCACTAGTTAGTTAGTTTTAGGTATGGGATTCTAACCCAAACCTTCTGTCTCCAAATTTAATGGTGTTTTTAATACCTCAAATAATTTAACCTCCTTGAGACATAATTTTTTAATCTAATGAGGAAGTTGGATTATATGATGTCAAAGTTTCTCAGAAAAATGGATTTGGTTATAAAAAAAGCTAAATATTGGTGGGGAGAATTCAGTTCTATTTTTAGGTATCCCCTCAGCAGCTAGAAAGTCCTCTATTTTTATCTTTTAATTAAATAAACCAAGGGAGTACAGGAAGGCAACTGTAAATAGTAAAGAGATTTTAATTAGAAAAACCCAGGTAAAACTGGCAAGACTCAGTAAATGTTCTGCATTTTATTAAGTTTTCAAGGCTTCAGGTAGAATGGACTAGAAGGACTTAAGAATTTAATGAGCTAAAACTGAAACACTCATATATTCAAAACAAGGATTAAAAAAAATAAACCACAACATGGTTAAATGCACCACTTGCAGAGCATCTCATGAACCAAACTTAGACTAGGTTTTTTTTGTTTTCTTTTGTGTTTTTTTACTGAGACAGAAGTGCATATGCCCTTAGGGATTTTGCATGAGACTTCCTAAGAGTGCTAAAAACAAAGAATTCTAGCATAAAAAGTGACCTTAGGGGTCTTTCGAGTAACCCACAGTTAAATGGGAACCCTCTCTACAAAAATAACTTCCCTATAGCCTTCTAGCCAGCATTTAAAAGCCTATAATAATGAAGAATTCACATCTGTCCTATCTGTCCTAACACAAAACAGTTCAACATGCACATAATACATGGGAAACGCTCTGACTAGGGTAGAAGGCACCTTTTTTTCTGGACGTTTGGACTTTCTTCATACAGGCTAAATTAACAATAACATTTTTTTGGCCATATCAGAAAGATGATTCCCATTGAATCTGCAGTTTAGTCAAATGCAGTTTACAGCTAATAAGGGTCTGAAGATAGCTAGATTTGAACTCTAATCCCAACACTCTGCCTCAGACTTTATGTGATTAGCCTCAGACACTTATTAGCTATGTGACTTTGGTTAAGCAAGTCATACAACCTGTCTGCCTCAGTTTCCTCTCTGTCAGATGGGGAAAATAATAGCACTTACCTTCCAGGGTTGTTATAAGGATAAAATGAGAGCATAAGTATAAGCCTTAACATGCTATAAAAACATTGCAAACCTTGAGGTACTATAAAAATTCTACTTGGATCTTATTGCATTTGGCTCATCCTCCCTTCTTTGTGAAGATCCTTTTGGAATCTGACTTTTATATGTAAGATGACATTTATTTCTTTGCACTTCTGGTCATCTCAAAATTTGAAAAGCAGGCTACCTTTAACTTTATCTATGTCACTAGAAATTGTTGAGCAGCTGAGGTTTAAGGATAGACCCTTGGTCCCATCTCTCTTTATATGTAATTAGTGCCATTTTTCAGCATATACTGTATTTGTCATTATTCAGTAGTTTCAGTCATGTTTGACTCTTTGTGGCCCCCATTTGGTATTTTGGGACAATTTGAAATTTCCTTCTCTAGTAGATTTTTGTTTTTGTTTTGTTTTGTCTTTTGTTTTTTATAGATGAGGAATCTGAGGCAAAGGGGTTAAGTGACTTGCCCAGGGTCACATAGCTAGTATGTGTCTGAGACTGGATTTGAGCTCAGGTCTTCCTGACTCCAGGGTCCCACACTATATACACTGTGCCACCTCATTATTTATATACTGCATATATGTATATTATTCAGATATGTGTGTTTGTAGGTATACACAGAAATATTGCACTAATTAAATTCTGTAGACAAATTATATACAAGTCAGAATTGGGGTGGGCAAAATTATTGCTATATAAGGCATTTTTCAGTTTAAAAATCGGAAAGTCTGTCTCTTGTCAACATCTGATATGTATCATAGTCTTAAGGGAAGAAAATGTCAAAGAGTTTAAAGATAGGTTAGGAATGATACAAAGACTTAATACTATAAAATAGAAGTCAGCTTAAGTGGCTTAGGATAGTTTTGAGCGTGCAACTTTGACAATGAAATAATAGATCCTTCCACTGATTGATTGATAAAGAACACGAGAAGATATCTATTAAATAGAGCAATGTGGCTGAACAGAGAGCTTACCTACAATTTAATTTATATGTAAAAGGATATGCACATGAAGTGATTTTTTTGCTTTCAAAGAAACTTATATTAATGAAATAGACTCTATTAGAGCCAATGGACTTGTGATTTAATTGATATGGCCAAAGGTTCAATTCACAACTCATTCATGACTTCTCATTCCCTTCCCTTTCCACAGAAATAGAGGCTAAATCTGTGATTTCATTTGGTACAGGGTGCTGATGAATGAAGAAATTGTTTCTAGCAATGCAGGTAGTCACCCTCTCTACAACATATATATACATGTATGTGCATATGTATATGTATATGTGTATGTATATGTATATGTATGTGTATATCTATATCTACATGTATATCTATATCTATCTATCTACACACACACATTTATTTATTGACTTTTAGTTTACAACATTCAGTTCCATAATCCCTTGAGTTTCAAATTTTCTCACTCTCCATTTCCTCCTTCCTCCCTACTCCCATGGCAGCATGCAATCAAATATAGGTTCTACAAATACCTTCACATTTAACATTAGTCAAGTTGTAAAGAAGGATTATAACCAATGCAGCGAATAATGAGGAATAAGGGACAAAATGAAACAAAACTCAAAAGAGAAAGAGCAAGTAGTTTGCATTCAGACTCTGCAGTTCTTTCTCTGGGTGTGAATATCCCTTTCCATTATGAGTCTTTTGTAGTTGTCTTCTAATTTTGTATTTGTGAGAAGACTACAACTTATATTTTTTGAGTTGCCTAAAGCAAGTGACTTAATTCTGCTTGCCTCAGTTTTCTCCCCTGTAAAATGAGCTAGAAAAGGAAATGGCAAATCACTCCTGTACCTTTGCCAAGAAAATACCAAATGGGATCACAAAGAATTGAATACACAACAAAAAATGACTGAAAAGCATTGAGAGGTTAAATGACTTGCCCAGGGTTACATAGCCAAATTTTGTCAAAGGTATGAATCCAAACCTTCCTAGCTTCTTTTTTTTTATTTGGCCAGAATATAGCCAATTTGATTTAATGGAGGGAGTGCAACTTTCCTCCCATTACATGAAGAGTTGTAAAGCAGCCCCATGGACTCCTTGAACAGCTTGGCCTATTTCCAATTTTTATAGGACCATCACAGTAAGCTACATCTATTTATAGGACTACTTTAAAAATTGATTTGTTTATTTAATTTTAGTTTGCAAGATTCAGTTCTACAATCCCTTGAGTTTCAAATTTTCTCCTCTCCCTCTCTACCCCTAAACCCTGCCCATGGAGGCATGCAATCAAATATAGGATCTGCAAATACTTTCACATTGGATATTAGTCTGGTTGTATAGAAGGGTTGTAACCAATGGATGAGCAATGGGAAAAAAGAAAGAAAATCAAACATGAAAAAGAACAATAGCATGTAGATTGCTTCAGTCTCCATTTAAAACTGTTCTTTCTAGATCAGTGGTTCTCAACCTGTGGGTCGAAAAAACATATTTCTGATGGTCTTAGGAACCTCCTCTATCAGTCTCCAGGCGGGTCCACCCACATGCAGACATGCCCACATATGACATGCCCACATGCCCACTATTAAAGTGTCCTGGCATTAGGAAGGTTGAGAACCACTGTTCTAGATCTTTCTCTGAATGGAGATATCGTCTTCCATCCTGAGACTTGTAGAGTTGTCTTATACCTGTGCATTGCTGAGAAGAGTCCAGTTTATCAAAGTTCGTCTTCATACATATGATATGTCTATGATTGTGTACACATTTTTCCTGGTTCTGCTCTTCTCACTCAAGCCTTCCTAGCTTCAAAGAAGTCCCTCTCTCTCTCTCTCTCTCTCTCTCTCGGTCTCTGTCTCTCTACTATGTTATCTTTCATGACTTGTCCACAACCTTTCATAAATCTTCTAGAAGAAATGTTCTGGGAGTTGTTCAATCTCTTCAACTATTATGTGAGCACCAGTGGATATAACCTTTAGAGAAGCAAGATGCTTTCGTATTTATCATCTCTATTGACCTATGTAACAAAATTGTGAGGTAGGTAGTACATGTATGATTCTCTCCATTTTACAGATGAAGAAATGGAGACCTAGAAAGGGTAAATCTCATCAACTGACACTGAGCCATTTTCTGTCAAAAGAAAAAAAGATTGTTTTTAAAGCTGATTCTAAAATGATTTGAAACACATAAATTACATATTTACATATTTTAGGGATTTGTTAAATTGGGCATTTATTGTATTGCAATCTAGGTATAAATGTATGGTTCATTTTTATATGACAATATTGAGGTAGTATAACCTAAGAAAATTGTTCTTCATTAACATAGGTAGAAAAGGGCATCATGATTTCTGTTTTAATGTTTTGGGTGCTAAGTAATTTGATTACTCTGGTTTATGAGTTGTTTGTGAAATATGGGAGAATTCCTTCTAAAGTATCTTATTAATTTGTAGAGGCCCCCCAAGAAGCACATAAAAATAACAAAAGAATAAATAATAATGATTCTTAGGCCGACATTTAAAACTAACATGAAGAAAACCAATGTTCAAAACTGTCTCACAGTCTCCAATTGACCCTCTTCCATTTCAAGATTTTCTATGAATTACAACAAAATTCATTTTAGGAATTTCCTTGTTATCACTTTTTCAACCTCTATAGAATTACAATATCTTTGAGGGAAGTGGCTACAATGGTTTCTTTAATGCATTCTTCAGGACTAAATTTGATGTTTCTTGATCTGTAATTGTTCAACTGTTATTGAATTAACAAACTTATATCCTTTTACAACAGAGTAGTCTGTGAACAAGTGCACTGGGGAAGTTGGGTGGCACAGTGAATACAGTGCTGGTTCTGGAATCAGGAAGACATTTTCCTGAGTTCAAATCTGGCCTCAGATACTTACTAGCTATATAACGGTGAGCAAGTCACTTAATCCTGTTTGTCTCAGTTTCCTCATCTGTAAAATGATCTGGAGAAGGCAAGTCATTCTGTTGAGGGCCAATGTGAGCCAGTCCAGTCATGGATAGAGTCTGAACCAGGGTTCCCCTGGATCCCACTCCTCACATGGGCTAATTATGGCTCATGGTGTTAGCTTACCATCTTTCCATGACTGGCAAGGAAACAGGGCACGATTACTAAGAGGTGACCCCCCCAAATTTCACAGCCACCAATAGTTAAGTACAAGCTGGTCAATCATTTTTTCCATGAGGAAACTGGATACAACCACATCTGTTATAAAAACCCTTGCCCAGGACAAATAAATGGACTACCCTGAGAGTTCCTGCCTGGCTCACCTGTCATCATTTCATTGCCACACCCCTGTGTTTGGGCCCGTGCCCCTGCAGTACAGGCATCATCATTCCAATATCTTTACCAAGAAAACCCCAAATGGGATCACAATACGTCAAACATGACTAAAAATTGCTGAGCAACAACAACAACACATTTTATTTAATATGTCAGAATAAAGCAATAATAGTACATTGGTACTATGCCACCATGCTGCCTTACCAGATAAATCCACCTTATAATGAGGTTCTTTTAGAACTTCAGTGAATAGAATTACTGTAAACTTTTAGTTATGTATGTTAACAGGAACAACTCAAAACAAGACTACATGGTTTCATATATTAAAATATTTTTATTGATAATAAAATCTAATGATAGATACTATCTAGAAAATACAATTAGGTCTAGCTTCTGCCCATTAGACTTAGTTACCATGAGAAAAGACCCAGGGGAAAAATTAACAATTGGAAAAATGATTTAAATTATCTTACCTGAATTTTGTCAGTCCTGCATAGTTCCACAAAGAAGATTCTTACATATTTTAAATAATTCTATTTTTAAATGTCAACAATGGGACATTATCAATAAAACATTTTTATGATTATGTTAATTCTCTGTTGTATTATAAATCCATAAGGCATCCTTAATGGAAAACAGCAAAGTCTTACATGTAGAAGACTATATGTATCTATGCATTTTACCAACTTTCAGAAAATTATTCCTAGTGAAACTAACTACAGAAGAATAGAAAGGAGAATTATGACTAAACTGTTTTTTCATGGATAGAAAAGACTAATAAGATTAAGATATATATATATATATGTATCCATATATATATATATATATATATATGTATGCATATGTGTATGTACCTCTTTTTCCCCTGGAGGTGATGCTATGAACCCACTATCACTACTACTTATATTGGTAATGGTGACAGAATTTCCCTGATCCTTTTATAATTGTGGAAATGCCAATGAAGCTTCCTCTTCAAAAAAATAAAGATCTTAGAAAGGACAGACTAGTGAGTATAAGTCTGGGAGCTGGAGGTCATGCTGGCAGCCAGATGGAAAGAAGCAATATGTCCAGAAATAGATCTTGTCTGACCTTGCATATATAAAAGACAGCCAAGAAAGATTGACAGCAATTCAACCTATTTTCTTGGCTAATTTTAAAATAATTCTGAATTCCTATAAGCATTTTTACTTATCTTACAGAAAAGGAGTATATATAACCATGCATTATTACCTGAATGCTGTTCTTCGATCCAAGCCTGCAGGTACATGAAGAGGAATAGACCTGCTACTCCAAACATCAGCACAGACAGAAAGACTTGTCTCAAATTCATGACCATTTCAGATGGTTGCATTTTTGCTCCTTTGTGAATACCACATGATAATCCTTCCACGTCTTCTCAGATTAATCTTGTTTTCTTCAGCATCTTTTTCTTCAGTATCCTAGAAGGTGGACAAATAAAGCATCGTGATTCTTTGGTGGTACTTCTTTATGGATGTTCTGTGAAACATGGAGAATATCTATAGTACTGAATGTTTAAATCAACACTAGTGTCATGGAACTGATCACCTATTCCTCAAGGGGTAGATGTCTTGTTACATTCCAAACACTTCAGTCTTATCTGACATATTTGTTCCTCTGAAGTTAATGGGTAAGTTTTTAACATTACATTAAACTAGAATTTAATTCAGAGTCAATCTTTTCTAAATTGTTAAGGGCCAAGGAAGGATGCATATCCCAACTTAAGCTATTGTTAATGAGCAAGGAATCTTTTATTAACATTCCAGTATGCAGTATCCTGAGGGTCGAGCTTAGGTAGTCCTGATACAAGTATGTAACAAAAACCATAAACCAACAAGGAGAAAAAATAAACTCAATAAAAAGTTTCTCCCTCTTACTTACAGACTTCTCTCTTCAACTCCCTTGTTTTCCCTCTCATTCTTAACAGGGAGTCCAATTTCTTACTTTAATGAAAAGGCTGAGGTCATTTGAAATGAAATCTTTCAACTCTCCTCTAAACCTCTCAATTTCTCATCTATCTCCTCTTTTCCCCTTCCTTTCTCAGAGGACTGGGTGATACTGCTCCTTTACAAAGCCATGTCCTAAACATGTATCCTCAATTCCTTTCCTTCCCATGTCCTCATGAACTTGCACAAAGCATTGTCCATTCTTTTTTTTCATACTGCTCACTAATGAGGCATAATAACATAGCAGAAAGAGTAAACAACTTGGCAGCTGGAAATCCTGAGTTCAAATCCTGAACCAGATCATTATATGATTCTAGGAAAGTCATTTCACCTCTCTGCATCTCATTTCCCCCAACTATAAAAGAAGGAGGGTAGACTAGATTGCTTCTAAGTCTGCTCCTCTAAGGTTCTTTCAAGGTCTAAATCAGTGATGAGATGAATCTTTCTTTTATATTGTCTCACGTATACTCATCCTATCAACCCTACCCACAAAACTTTGACTCCATTTTCTCATCAAGCTATCATTCTGTCTACTCTCCATTGTTAAAGTTCTGAATAAATAGCCTAAACTCACTGCGTTAACATTATTACCATCTGTCAACCTCCTGAAGTCAACTTTTTGACCTCTCTACTATATTTAAATAGTCCTCTCCAAAATCATTAATAACCTCCTTATTGTTAAATAATGACTTATCATTTGTATCCATCTACTTTGCAGCATTGGATACTATTGGACACTCCCTTTGGTTAACCTCTTCTATTACAATGCATTATATGGTTCTCCTATTTTTCTTAGATTTTTTTTGTCTCCTTACCTGGATCCCTCCCTTCTCTTGACAATTAAACATAAACCATAGAACACTGGGGTTCTATCATATGCCCCCCCTTTCTACAGTTTCTTTTGGTGATCTTTACTTTCATGACTTCAGTGACAAAACTCAATACAGGTCACTCCTAAAATCTATATCACTGAACCAAAGGCCCTTTTCTGAGAATCAGTCCCATATCCAATTCCCAGCTAAATATAATAACATGAATATCTTACTAGCACTCAAACTTAACTTAGGAGACAACACATATTTGCTATTTAGATAATTAGACAGACTCATTTGAAATAAAGGGTAAACTTTCAAAGATAGGTTCATACAATATGATAAAGAGTTTTTAAAATGTAGCATCCAAGGAAATGGAACTTTTTATATGATGTAATGTATTTATGTAAAGGGTGATTTCTATTCTATATAGTTTAAAGAGTGATATTCTGCATAGTTTAAAAGGTGATATTCAAGATCTTTCCCCAAAATCACAATTAATATTAAAATGAAAGACTGATTATTACCAAATGCAGTCCATTCTTGGATCCAGTCCAAAGAATTTTAGTTTTAAGAAGTACTGTGATGACCTTATTTTTATATTAAAGTCAAATATGTAATGAAGTGGTAGGAGCAGACTACTACACTGATGTTACCATGATGAACCAATGCCTCATGACACCAACGTTATGTGTCCCTAATATCTTTTACCCATCTCACAAATGTATGTTCCTTATATTAAGAAATCAGTGCATCAATTTGTTTTACAATTATTCTATTCTGTTCAAATATTTTCAAGACAAAAGAAGTTAGAGCTCTTAAACCTCTGGTAAGAAGATAAGTTAAAAAAATCAATCAATGATGAAACAACCCAATCAAACCAAATCAACCCAGCTGGAGTTGGCCATGCTGGTAAAAGGTCAATATTGAGGCATTATATGAATTATAACTTTCATAGTAGCCTTAAAGAGCAATAGGGAGAAAAATAAAAGGAACAACATAAATCTGATGCCCCAACTAAGGAGATAGAAAGACAGCACTTAGTTGTCCTTGATGAATTCATGTCACCTGGCCCAGATACAATTTATCCTTGGGTAGTAAAAAACTGGCCTATGTCATTGCTAAGCAATGGAGATATTTGAAAGATGATGGAGAACTGTGAAAGGTAGCATGACACTGTGGAAGGGTAGGTGTTGGCACATTATTTAAAAAGAAAATGAATAGAGTTTGTAAATAGTAGATCAATGAGATGAATTGATTCCTGAGTAAATTCTGGAAGGGACAATGAATATCCAACAAGGACGTGGTGATTACAAAGAGCTAGCATGCTTTCATCAGGAATGGAACAATGAGGCTTACTTAATATTTTCTTTTTGACTGGTAGGTTAGGAGAATGCTGTAGATATAGTTTGTCTCCCTTTTAGTCAATTATTTGATAAAATAGAGCAGCAAGGTGGTTCAATGGATAGAGAAAAACTCATCTTCTTGACTTCAAATTCAGCCTCAGACACCTACTATCTGTGTGTCCCTGGGCAAGTCCCTCAACCCTATTTGCCTCAGTTTCCTTACCTGTTAAATGAACTAGAGAAGGAAATGGCAAACTATTCTAGTATCTTTGACAAGAAAACTCCAAACAGGGTCATGAAGAGTTGGACATAACTGAATAACAACAACAAAATATTATTTGATGAAATATTTCCTATGGGAAAGAAGGCTAGATATAGACCAGAGAGCAATAAAAGCAGATGGAATCAGAACTGTCTGAATGACATGACACAAAGAGCATTGATTTATTGTTTATGTGTCAACATGACAGAAAATCTTTAGTGGACTATACCATTGATATGTGCTTGGCACTATATTATTTGCCATTTTTCAATCAGTGATTTAGATAGATAGATGGCATTCTTATCTGATTTACATATGATCTGAAGATGGGAGGGGCAGCTAATACCCTGGATGACAGTTGGTATTCAAGAAGATCTTTACATACTAGAGGACTACATGGCATCTAATTAGATAAAATTCAATGAGGATAAATGTGAAGACTTGCACTCGGTTAAAAAACCCCCAACAAACTTCAGTTCATGAAGAGTGAGACATAATTTAACAGCAGTTTCTCTGAAAAATACCTGGGAGTATTAATAGATTACAAGATCAATGAGTCAGGAATGCTACATGGTAGACAAACAAGTCAATGAGATCTTTTACTTAATTAAAGGAGACATAGCTTCCAGGAAAAAGGAGGTGATAGAATTAGTCTGGAATATTTGATCAGTTCTGTGTATCTCACTTTAAGAAAGACATGATGAGCTGGTCAACGTGCAGAAGAGTGGGACTGGAGTCTCAGTCACATGAGGAAAGGTTAAAGGGAATGAGGATGTTTACCCTAGAGGATCAAAGAATGAGGGAGCATCATAGCTGTCTTCAAGCATTTGAAGGGTTATCACATAGAGGAGGGGTTAGGCTTGATCTCAAAATGATCTTGATCTGTTTGATCTCAAAATGCAGAGCCAGGAACAAAGGATGGGAGTTTCAAAGAGGTCTGTTTAGACTTGATGGCAGGAAAGAATTCCCTTACAAAGAGAACTTTCCAAATGTGGAATGGGAGACTTCAAGAGGTGCTGGATTCCCACTCTGTGTCAATGCTTGACAGAGTTGATATAACCATTTTTCAGGTTACAACTAGAGAGTCACTAATGACCCTTCTAATGCCCAAATTCTATAATTCTATGATAAAGTTGAGTGAAGAGAAATGATTGTCAGAGTTACCTTTTAATTGGGAAAAAACATGTCTGTGATTTTAACTGGGAAAAGATATATGATTTTATAAAGATTGAGAACAGGGATATAATATATATATACATATATGTGCATATATATACAGTCATGTAAAACATATATCAAAAGAAGAAAAAAAAGCATGGGAAAAATAGTGTGCTTCAGTCTATAGAATCAAAGGTTTAGAGAGAATTGTGTTCTTAAAGAACACTCTCTACCCCTCTCACTTTATAGGTAAGGAAATTGAGATTCCCAAAGGGGGGGTTGAACCCAACTTCACACACCTAGTAATAGAACTGGGATTAGTGGGTCCCCCTCCACACTAGGCCTTGCAGTTTCTCTATGCCTTTCCTACTTCTGAAATAAAAGAGAAAAGATATAATAATAATGGAAACATGGGGCGGCTAGGTGGCACAGTGAATAGAGCACCGGCCCTGGAGTCAGGAGTACCTGAGTTCAAATCTGGCCTCAGACACTTAACACACACACACAAACTAGCCGTGTGACCTTGGGCAAGTCACTTAACCCCAACTGCCCTCCAAAAAGCAAAAAAAAAAATAATGGAAACAGGAAGCAACAGTTTAAGGCCTTCCCTGAGATCAGCAAGACAATTCTCTTTTGCAGAAGACTAGCCAGTGGAATAAATTTGGATGCAAGTGAACAACATAAGATCAGGTCTTTCAGTTAAAATGGAAACGGTAGAAATGTTGCAGGTAGTATTATAGAAGCATTTGGACAGGAAAAATGCCTTTTTGATATCATTTGTAATGCTTATAATAGCATGAGAGGAATTACAAGATTTTTTTCTTAAAAATTTTCCCTCAATCTTCAAAATCATTTAAAAAAATTGAATTGTTTTTTTAACTCAAGTGCAGCTAGGTGGTACAGTGGATAGAGTACTGGACCTGAAGTCAGGAAGATTCACTTTGAGTTGAAATCTAGCCCCAGTCACTTGCTGTAACTTACACGTTGTGTCCTTGGGCAAGTCATTTTACCCTGTTTGCCTCAGTTTCCTCATCTGTAAAATGAGCTGGAGAAGGAAATGGCAAATCCCTTCAGTATCTTTACCAAGAAAACTCCAAATGGGGGTCATGAAGAATCATTAATGACTGAACAACAACAACAACAAATCTTACACGTCCTCATTTGGGTAAGCAGACATAGGTAATAGCTGAGTTCAACAACAAAGGTAACCACCCTACATTGAGATATTTTATTTCTTTGTAGATCTTGCATCATTTTATTTGACATATTTCATGAATAATTTTTTTCAGTGCTATTTTAATAAAATTAGAGGGTTTAAAAAGTTAAAAAATGACTGGATCATATGCTAAGCTTCCCCCCCCCTTTTTTTAGTTAACCACAAAAGGGAAAAGTCTAAATATTAGACTAACTCAAGTTAGTACATAGGGACAGTTACCCAAATTTCCTACATCAAGCCTAGGAGGAAAATATTAATCTGACTCTACTCTATAGGGCTCCCTTTGAAAATTCAATTCTATAAAAGAGATAGCTACATATGGGACTGGTGTCAGAGGAGTATGTTTTCCTTTGTGCTTTTGAATTTTTTTAAATTCAGTTAATCTTTGGTTCTGGTAGCAAAGAAAGTTTTTAAGGAAATAAAAGAAGTGAAACTGTTCTCAGAGAGCTCATATGATGGAAGAGAGCTTACCATATTAAATTAAAGCTAGAAGAATATGAGTTTTTCAAGTACTTATAAGACAGTGTAGCCCACAAGGGAGATTTGGAATTTGAGGCTTTTCAAGAGTTATTCCTCAAGGAACTTCATGAAATGAAGGTAACTTTCTGTTGCATAGAACTTAAAGTTAAACATTGAACAGAAATAATAACTGGGTTGGATAAGAAAATTCAGATAGTAGGCAACCAATCAAATAAATTCTCCTACTAAAGACTAAATAATTGCACTCAAGAAGGAAGAGATCTTTAAACTCTTGCTGTTTGCATAATTAAAACTCATCTTGGAAGAGAAAGGATAGAAGAAAACTCATAAATCAGACAAGAGCTATGAACCTAGGGGAGTAGTGGGTGTGGAAGCCAATAGAAGTAATCCTGGGGGGATTTAAATGAGAAAATTATTACCTAGGCTTCTGGATAGAGATGAAGAATTTACTCCCTCTTTCTCTGAGAAATGTAGCTATTCTATGTCTGACACATCCTCCTGGGTGCAGAAGGCAGTGGAAAACCTGTAATTGTTATTATGGCAGATGTGAGTAGGATTGAGTGATTAAAGCCACAAGGCAGAAAGGCAATCTGGTGTAAAATAGAGAGATACATGAGATTTTCTCAGATCTCAGTCCATTAACCCAAAGTTGGCATTCGAAAATGGCTCTCATTAAACAAAGGTGAGGCAGCAGAAGCTGCAGCATTGCTCCAAGCAAAGCTGAAGGTCAGTTGTAATGTGAAAATGTACCTATTTGGAGATACTCAGTCTGCCTCTAAACCTCTGGAAAAAGAGCAGGCCATTGGAGATTGAAATTACTTGGAATAATGCTGCTTTATGTATAGTGAGCTATGCCATTTTGGTAGTCAAAATTCTTTCTTTGGAGCTCCAGTCAGTCATCAAGTTAAAGCATTTGGTGAATTCTAATTGCTCCCATACTCGTTCAATGCATAACCACAGAAACCTGAAGGGAATTTATTCTCCAATCTCTTGTAATACTTTGTGCTTCTAATGGACTTCTAATGGTCTGTTTTGTTACAGTTGTTTTTGCATAGGCCTATGATTATAAGTTTTATGAGGTCAGGTCCTTACCTTACCTGTCCTTGCAGCCCTGTATCCACTTGCCATTTGAAAATGGCAGAAATTTATAACGTGGAACTTAAATTGAAATCTAATCTCACAAGAGAGGATGGTAAATCTTAGAATTCTTAGAGAAAGGATTTTGGAATTTTAGAATTGTTCTTTTTTTTTAGTAGCTTACAAATGAAATTTTTTTGCTTATGTTTCTTCCTATCTGTCCTTTCTTCCTTGCTTTGTGAAGAAGTTTCTAGGGGAAAAACGCTTTTTTACCTTGTTATTACACTTTCAAAGAAGTATGGTAGAATAGTTAAGAGAGATGGCCTGTGAACTACAAACCCTCGGGTTCAGACCCTTCTGGGACACCCACTAGCTGAATGACCTTGGGCAAATTACTTCATCTCATGCCCCAGGAAACTATTTAAGGATAAAAATTGTACAGGGTATACTGGTCTAGATTGGTAAAGAGAAAATCATCCTGGGGGGCTTCCTCTATCAATGAAATGAGAATAAAGTATCCCTTTCAATACTTTAAAATTCCATTTTGAACCAACAGTAGGGTTTTAAATGAGAGGATTAGGGTTCAAATCTTGTTCTGTTAGATGTGTGACTGGGTAAAAAGAAAAAAAACAAAACTTAACCTCTCTGGGCTTCACTCTCCTTATCTGTAAAATGAGGCAGATTGAACCTGATGATCTCTTAAGGTCCCCTTTAGATCTCTGACTCTTCTACCAATTTGGGTTTTTTCTTGGCAAAGATAGTGGTTTGCCATTTCCTTCTCCAGCTCATTTTATAGATGAGGAAACTGAGGCAAACAGGGTTAAGTGACTTGCTTAGGGTCACACGGTAAATGTCTGAGGATGGATTTGAACTCAGATCTTCCTGATTTCAGGTCCAATCCTCTATTCATTACCCCATCTAACTGCCACAAATATTAAAGAACATTGAGAAAGTTTTCATAGCAGAAAGTGAGACTTTAGCTGAGGCTTGAAGGAAGCCAAGGAAACTGGGAGGTAGAGACTATTAAAGGAGAACATTCTAAGCCCAGGGTACAATCAGTGAAAATGTCAGAATTTAGGAAATGGAGTGTTTTATGAGAGAAACAGAAAGAAGGCCGATGTCACTGGCTTGGCACATCAGATATTTGGAGGAGAGTCAGGCACAGCTGGGTGACACAGTGGATAGAGTGCTGGGCCTGGAGTCAGGAAGACCTGAGTTCAAATCTGGTCTCTGATGCTTACTAGCGACATGGCCCTGGCCAAGCCATTTCACTCAGTTTGCCTCAGTTTCCTCATTTGTAAAATGATCTGGAGAAGGAAATGACAAATCACTCTAGCATCTTTGCCAAGAAAATTCCAAATGGGGTCATAAAGAGTCAGGTACAACTGAATAACAAAAAGTTTAGGAAGAGTAGAAAGGTAGGAAAGGACAAGGTCAGGGGTAGGGAACCTGCATCCTTGAGGACACATGTGGCCTTCTAGGCCCTTGGATGTAGCTTTTCCAGTGAGTCCAAGTTTTGCAGAACAAATTCTTTTTACTGAGTGGACGTCTTCTGTGAAGTCTGGATTCAGTCAAAGCTCCATGCTTAAGGACCTAGAGGGTTACATGTGGTCTTGAGGCCACAGCTTCGCCATCTGTGGTCCAGGTACTAAAGAACTTTAAAATCCAAACAGAGGGCTTTTGTATTTGCTCCTTGAGATGACAGAAAGCTATTGGAGTGTTCTGAATGAGGGAGAAAGAGGAAGAGTGATGACATGATCAGGACTGTGCTTTAGGAAGATCAAAGAATCCAAGTTCAAATTTTATCTGTGAAGCTTATTGCCTTTGGACAAATCCCTTAACTTCCATAGTTCTTAGTTTTCTATCTGTCAAATGACAGATTGGACTAGATGAGCTCTGTATTTGTGATCCTTTGGAAACTTCATACACAAAACGCAAAAGATAGGCATTTTTTTTGCTCTTACTCTGTTTCACACATTAGACAGTTTGACCAGACTCATGTTCTTAGTGTTCCTCATACTTGACACTTCATCTCTCATTTCCATACCTTTATACAAATTGTCTTCTCTGCCTAGAATGCACTTCCTCCCCATTCTCAAGGCTCACTTTATTATTCCATCCCCCCCCCAAATTGAAACGTTTCTTGGTCCTTTCTCCCTCAGTTGTTAGTGACTCTTACCAAAATAAGCTTGTATTTATTCTGTATTTTGTAAAAAAAAAAACAAAAAAAAACAAACAACTTGTATGTGTCCATATGCATGTTTAAAAGAAATGTGAGATGCACAAATTTAGAGACATCTCCACCCCAAATGTTCATACACACTGTTTGTGCCCAACCTGTAGTAGAGCATCCCAAGCTCATATTGATTTGGCCAGTCACAGTTGGACACATTGTACCTTGACTCCAACATAGTGATGTTGTTTTGGTCTTCTTTGAGAATGAAGGACAACAGCCAACAATCAACCTATGTGTCCATGATGCTTACCCAAATAAAAAAGTAAACTTGAGGACAGGAGCTATTTTATTTTATCTTTGCATTTTCTTTGCATGTTGGAACTTAAAAATACTTATTGATTGCTTGCTCTTTGTTTTATTGGTGTTAATTGGGATTGTGGCATCTGCCTGATCTTTCTTTTCCTAACTACACATAGACATCTCAAAACTTAACTATTGAAGAGATTTAAAGGAAGGACTTTCACTCTTTCAGAGCACTTTGTATTCACCTTTCTCTTTCCCTTCCTTCCTTTCCCCTGCTCATTTCCCCAAATAAAACATAGCTACACACAGATCGACATCTTTGTAAATAGTTCCTTTAGTGAAGCCCTTTTTTGTTCTTGTGTGAGAGTGACTATGAATTAGCACAGAGATGCATCACTCCTACTCCATCTTAGAGTGAAAATACCCAAAGAAATTACTTTTTGACAATTTAAGAGGTATCTTTGAAATAATTTAGCTCAACTCCTACAGTTTAAGGATGAGGAAACAGAGTCCAAGAGAAAATTTAAGTGATACGATATATGGAACCTCAATTTTGAATTGTATGAAAATAAGATAAACATGAGCTTTATCAATCTGTGTCTGCTTTACCTACATTTAAACATTTTACAAAGAATCCATGTTTAATAAATATGAATTTCCAGTTCTCACAAATGAGAAACAAAATTAAATATCTATGATGATTTTAGAACATTAATAATTTAGTACTCCACGAGTCCATGATCAAATCCCAATCTATGTAGCTTTCTCAATCCTATGACATTTTTTGCCTATATAATCCCATATCTGCTTCCATTAATGCTAATACTAGTACTAGTACTGCTATTACCATCAAAAACCTAAAGCTGGAAGACTAGTCAGATATCATCAAATATAACCACCTTATTTTACAGATAAAGAAACTGGCTGTGGGAGATTAAGTTACTTACCCAAGGTCATGGAAATGGTAAGCATCAGGGGAGAGATTTAAATGTAGGTTCTCTGACTTCAGTACCCTTTCTACTCTACGACCATTTGGGTTCTGCTGACATAGCCTTTGAGAACTCATGGTTATCTCCATATCACATTGAGATCATGGGAAAATAAATCTTTAGTGGCAGATGACTGGTGACATTGCATAGAAAACTATAACATTAACTTTGTGACAGATAGAAATTCAACAACCATGTGAAAATGCCCCTGTGTATCTGGGGTTATGTAGCAGGATGAAGGAAAATAGGAGGATTGAGTTCAGAAAACATAAATGATAGAAGTTGTAATCAATGAACAAGGATATATTAATTGATACATTATTTATATATATATTAGTTGATATATTATTGTATTATTATATATTAGTTTATGTATTATTATATATTAGTTCATGCCATGAATGCAGCAATGTGCCAAGAGCTGTGATAAAATTGTTGTTGTTATTGGCATTTATAGAGCACTTTAAGGTTTATAAAGTAAAGCCCTATAGCAACTCTATGAGGCAGATACTTTGGGTATTACTAGCCCCATTTCTGGGAGCAGCTGGGTGGGGCAGTAGAGTACCGGGTCTGGAGTCAGGAAGATTGATCTGTCTGAGTTCAAATCTGCCCTTGGACACTTACTAGCTGCATAATTCTGGGCAAGTCACTCAATACTGTTTGCCTCAGATTCCTCACCTATAAAATGAGCTAGAGAGGAAATGGCAATCCATGCTAGTATCTTTGCCAAGAAAACTCCAAATGGGATCATCAAAAGTTGAACACAACTGAACAGCAACAACAAGCTCCATTTTATATATGAGAAAAGTGTTGGTCAGAAAGTTAAGGTGTTGCCATGGAAAAGGACACTAGATTTGCAGTCAAATAACCTGGGTTCAAAGCCTGGTTCTACTACTTACTGGTCATGTAACCTGGGAAAACTCATTTTTGCCTGTCTGAATCAGTTTTTTTCTCCTGTGAAATGAAGACATTGGAAAGATTCTAAGCTTTCAACTCTAAACTTACAGTGTGATCTTAGGTTCTATCATTCTGAGGTCCTTGGTTAAATGACTTTCTCATAGTACTACAGGTAAGTGTTGGAATCAGAATTCAAATTCATGTTTTTCTAACAACAAGTTCAGCACGCTACCCACTTTAAAAGAATTTCCTGTGTAATCATCTCTTCAAAAATTCTGTTATGAAAATACTCATCTTATTTCATAAATTAAAGCAAGAATAAATAAAATTTTTAAAGTGTTAGTAAAAAAAATAGACACTAATCTCGATGAATAGGGTCAATTTCCTCATTGAGATTTCCCTATACTGATAAAATTATATCTGATCCATGAAAAAATAAAGATGCTGAAATACAAAAAACAAAACATTTTCACATCTTATTTTATTCATATAAGAAACATTGGTGGGGATATGCTCTCTATCAATGGAGAGCAACCATTTTATAAGTTATGCTTTTAGAGAATTGCTTTGGTGCCATAGAGAAGGTCAACCACTTGTCACAGCTAGTATGGGTCAGAAGTGGGACTGGTGGGACTTGAATTCAGGTCTTTCTGACTCCAAAGCTATTCTATCCCCTCTGCTATTCTCTCTGTTGTCACAAGAAGTATAATAGACATTCCTCATTCTCTAAGCAGTATATAGTGTCATTGGGGAGAGAAGACCAACATGAAGCAATGATGGGAAAATGTATGAAATTTTATATTTAAATGTCAAATGGTACATATTGTGTTCCTTTTAAAATTATGAGCTCTTTGAAAGTATGGACTATGACATATTTCTTTCCTTCCTTCCTTCCTTCCTTCCTCCCTTTCTTTCTTTCTTTCTTTCTTTCTTTCTTTCTTTCTTTCTTTCTTTCTGGAGGGAGGGAGAAGGCAGGGCAATTGGAGTTAAGAGACTTGCCCGAGGTCACACGGCTAGTAAGTGTTAAGTGTCTAAGGTTGGATTTGAACTCAGGTCCTCCTGACTCCAGGGCCAGTGCTTAATTCACTGTGCCACCTAGCCACCCTTATGACATATATCTTTGCATTCTGTATAGTTAGCAGAGAATCTTGTATGTTGTGGTTAATCAGCAAATATCTATTGAATTAATATTTGATGAATAAATGTGATAGAGTACAGAAGACAGATCTAGAACTGCATATCCTCTGTATTAGATTAGAAATCCAATTTTCTCCCTTGGTCCCTAGTCGCCTTTTCTGTGACACTGCTGTTTCATAACCATGAACCAGAGGGATTCATGTCACAAGAACATTAGTCACCACAGCTCCTAGCAATTCTTATTGTTTATCATATTTTCTTAGTTAAAGAGATAGTGGGGAATGTAGGCTTCCCAATTTGCTTTTGCTGATGGACTAAAGTGAGGGAAGGGCTGAAGTACAGTTGGAAATAGTCATTTTGATGGAAACACAAGACATATAGAAAGTTAAAGCTTAGAAAGGAAGGTAGAAGCAAAGGGGCAGATAATAAGTATGAAAATAAATGATGGCTTAGTAGAGACAGAAGTGGAATTGAGGTTAGGAATTCTGTGTCTTAATACCTGACTTTCTTTCTATCTAGATGTGGAACTTCAAGTAAATAATTTACTCTGCATCTCAGTTATATAATATGCAATATGGAAATAATACAATCTGCTCTAATTACCTATTTATTGGATGATGAAGTGATTTGCCACATGAAAAATTTTTTGGGGGAGAAGAGAAGGCAGGGCAAGTGGGATTAAGTGACCTTCCCAGGGTCATATAGCTAGTGAGTGTCAAGTGTCTGAGGCTGGATCTGAACTCAGGGCCACCTGATCCCAGGACCAGTACTCTCTTCACTGTGCTACCTAGCTGCCCCTGACAATGTTTTGATAAGACATAAAATTACTACAAGCATGTAAATTTTTTTATTATTGTCCCATGCTAAGGGGTTTGATTTTGACTAGCAAAGGAAAATAACTTGAGATTTTTATTTAAGGTATATTGCATATTTTCATTTATATATACATATATGCACAAGTGCATACATATTATATACTTATGTACATACACATATGAATATATACATTTATACACAGACACAGGGAAGTGGCATGTAGGCATGTATATGTATGTATATATGATATGTTTAATATGCATATATGCATATGCATACACACATATATATTTATATACAAACACATATAAATTAATTGCTGTTGATGTTCAGTCATTCAATGATATATGATTCTTTATGACCCTGTGGATCATAGTTCACTAGGCCCTTCTGTTCTCCATTATCTCCTGAATTTTTTCTGAGATCATATTCCTTGCTTCCATGACTCTTATCAATTCATTTCACCCTCTTACCACCCCACTTTTGTTTTGCTTTGAATCTTTCCCAACATCAGGGTTTTTTTTTCCAGTAGGTCTTGTCTTCTCATCATGTAGCAAAATATTTAAGTTATAGCTTTGGTATTTGTCCTTGCAATGAATACTCTGAATTAATTTCTTTAAATATTGACTGATTTGATCTCCTTGCTTCCAATGGACTCTCAAAAGTCTCCTTCAACACCACAATTTGAAAGCATCAGTTATGTGGTGCTCATCTTTCCTCATAGTCCAACTCTTACAATCATACATTACTACTAGAAAAACCATAGCTTTGACTGTGTAGACTCTATCTATCTATCTATCTATCTATCTATCTATCTATCTATCTATCTATCTATCTATCTCTATATTCATTTCAGTTGCTAATAATCACCACAGTTTGGTCAATTCTAGGCCATGTTCAAGACCTTATAGGAGATACAAATGTCAATATAATGGAATTTCTGGCCTCAGGGAGCTTAGTAAGGGGATTAACGTATAGATAAATACCTGTGAAACAAAATTCATGTGTAGGAGAATAGGAGAAGCGCATTGTCAGGTGCAATGAGAGTTCGCAGGAAGGAGAGATTAGCTCAACAAGGCTTGATATTAATGAGTGAATATTAAACATTTAATTCTCAAGGGTTAGTTTTTGTCAGCTGGCTCCCCTGCAAGTGAATTTCACCATGACTGATATTCATTGTATATAATTTTATTTCTTTTCTATCCCTCATTGAAGTCTCCGTTCATTAATATCATGCCTTGGGAATAGCAAAGAAAGCTTCATGGGGACTACAAAAGTGTCTGGACCTTTGAAGGCAAATGGTATTTCAGTAGATGAAATTTGGACATGAAGGGATGTGTGTGTGTGTGTTTCTGAAAGGGCACTTTAGGCATAATAAAAAACACAAAAAGGTACAAAGGCAGGAAAGAATGTTATATGTTCAAGGGATGGCATACATTTCTGTTTTGTGCCAATACAGCAGATGTTAGGACAAATGCTATGAAATAAATGATAGCTGTCTTTAAGTATTTGAAGTGAGTGACAGATAAAAAAGAGATTTGACTTGTACTTCTTTCTTCCAAAAGAGAAAAAAAAATAATAGAAACTAGTGGGTGTGGCAAGGAAGCATTTTTAGGCACAGCACAAAGGAAAACTTCCTAGTAATTAGAGCTATGCAGAAATTGAATGGTTTCCTTGGAAGTTAGCAGCTTTCTCCTCTGGGAGGTCTTCAAGCAAATAAACAAAAAAGAAAAAACTCTGAAAGACCACTTATTTGATATATTATACGAGGAATTCTTGCTCAGACATAGGTTGGCTTAGATGGCCTCTGAAGTCCTTTCCATTTCTGAGATTGTATGATTCTGTGAAATAAAGCTGGAAACACTATGGAGGACCTCGAACACCAGGATAACACACACACACACACACACACACAACATTTAGTGGTAGGTAAGAGGAAGACAGGTTTATGAACAGAGAAATAACAAAGTTATATACTAAGTGAAAAGAGATGACAATGACTTAACTCACTTTTAAACCAATTGTTAATATGAGTAAAAAATTAGAAAATCAGAATAATTTGAAAATATAAACTTATAATGGGGAAGAAGTAATTTATCATGTAGAAATAACATAAAATTATTTTTGAACCCTTGAATTATTGAGGACTTGAAAATTCCCTCCATATTTCCATAGTGTTTTTATAAGATGCTTTAATATGAGTCATAAAAGGTAGACATTATAGTGCATCTTCATGGTAGAAAGGTACTGATTTTAGGGGATATTTTCACTTGATTTTGCAGAGTAGTATTTCATGATCTATTCAAATGTTCATTGTATTGTGACTTCCAGATCTTGGAAGCTTATACTTTACTAGATACTAATTTAGAAGAGCTTAAATGTGTTTCTATTGTTATTGCTTTGATTTGCTGAATAACTTGTTGGACAGATACTTTTTCTTAACAGTTGTAATTAAAATTCACATTAAGAAGACAAAACTCTTGCCTCCCATTCTCATCTTAAAATTTTAAATCTTTATATGTGTGCTTTTAAATGTACTTTTTAAATAAGGTTCCTCAGTTTAGGTAAGCAAATGTATAATCAGAGATTTCATATAATTAAAACCAATGCTACCTTACAAAAATCGGTATTTTTCTTAATGGAGTATTTGTCTAGCTCTGCCCAAATTTCATCCTAGACTCTATTTTGTAACACACTGTAAGATTTACAGAATTCAGTACATGTGTATGATATAAAAATATTTTAAGGTTTGGGTACCTGTGAAGCAGCCCTCCTATATATTTAATTTAAAATGGTTTCTGTATTCATATGTATCATAGTTCTACATTTTGAAATCTACTTGAGAATCACCTATTAATATGTACCAAGAACAGAAGGAAAGTGGGCATGTGAGAGGCCTTCAAAAGTGAGATTAATTCCTCTATTTTGACTATGTGGATTTTGACAAATTAATAGAGAAAAAATGAATGATAGGCAACAAGTCAAGTAGCATTCATACAATCATTAAATTGTGTACTTGAAAATGGACTTATAGATTATTCAATCCACCTTACATTTGGTGAGGAACTTATTTGACAATTATCTATTAAGTACCTACTGTGAGCAAAGCACTGTGCTTAATGCTTGGGTTCTAAAGATGACAAAGAACATAGTCCCTTCCCTCAAGGTATTTATCATCTAATGGGTAATGTGGATAATGAGATACAACACCAAACATGTTTACATAGCAGATTTATGAAAGCTCTGGGAGGTAGATAATTCAAGTAGTTTTATTTCCATTTTAGAGATAAAGTTCTAAATGGTTAAGAGCTTAGACACAAAGTCAGCAAATTTGATATCTGATATGAGTTTCAAAGCCAAGTCTCCTCCCTCCAAGGCTAGCACACCGTCCATCATCACTACCACCACCACCATCATCATCATCATCACCATCAACAATAAAACAATAGTTAATATTTATTTAGAGCCTACTGTTATTTAGAGGCACTGTGCTAAGTACTTCACAGCTATCTCATTTGATCATCAGAACAACCCTCGAAAGAAAGAGCTATTATTATTTTCATTTTGCAATGAGGAAAATGAGTCAAACAGAGTTTAAGTGACTTGGTAAGAAAGCTAGTAAATATCTAAGGTCAGATTTGAACTGGGGTCTTCCTGACTCTAGGTCCAAACATACCAAAAACTCAAAGTCTTAATTTATTCTGAAAAGGATATTTATTTTACAAGGGATCCCTTGAAATAATCCTCCTAAGTTAGGAAGCTTAGAATATTTGTCCTAGAGTGATTATATGTATGCTTGGCTTGCTCAAATTAATATCAAAAACCTAGTCTTTGTACTTGAAATATACACCCCACAGTTTTATGAGGAAAACAGTGTGTAAACCCTTAGAGTGTTTTAGAAATCAGTTGTTGCTACTTTTGTTGGGTTAAAAGAAAAAAAAGTTATAAAATTTCTTTGTACTTCCTAAATCTCTCCTGAATCCAGGATTTTCCCCATACTGGTCTGCCTTACCCTCATAAAGAGCATAGTGTCTATGCACCTCAACAGACAGTTTTCATTCTTTTCTATAGTTTTAAAATCCATTAGCCTATGGCCACCACTTTTTGGGACTTAGCTCTACAGATCCTAGGCATGCATATAGTCAGTCTGGGATCTTTACTCTATGCTTCCCTAACTTGGGAGGATCATTTCAGGACATCCTTTTTAGAAAATCCATTTCAGAATATATGAATACTTTGAGTGTTTGGTAGCATTTTAGGAAAAGCATGGAATTTTATGCCTTCCTTTATTAGAAGTCTATTATGAAGGTGACCCTAGATTATTGGAATCAATTCCAGTAGCTCAAGAGTAGAACTTTAGTGGGAGAATAAAATTTCATATTTTTTCTAAAATTCTGTCAAAATCTCAAGGCATTAGTATATTCTGAATGAACTTTTTTCTGTAATATGAGCTAGGACTTTCAGCAAGGGCAAATTTTATAAAGCACATATCACCAACCTTAGTGAGTCACCACTCTGAAATTGCCAACAATTACCTCTGGTCTCCAAATTTAATTGCCTTTTTTTCAGTTCTCATTCTTTCTGACTCTTTGTGTCTTTGACATAATTGATCATTCCCTGTCATCCTTTCTGACTTCTTTGTGGCTTTGACGCATTTGATCATTCCCTATTACTGCAGAAAGGGCTCTAAACTGGAATCTATGATATGTTTTTTTTGTTTTACATTGTGATAACTATTTTCCCATGTATTTTATGTTATACATTTAAAACCATTTTTTTCTGAAAAGAGGACCATAGTCTTCACCAGAGTGCCAATGGGGTCTGCCACACACACACACACACACACACACACACACACACACACACACACACCTCACTCTACGAATCCCTGATACAGCATCTCTCCTCTATTGAGTTTAAAGACACTACAACAACTTGATCCCTAACTGTTCATCTTATTGTTGTTTAGTCCTTTCTATCATGTCTGACTCTTTGTGTCCTCATTTGTTTTTTTCTTGGCAGAGATACTGGAGTGGTTTGCAATTTCCTGCTCTCACTTATTCTATAGATGAGAAAACTGAGGCAAACAGTATTAAATGACCTGCCAGGGTTGCCCACTGGTCAGATCTGAACTCATGAGGATGAGTCTTCCTAACCACAGGCCTAGTATTCTATCCACTGGGCCACCTTGGTTCATCTTGGTGTTCTTCAATGATACCATATTCTCACTGTGGTTCCTAAATGTAAGTCTTACTTAAGGATCATTTATCACCCTTTTTTACTTCTATTTATTTACTTTCTTTCTTGTCCATTTCATTCTCTCCCACCGATTGAACAACTCTATATCCCCACAAATGCATTATCTCTAGTCCCGGGATCTTTTCTCGTCTCACATTTCCAGCTTCCTACATGGATCTCTTTGATTGTATATTTCACCAGAACATCACATTTAAGTACATCCCAATTTTATTTGGGATTTGAAGTTTTTTGGGGGATATGAGCCTAATATATATATCCCAAAGGCTTATTATCTTTATGCCACATCTTTCTGCCCCTCTTATTTTACTATTTCTGTATGAAGTGCCATTGTTCCCTGTCTCCAACTTTTGAAACCTAAAAGATTTACCTTTACTCCTTTCTCTCTTTTCTGCTGTACCAATGACCAAATATTGTGAAATTTTTGGCACTCTCTTTAAGTCACACAGGACTTGTTGATTGATTGGATATTGGATTGTCTACAGCAGTGGTGTCAGACTCAAATAAAAACATTGATGGCCACATATTGACCTAGAAAAGCACAAATTAACATTATCTAAGCTATGTTGTATTTTTTACCTGTTTTATTAAACATTTCCCAATTACATCTTAATCTAGTTAAGACCCATTTGTGATTTTTTTCAGACAACATATCCACCAACAGGTTGACTGTTTGACACCTCTGTTACAGCTATATATATGTATTATAAGAATGCTGACTTGTCAGGCAATGATAAGAATTAGAAAAGAAAAAGAAAAAAAGAGTAAGCGAAATGGTATACAATTGAAAAATTCAGTCTTGAGGTATGTAAACTAGTAATTAGTATTAAAAATTAGAAGTGGATAAGAGAAATTGCTAATTTTAATAATTTTATAAAGGAATTTAAATAGATATAATTCAGTTTCCAAAACAAAAAGACAAAACTATGATAATCATAATAGCTAACATTCATATAGTACCTACTATGTGAACTGTACTATGTAGGTGCTTTAAAACTATTACCTCATTTGGTTCTCACAATAATCCTGAAAGGTAGGTGCTATTATTATCATCCTCAGAAAATAAGGAAACTGAGGTAAATAGTTTTAGTGACTTTCCCCTGGTCACAGAGCTAGTGTTTGAAGCTCACTTTGAAATCAGGTCTTCTTGATTACAGGCCTGAAATTCTAATCACTGTACCACCTATTCAACAAACATCTGAGTCACTTGTCAACCTGAGAAATATGAATGTCGACATTAAAATCCATTTGTAAAATAAATTCATTCGTAAAATCTTATGAAGATGGAGAGATTTTTATTATGAACAGTATCTTTTCATTAAACAAAATCATTAAAGCTAAATTCACTTGAAGTTCAACTTGGCAAGAGGACCAAATGAGCAATGTTATCTCAGGAGCCTTTAAGGACGAAATTGGAAAGGAGACCATAAATAGAAGGAAATGGAACATATCTATAACTATTACAACATCAAGCTTTTCATCATGAAGAAAACAGTGGAGCCATGATTGACTGTTATCTCACATCTGTCTTCCCTTTTGTGGCTAACTTCCTTGAGAAAGTTGTCTCCAACAGATGTCTTTACTTCCTTTTTTTTCACTCTCTTCTTGACTGTCTATAGTCTGATTTCTGACCTCATCATCCAACTGAACCTGCTCTCTCCAAAATTACTAATGTTCTCTTAGTTGCCATGGATTTAAATATATGGTTCTCAAATCTACCTTTCTATTGATTTTCAGAATTACATCTCCAACTTCTTGGACATTTTGAATTAGATGTCTTAAATTCAACACGTACAAGACTGAACTCATTATATTTTTCCCCCAAGTACCCCTCTCCCATCTCAAATTTCCCTGTTACTGTCAAGAATTCCACCATCCTTCCAGGGACTCAGGCTCACAACTTAGGTATCCTCCTTGACTCTCTCTTTCCTCCCACATCCATTTTTTTGGCTAAGGTCTGTTGATTTTGCCTTTGTAATATCTCTTCTTTGTTTCTCTCTTCTGATCATGCCACCACCTTTCTGAAAGCCCTTATCACTTCATGTATGGACTATTAAGATAGGCTGCTAATTAGTCTGCCTACCACAAGTGTCTTCCATTTTCTATGCTTCTATCACTGTCAAAGTGATCTTCCTTCGTCAGTAAATTCCCATGGCTCCCTATCACCTTTAGGATCAAATAAAAAATCCTTTTTTGTTGCTCAAAACTTTTTGTAACCTACCCTCACCACCTTTCCAGTATTTTTTACCTCAAGCATGGCCACATACACTGCTATTCATTTCGATTGGGTTTATCAGCAAGCACCCTAGCATACCCATGATGGCTACTAGCACAGGTTCTTAGATCTGCTTTTCTAAAGGAAAGCAACTCAAAAGGGGTTAATAATCTTACTTTAATCAATCAAACATATATAATTTACTTAATTCAGGGGGAAAACACCCTGAACTTTGAAGAATACAAACAGAATACAATCAGAAGCTACAAGCAGATAAAAAAACAAATCAGCAGACAGGGCTTTCAGCTGTCTGACCATTACATATGTATCTAGTTAGTTTCCAGAAAGAGAAGCATCAACATCTGGGTTTTCAAAGTTGGGGGGCTAAATGGATGACCAGAGTCTCATCTGGCCAAATCATACAACTCTTCCCAAAGCAAACCCCAAAGCAAAAACTCACATCAGAGTGTATATAGCCTTCTCCTGTATCAGAGAATGTCACAACCCTCTTTATCCACTGCTCAATCACAAAGCAATAAGGTGTGGGCATTCCTGAAAAACAAGCTTCAACCCCTCCTCCAAAAAAGAAAAAATTAAAAAATTAAAAAAAAGAAAAACAAGTTTCCCACCACAGGCTCCATGTGACCACATTCAGCCCATTAGGGGACAGAGTATATTGTCAAATCAGGAAAGGTTCTCAGAATCACTTAAGCCTATCAAAGGGCATAGGAACAGGGAAGATCTTCAGATTCCCATAACACTGGCCTCTTTGCTGTTTCTTTTTTTTTAGCTTATTTTTAGTTTTCAACATTCACGTCCATAAGTTTACATTTTCTTCCCCTTCCATCCTTCCCCCTCCCCAAGATGGCGTACAATCCAATATATACTCCTCCTATACATTCCTATTGAACATATTTTCACATTAATCATGTTGTATAGAAGAATTAAAATGAATGGAAATAATCCTGAGAAAGAAATTTACAAAACAAAACAAAACAAAAAAAGGAAATCATCTGCTTTGATCTGCATTCAGATTTTATATTTCTTTTTCTAGATGTAGATTGCATTTTCCATCATGAGTCTTTTGGAATTGTTTTAGGCCCTTGCATTGTTGAGAAGAGCCAAGTCTATCAGTCAGTCATTGCACACTGTGGCTGCTATAGTGTACAATGTTCTCCTGGTTATGTTCACTTCACTCAGCATCAGCTCATATAAGTCTTGCCAAGTATTCCTGAAGTCCGCCTGTTCATCATTTCTTGTAAGACAATAATATTCCATTACATTCATATACCACAACTTCTTCACCCATTCCCCAATTGTTGGGCATCCCCTTAATTTCCAGTTCTTGGCCACCACAAAAAGAGTTGCTATAAATATTTTTGTACATGTGGGTCCTTTTCCCATTTTTATGATCTCTTTGGGATACAAAGTGGTAGAAATGGTATTACTAGGTCAAAGAGTATGCACATTTTTATAGCCCTTTGGGCATAGCTCCGTATTGCTCTCCAGAATGGCTGGATCAGTTGATAACTCCACCAACAATGAACTAGTGTTCCAACTTTCCCACATCTTCTCCAACATTTATCATTTCCCTGTTTTGTCATGTTAGCCAATCTAATAGGCATTATGTGGTACTTCAGAGTTCTGATTTGCATCTCTCTAATCAATAGTGATTTAGAGCATTGTTATATGACTATAGATAGCTTTCATTTTTTCCTCTGAAAACTGCCTGTTCATATCCTTTGACCATCTATTAATTAGTGAATGAATTATATTCTTGTAAATTTGACTCAGTTCTCTATATATTTTAGAAATTAGGCTTTTATCAGAGACGCTAGCTGTAAAAATTCTTGTCCAGTTTGCTGTTTCCCTTCCAATCTGGTAGCACTGAGTTTGTTTGTGCAAAAACTTTTCAATTTAATGTAATAAAAAATATCCATTTTGCATTTCATCATGTTCTGTATCTCTTGCTTGGTCATAAATTCCTCCATTCCCCATAAATCTGATAGATAAACAATTCCTTGTTTCCCTAATTTGTTTATAGGATCAGCCTTTCTATCTAAATTGTGTATTCATTTGGACTTTATTTTGGTATACTGTGTCAGATGTTGGTCTATGCCCAGTTTCTGCCATGCTACTTTCCAGTTTTACCAGCAGTTTTTTGTCAATCAGTGAGTTCTTTTCCCAGAAGATGGGGTCTTTGGGTTTATCAAACAGTAGATTACTATAATCATTGACTTCTGTGTCTTGTGAACCAAACCTATTCCACTTATCTACCCCTCTATTTCTTAGTACCAAGTGGTTTTGATGATCGTTGCTATATAATACAATTTAAGATCTGGTATGACTAGGCTACCTTCCCTAGCATTTATTTTCATTAATTCCCTTGATATTGTGGACATTTTGTGCTTCCATATGAATTTTGTTACAATTTTTGCTAGTTCTATAAAATATTTTTTATTTTTATTTTTTATTGATTTTATTATTGATGTTTCTTACAAGTTACTTGGCCTCATCACTATTCATTTTTTATAGTTGGTCCCCAATGCATGGAATGTTCTTACCCCTTATTCCCACTTCCTGAATGTATTCCATGGCTTCCTTCAAGTCTCTGCTAACATCTTACCTCTTAAAATAAACCTTTCATAGTCTCCCTCAATTCTAGCACTTTCCTTCTGTAATTTCTAATTTATCTTGTATATTACTTACTTGTACATTTGTTTACATATTATATATTCCATTAGACAGTTAGTTCCTTGTCAGACATTGTCCTAACACATTGAAATTGACTCTAGCATAGTGATGTCATTTTGGTCCTCTTCAAGAACAGACAACTAACCAACCAACCAACTATCTCTTTGAGCACAGGGTCTGTCTTTTGCCTGTCTTTGTGCCCTGAATTTTTAGCAGTATTCCTGCAACAGCATAGGTGCTTAATAAATGTGCATTGACTAACTTTAATATTACAGTCCTAGACATACTTATATTGGAAATATGAAAGAGAAAAAAAGACAAGGAAAATGTCCAAATCAGAAGACTCATATGCAGAGTTGCTCCATGAAGTGAAGATTTAATTGTGAGGAAGTAGAAGGAATGCTATAGTGTTTGATGGAGGGGATGACATTAAAAGTATGTAAAACATATTGGCTCTTATTGATTGCTTCCCAGAAGAGGTAACCAACAGCATATCAACAACTACTGAACTGTATTCTTACTTCCCTATGAATATGAAATCTTTATGAGTCAAATTGAGTGTATCCCTAATGTGGGTATTAATAGTGAAAAATAGGCTTTTGAAAATAACGTTCAACAATAGAAAGCTTTACCATTTCAAAAATTTATAATTTTTAAATTTCAAAATATTATTTTTATAATTTCAAACCTCATATAAAATCTTAAAAATATCTTATTTTGCTTTTTGTTTATTGATCATGAAAAAGTTTATCTGGAAGAGCAAAATGCTACCATAAAGGCTCTTTTTCCAAATAGCGAGACTCTTATTCATAAATAAAAATCATTCAAGATTCCTCTAGAGATATAACAACAGCAATAACCTAGTTCAATGACCCTCTGATTATAAACAGCAGGTAAGGCATTAAATGAAGTGATCTAGCTCTCAGAAATTTTTTTCCAATGCAATAGAAGAGATCCATCACAGAGTCCAGAATGATGAGGTGTTGGTATGGATGGTGAGGTATGTTAAACTCTGAAATACTGCAGAATCTTTTGGAATAGTTCTAGAACTATTAAATATTTAGCCAGGCTATTCATAATGTAAAGAACAAGGGGATGAAGAATATCAATTGTCCCCATTATGACACAGAGCTTGTCCATTTCTATGTATCTTTGGGACACATTATATGGAGGGACAATAAGTCAGTTCTAGAATTGAAGAGAAGGAAAGCAACCTTGATTGCTTTCAGATAATTTCAAATTCTCTTTAATGTCTCTAAACTTCCCCCTAGAAACAAGTCTATCTTTATAAAAGAAATATTGCAGTGGTATGGAAATTAGAAATATAATAGAATCTAAATAACTTAAAATAAATATCACAGAAAAAGAAAATATTTCAATAGGGAAATATATAACAGGAAAAGAAGACAGGATGGTCACTCAGTGAGGATGAGGGCAGTCAGAGTATGGTAACCTTGTAATGTTAAGAGAAAGCAAAGAAGGCACTAGGAATTTGGTTGGCTCCTCAGTGTTAAACCATTGGGAGGACATGGAAAAGAACCACCCAGAACAGGTAGACCTAAATGAGCTTGGATCTACATTATTGGAAGGACTTTCCAAATCAATGAGTTCTATTTTAGTATTTGTCTTCCTTAACACCTCCAGTATATAGCCTCTTCTCATTTCTTATCCCTACCACCTTGCTTACTAGCATTTTCTTGTTTTCTTGGAGAAATTAATCAGTTCTACCTGCTCAACACTGCTTCAACCAATTCCTCCTTCATAGTTCCAGAGCAAATTTTTAAGACAAAAATTTAGCTAGCCTTGTCACTTCTCAGCTCAAAGATCTTTAGAGCTTTGTAATGGCTAGTGAATAAAATTCAACCTCTTTTCAATTCAAGGTCTTTAATTTGTTACAATCCTATCTTTTTAGCCTTATTTCAAACTCTTTTTACACTTGTTGATAGTTGTTACTGTCAGCATGAAACTGAATTTCATCTGCCTTCTTACTGAGCCAAGAATCCTGCATCTCTCTAAGCATCATTTGTGTTTTACTTTTGATGTAGTTAAATACTACCTTCTTAGAGATGAATGACCTATCCTTCTGGTAAATTCTTTGGAGTTCATGTTTTTCACTTTGCAGCTTCTGAATTTCCCAATCATTTTCATCAAACCCGTCTTGATGTTTGTTAGTGTTCTTATGATGAGTAGATGAGCAAATGCAGTACTGTACACCATATCTTTGAAAGCTGCCCACTCCTTTTCTCCTCTAATGTGTTGGCTCAACTTTTGCTCCTAGTTAGAAAACAAACTGTTCTTACTTGGAGAAGCACTCTAATCTGCTGACATTAAATCTTAGTCATTTTTCCTTGGGCTGCAGCTTTTGTTGAATGCAAATATTTAGCTTGGAGAGGATGTCTATGACAGATCCAGCACTCTGCACAATACATTGCATTCATCACTCTCACATTCTGTGTCTCTCTTCTCCTTATGGCCACGTAGTCCATTAAATGCCAATTTTTGCTATGAGGGTACATCCGTGAAGCTTTATTGCATTTAGGTAAACTTCAGTTCAACTGTCTCCTTCCTCAAGAAGGCTTTCCCAGTCTTCCTTAATCTTAGTATCCTCCCTCTGAAATTACCCCCAGTTTTTCCTACATGTATATTCATTATCCATAGTTGTTTTCATTTTATCTCCTTAATTAGATTGTGAGTTCCTTGAGAGAGAGCAGAGACTATGTTTTGTTTATTTGCTTGTTACCTTTCTTTGTATCCTCAGTGCTTAGCACAATGCCTAGACAGATAGGAGGTACTTAATAAATGTTTAGTTGCTTGACTGATTGAATGGAACTGTCTTATCCCCTGGGTTTAATACTTTTCACATTGTTGTTTTTCAGTCATATTTGACTCTGTGATCTATGAGGTTTTCTTGGCAAAGATAGTGGAGCGGTTTGCCTTTTCTTTTTCTGGTAGATTAAGGCAAACCGAAGTTAAATAACTTGCCCAGTGTTACATAGCTAGTGAATGTCTGAGGCTGCATTTGAACTCAGATTTTCCTAATTCTAGGTCAGCACTCTCTCCACTATCTGCTTCTTTTTCCACATTGTTGATACTCAATAATATTAGTTGACCTAAAGGGAATTATCTGAACTTTTTAATTTCTGCTTTCACCTAGCAAAAAGCTTCCTAATTGCTATTGCTTCTCTTAATCTCTAGGTTAATTTATAGCTATTTTAATGTGCTTTTTATATATAAATGTGGTATGTACGTATTGTCTCACTCATTGGAATGTAAGGTCCTTGAGGTCAGGGACTGTTTCACCTTTGGCTTTGTATATAGGTAAAAACTTACTTCTGATATTTATTAGATATGTAACTAAAATGACTGTAAGCACCAAGTGAAAAAAGAAAAATTAAGATATCTACTTCACAAAGTTGTGCTTAGGCTCAAATGAGATAAGTTCATATACCACACTGTGCAAACATTAGCACACTATTGAATATCAATTGTTTTTATTTGTCATGTGCAAGGATTCATGCCTTTGCCTTTTACCTACAAGTCATTTAGATGTGTGGTCAAGATGGGGAAGGAACTTAATTACAAATGATAGGAAATTAATAACAAGTCTAATACTTCAAAAGTCATGAATTAATTAAACAAAAACTATTTTAAAAATAAAATGAAGACATGCAATTCTTTAAGTAAAATAACCTCTAAAAATATCCACTGACAAAAAACAGGTAGTGGACCATTGAGAAATATTCAAAGAATATGTCATAAAAATAGACTATATCTTAAAATATTAAGTGAATTGGGTAATACAGACATTGAACCTATTAAAGATATTTTGGGGAGGCAAAAATAGCTGCCAAAGGACTGCAAACAGTTAAGTCTTACAATAAAAAAAGAAATCATACATTGAAAATAAGTGTTCCATAAATATCTACATGCCTTATAAATGAAGAAAAAATGATAAAAATATTGGTAAATAACTAGTGAACAACATAATCATCATGATAAGAAGTAATGCCTTATGAGGCTTGAAGGAAATTGTGAAATCTAAGAGCTGAAAATGAAGAGGGAGGGTGTTCCAGGCATGGAAAATAACCTAGCAAAAAAGCTCTAGGAGGTAAGGTACAAGCCCTGGGAAGCAAGTGAATTGCATTTTATAGATAAGGACATTGGTGCAAATAGGGGTTAAGTGCACAGGTTCACATACTTAATAAGTATTTGATGACAGTGTTGAACAGGGTTTCTCCCTTATGTCAGGCCCAGAGCTCTATTCACTGTATCATCAAGATTTCCCTGAATTAACAGTTTACCACAGAAGTCAAAGTCCAGTCATTTGGGTGGGACAATGATCAGAATGATAATTAAATTTGCATTTATTTTCCATTGCAAGTATAAAAAGTGACAAAGCTGGGAAGAAAATCAACTTGACGATAAAGAAACTCCTTCACATAAAAAGGCACAATGTCATGAAATTTGATTGTAATGATTCGGCATCTGTGGTAACTCAGACTGTGAGTTAATTTATCGTTGTGTCATCTATTTTAAAAGAAATATGGTTAAATTAATGTCTAAAGCAATATTTTAGGAAGTTAATCAATCTATTTAAAAATTCACATCATTTTCATACACCTGTAAACATTATACCATTGCAGAAATAATTTGCATGTAAACAATGTGATGTTTTAAAAAAATTCTTCTCTGCACACTAATGTAGTAATCACCCCATTCCACAATATTTTATTAGCTGTTAATTTGCTAATAATATATAACTTCACCTTCAACACTTCACTGATGCTATTTCCTTTATCAGTGCCCTTTTGGCTACACCAAATAAACTTTCCTTAGTTTTTATACACTTTGACCTTTCTGTGGTATTAGATACTCTTCCTTCTCCCATCCTTTAGTTGTTTTCATTCCCAAAAGCTCAATCTTTAGCTTTCTATTCTTCTCCCTGGGCATTCAAACCTTTTGCAACAATTTATCATTTCTATGGAGATGCCTTCCCAAATGACCTCTTATCCTCAAAACCTTTACCTATAGGTCAACTTATGTATTTTCAGCCCCACAAATTGTTCATTATGTTCAACATTGTAACTTGAAAAACCACCACTACTGTAATGGTAATGGAGATTTGAAGATCTTTTATGCCCCTTGTATTGGCAAGCAAAAGGTATTTAGCACCTTGTTTCAGTTCATGATTGTATCAAGTATTAAGATCCAAAACTTGTGAATCCCGCAATGGGAGGAAGTTTCTGATGTAACAGGAAGGGGCAGAACATGGAGGAGCTAAGACCATATAAAAGGAAAAGCCCAAGCCAGAGAGCCAGAATTGCTGAGAGAGGGAGAACTGCTAGGATCCTGAGAACTTCGGAGAACTGCTACAAATTGAGAACAGAATGGAGAACAGAACTTGTGGTGGCAGAACAGACAACTGAAAACTGAGAGGAACTGAGAAATGAGATGAGAGGAGAACTAGGAGTAAGCATGACTGTTGTGCCAGTTCTTTGTCTGTTTTTAATGTTACTTTGTCAGATTTGTCTGTTGATAGAGGATGTTGCTGTTGTTACAGAAGCCCAGGGAGGTTACTGCTGGTGCAGAAGTCCTAAAAGAGAATTTTCTTGTTGTATATTCACAGAAATCCAGGATAAGGGTCTTATTGATGATTTCAGGAGTGCTGGTACTATACCGATGATTTTTGTTGATTCCTCAGACCTTGTTGTTGGGTCTATGTTGATTTCATAGGCAGAAAGTGAATTGTTAAAGATGCCAGCAATGTGTGAATGTTATTGTGGCTTTGTCAAGTTTTTTCTTAACAGGAACAGAAATTGTGAAGGACTTGAGGTGGACTAGACACTATGAACTTCAATATGGAACAGGAACTGCACAAGGAACTGGACAAGGAACTGAGAACTGTCTGCCTTTGAACTCAGGTGACAGTTGGATAGATTTGGGCAGCAGTTGGGACCATAGAAGAAGAACCAAGGAATCTGAGAGCCTGCCTCGAGTTAAGATGAAAAGACCTCTCCTTGGGTATTTAATGCAAACTGAGAAGGTCATAATTTACTGTGACCTGGGGTTGGAGAACTTTGACCTTTACATTTAGATGATTGAGTTAAGGCCTTCTTCAACTAAGAAGAAAGAAAACTTTTTGATTGAAGAGATTAAGACAATGTGATCTGGGGGATGGAGAACTTTGACCTTTGTACTTTGTGATTGAATTAAGGCCTTACTAAATCATTGAGTTACTAAATGAATGTACTTTGTTTAAAACTATGTGACCACTTTAGGAAAACTATGTGGCCATTTTAGTGATAAGTTGTTATGTCATAACATTGTGAATGTGGTACCTTGATTTCTGTGAATGTTTTGTCTTTGTTACTGAATAAATAGAGAGTTCACTATACTGTATAATGAGAACCTTGAAGGTGTTCACAGCAGCACTCCTCTGGAAAGCTGCTCATGCTTGGCTTTACAACAACCCGTCTGAGCTGATTCATTTTCGCTAATGATGTCATGTGTTGGTTTTCTCAGGATCATCCTTTAATTCTTCCTTACCCATAGGCCCACAGACTTAAAACTAGAAGACAACTTCAAGATCACCTTATACAACCCCGTCAGTTTGTGGCTGAAGAAAGCAATTTACCTAAAGTCATAGAAAAATGAATGGTCAAACTAATATTCTTTGATGAAAAATCTAATGCCTTTCCCCCTTATACTATACTGCATTTCATTTCTTACATCAAATCTGTCACCAAACTTTTTTTCTCTTCTCTCTTCTCTTCTCTCTTCTCTCTCTCTCTCTCTTCCTTTCTGTCCCTCCATCTCTCTATCCTTTCCTCTCTCCTTTCCCACCTCTCTCCTACTGACATTACTTGATATCAGACATATAGAAACATTGCCAGATTATTGCAACAGTTTACTATTTTTGTCTCTTTGCTTTCAATTTCCTCTCTTCTATTCAATCCATACACTGACACCAGACTAGTTTACCATTGATATTATTTTCATTATATCAATGGCCTTTTGAGAATCTATAATTTCTTCTTCCTTCCTAATGTTTGGCATTTAAAACCATAACCTGCCCTGTCCTACTTTTCCAACTTTATTACACACTGTTCTCTTCCAGTCACTCTGTGATCCTGCAATAGATTTTTTAAAAAACTGTTCTTCCACATGGCACTCCATCTTTCATTTCTGTGCTTTTGTACTGGTAGTTTTTCCTGGGCTTAAATTCTGTTTCTCAAAAACCACGGTATCCCTCAAAATTCAACTCAACTTAACCAGAAAATAGTGTCTAAGGAGGATTTCATTAATGGTTATTATTAGTGAGTTACAGAAAATTAGAGATGGAAGGGACCTCCAAGGTCATTTGATCTAAATAGTCTTGTTAGGAATTACTAGTTCTCTGTTTCATTCTGTTTTGTTTGTGTTCTCTCTTGAATTAGACAGTCAACTCTTTGAGGAAAGGAATCATATCTTAATATTATTCTGTATTATCAATTGCATCTAGCATATTTTAGTGGTATAGTTTATTAAATATTTGGCAGTTGTCTTTTAAAAAATATATGAATGTATAGATATTATAATTCACACTTAACACTTCTTAGTTATACAAATTAATACTTTAAACAAAAATATCTTAGAAATATAATGTGGAATATAAGTATTCTACAAGTAGGAGTTTTCAAAAAAGAAATCTTAAAACTAATGTAGAAATCAGTATGTATAGCATATGATACTGATATAAGAAAAAAAAGTTACTGATTTCTTTGGGTAAGATATCAAGAGGTATTAAATAATTAAAATGTGAAGCAAAATTTTTGTACTTTTTTAGATTGTCACCTTACTACATTTAAAATTTAGGAATTAAATATAATAAGTATATGCATGTATACTAAGTAGGGGAATTATGAATAAAAATGAAATGATATCTACTATTTTAAGTACTTTAAGTCAGTTTTAAATGATAACAAAAATGGAATATAGAACATATTTCTATAGGTGATTTCTTCATTTATTCAATAAGGCATGAGGCTAGGCTCTGGGAGAAATAAAGATGATTAAGACAATGCTTGCTCTTAAGGAACTTACACTCCAGTGGGGTGAATAAAATTATGGAAATGAATTTAATAAAGAGTATGTGAAGGTACATTAGAAGTGTGTGATTTGGGAGTTCCTGGAAAGGAGCTACAGGAAACATTTCTTCAAATGATCTCATAGACGTATGAATTCACTTTAGAAGTACCTATTATATACAATGTGCCACCTCAAAGAATGGCCTTACCTTCTTATATTTGTTACAAACTTAAAACGGGAGATAAAGGATATCACAGCAGAGTAGATCAACAACTAGTCTTAGAAGAAAGAAGTTCAAGTCCCTTTTCTGACATATACTGGATATGTGACCTTGGAAAAGTAATTTAACTTTTTAGTGGCATAGTTAACGCTCTAAGATAATCGGGTACAAAGTTGCTGATCTTCATTGCTTGAGGAAGTTTACCTACTCAGTTCCCTACTCCAATGAAATAACAGATCTCATCCCCAATGAATGCAATTCCCCCTCCTCATGTCGAAAGTGTTATAGAGTGGTTAAAGTTGTCTAAAATTAACTAACAATTAATAAAGATAAGAGAATTCCGATTTTTTAACATCCAGACTCTCTTTAAATGAAGTCAGTTTCTTTGGTTTTAGTCACATAATAAAGAAGAAACAAAGTAGATACATTTGAAGGTTAGTGGGCTTACAGGTCATGAAGGCAATGATATGGAGGACAGCAATCATTAGGACATCTCACACTTTTCAAATTAGGACTCATGCATAAGAGACAAGCTGTTTCAGTGGTCTTCACAGTCTTGGCACCAATAACCCTGAGTTAAAAACCTAATGAACTAAAAGCCAAGGACTCACTCAGCACCCCTCCCCCACTTTAAGACCAAGTATGCTTTGACAGGGCTGCATAAACTGACCAATAGGTTTGCAACAGAATTCAATTCCTGTTTTCCCATTTCCTCCCAGAAAGAAGCTTGTACTGACTTGGACTGTAATATTTTGGGTTGCAACTACATTCCTCTAGGTAAGTGAAGAAAGAGAGAATTGGGAGGGAGAATGTCATATTAGGTGTGGATCTGCAAGAACCAAATGGCCCAGCATCCGGCTGAAGTTAATTCTTTCCTCAAGAAGTTACTTGAGGAAGAGTCTGCAGCCAGTGGAAAGTGAACTCCTAGTATGGGAGGAGGCAAAAATGTCTTTGATGGAAAACTCTCAGGGAAACTGTCATCAAAGGGAAGGGAGTCAAAGTGAGTAATAGGGGAGGAAATGGAAATTACCAAAAATTTGTGTAGGAAACCACCATCACAACAACAACTCAGTTAAAGACCTTGAGCATAAACAGACAAACTAACCAATATTTTAACAACAAATGAGAATATGGTTTATCTTCCAGAGTTATTGTGAGGACCAACTGAGGTAATATAAAGTGATGAGTACAGGTCCTGTTACAGAGTAGGTGCTATATAAAAGGTAGTTATTATTATAACCAAATGTATTATAATAATTTATTATTATAACTAAATCACTATAACTATCACTATAAGCTAAATGAGTTTGGATAGCCATGAACAAATATTGCAAGAAAACAAAAAAATAATCAACACTTGATGAGGATCCTGTGGATTTTCAAGAGCTTGTAACTACAGAAGGATATTTCTGAATGGTTAAAAGATAAACAAGAATTTTGAAAGCAGAATTTATGAACTGCACAGGAGAAATAATTCACAGAATAGAAAAAAATCTTTCATGGTGACAATTTTCATGAAAGAAACAAGAGAGAATAAGTCATCTGAAATGCAAGTACATGGAAATGAAGGACAATGTGGAAGAAGAGAAACATAAAGGAACAATGCTAAAAGAGAGCACACACACACAATTGAAGTAAAACATATTGATCTTAATGATTATAGAATGTAGAAAGACAAATTATGCATTATAGGACTCCCAGAAGAGTATGCATGAGAAATAAGAAAATGAGCACTATAATGCAATTACTAATATAAGAAAACCAATGAAAACTTCTGAATAGAGAAAACAAAGTGGCAGTTGAAGGAATCCAAATATTAACTCCAGAAAACAACAAAAATCCTATATTGCAAACCCCAAGATGCATGATGATTAAATTGAGCAATTGCAATGACAAACAATAAATTATGCAAACTACAAGGAGAAAGATCTTCAAGGAAAGAAAATCTGAACAATAGAGGATTATTCTGGATCCACTAGGAACTAAAAAAGGGAATGGAATAATGCATTTTGAAGAGTAAGGTAACTGAATATGCAACCTAAAGTAATACATTTTGCAAATCTGAGTTTAATTATTAATGAAAAATGAGTATCCAATAAAATATGTGTTTTAAGCTTTTAAAAAAAACAGTCCTGAATAAATTATTTACTTTTCAAACATTATAGACAACAGAAATACGGAAAGTTAAACAAATATAGCAACTAAGGACAACAACAACAAAACCAACAGAAAGACCATTGGAGATCTCTTTCTAAAAGTACACAAGAAAACAAAACTAAAACCGGTAATAAAATATAAGTAAAAATATAGAAACAGGCTGAAACACCATGGATGAAAGCTCATAACAAATCACCTATAATGCTTTTGGCGGCTTTGTGACTGAATGACAGAATGGAAAGATGCATAAAGGTAGAGAAGAAAAGAAGATACAGGAGATTATGTGATATACCCTCATCAAGTCAAAAGCTCACTGTGAAAGGAATGAACTCCTGTAGTCGCACAGGAAGAAGAAAGCCTAAAGAAGAATGAGAGAGAAGGTAAGGGAAAGACTGAAACAAAGGGAAAGAAAGGAAGAAATCTTTTTTTCCCCCTGCTGTAGGATGGGGAATTAGTGATGGATGCTCTCATGTGAGATGAGAGATATTCTATAAAGGGAGATGGGGACCTTGCAATGGGTGCTATTTGCATAGATTTGGTGCTTAAAGAGAACACATCCTTTTTCAGAAGGAGAATCAGAGCTCCTTTGGGGAAACTGGCACTCAGAAGATTGAGGACATGGACCCAGAAAAGAAAACATTTCATGGCAAATGGAGGCAAATTCCTACCATGTGACAATTTCCTATCAACTCCAGGAATTGGTATTCCTAAGAGTGAGGCACAACTGAAAAAAAAGAGAATGGTAACAAGATCTACGAAGCAATAAAAGAAACTTTTTAGAAGAAGGAACCTAAAAAATAAAAAAGAAGGAACTTTAAATAGTTGCCTCAGAAGTTTTAATTCCGTGAGAAGTACAGAGACTAAAGAAGGAATAAATTGGTATGAAATTTAGCAAATTTCTACAAAAATATAGGACTGATAGATGTAACAAATAAAGATAAAGCACTTTCAATATATTTTACTTCAGTAATAAAACTGCTCTTCTAAGAAACTGGTAAAATCTTATCCTAAAAGTATTAAATTCATATTGTTTTCATGAACCCCACAATCACTAATGGTAACATCAAGCAAGTTTTTCTCTTTCTGATCTGCATCTCAGTCGAGTTCATTTGCTAATGCTTACATATTTCTTTTGGGAATAAAGTATTCTAAATCCTTCTATAACCCAAATAGAAAAAAAAAAAGAAATAAAGCAAACAAAATTTAAATGAATCTTTTTAATTGCTTGGTTTTTTTTTGGATTTTTCAGAGACTGCATGAAATGACCAATTAACCAATATAAATAAAAAAATATCATACTTTTTGGACTCTAATGCCTGTATCCCACGCGTAGCAAATTTAAATTTAATTACAGCAGTGAAAATTATTCCCTAAGGCTCAATCTTTTACACTGATTTATTATCAAAAAGGTTTTATTTGTGCAAAGTCTTATGATCATGTGTGCATTCCATAAAAACTTAAGCACAAACAGCTTCTAGCTAAGAATTATGTACACACATTGTTTTTCTCTGATGATGTATCACAGTGCCAAATCTAACACAATCAACTTTGGGTGCAGTTATGAATTTCAAAAATCTTTCATTTATGTTGTTTACAGGCTTAGATATTATTTTAGAGAAATAAAAATATTTTAACAAGATTGTTCCACTTTACCTGGTTATCCTTGATATTCTTTTGGGAACCATTAGTATTTTGTTTCTTGTAACTTTTTATCTCATTTCTAATAAGAATAGTTGTAGTTTTGGGGAGTAGGGGAAGAGGAGGATTATGGATCTCCTTATAAAAGCTAAAACTGCAATTTTCCAACCATCAGATTGTAAGTCCAAGGCTTTCCTTTTCCTATAGTAGAGTATGTTAGTATTTTTTTCTCCTTCACTAAAACAAATCAAGCACATTCTCACAACTAGTGTTTTTGGAATAATCTTGTCGTGAATATATTAGAATCTTTTAAAATTTTCTCCGTAATATAACATCATACCCCATCTCCAGACCAAGCCCAGATGGTTTTCCTTCTGAAATGCCTTTCAAATCTACCTCTTCCTCTCTGTTCCTACTGTTATCAATGTAGTCCTTGGCCTTATCACCTTATTCTAAGATAAATGCAACAGCCTTCCTGCTGGCCTTCCTGCCTCTAGCTGGTGCTCCAGGACAAGAAAGCAATAACTGGAAGTGGAACAAAACTGAGGTCCTCAAGTGTGACCCTTTGACTGAATCCAAACTTCACAGAACAAATCTCCTTAATGAAAGGATTTGTTCTGTAAAACTTGCGCTCAGTCAAAAGACTGCAACCAAGGACCTAGAAGACCTCATGTGGCCTTGAGACTGCAGGTTCCCCACACCTGGGGTAGATTGAATAGATGGACAAGAAAATGATGGCAATGTTTTCTACTTTCTAGGCCCTCCCTGTGGTGGAAATCCGGCTCTTATAACTTCTAGTCTTTGTTTTAAATTTCTTTCCCCTCTACTTATATACCTCCCTCTGTCCATCTTTGATCCTAGTTTCCTCTTTTGCTATATTCCATTATTTCACTCTGACATCTTAGTTCTGTCCCCTATATTATATAATTTTACATAGAATCATGTTCCTTAGGAACTACAGTAAGATTTGCATTAACTTCAGTCATTAATATGTCTTCTCTTTTGGGGAGAAAGAACAAAAATAATACTTGGTCCTATTGCTTCCTCATGATACTGTTAAAATTTTTCCCCTATAATTTACTGGCATATTTCTTAAGCATGTAACCTACTGAAGATTCAATGCTTATACTTCCTTCTAATGACTACAGGATCTGCACTGAAATTTGATTATTCTTACGTTTCTTCAAACTCTTCTTTAATATTTCTTTTTTAATGATTTTTTTAAAGAAACAAGTATGTCTTTCTTTTCTTCCAATCTCTCCTGTCTTCTACTAGAAAAACAAACAAATAAATGAATATACAAACTTTTGTATAGTTAAGCAAAAGCACACTCAGATCTATGGGTTCTCTCTCCCACATCTACTGCTTCTCTTCCTATGTGACCCTTTTCTGTATCCTCTTATAAGTTCTCCATAGAGGCCTTATGCAACATTAGAGAAGCTTGACTCTAGGTCTCAAAACTCTGTCAATATCAGTTAGTCAACTAGCTTTTAGGGAACACCTACTGTGTGCCAGGCTCTATCACTGTAAGCAACCAGGATACAAAGAAAAGCAAAACAAAAACAAAAACAAAAAAGAAGCAAAAATATCTGTTCTCAAGGAGGTTATTGTCTAATCAGGGAGAGTGTATGAAAAGAAGTACTTAAAAACAAGATATATTTGCATATTTAATTAAGAAAATCTCAAAGGGAAGAAGTTAACTTAGGGGTCTGGAATAGGTCTCTGGTGGAAGGTGGGATTTAACCGAGAATCAAAGAAAGGCAGGAGGGACAGTTAAGGAGGAACAGTTACCTAAGTAAGCATGGAGGACAGTCAGTGAAAATGATCATGAGTCAAGAGATGTGGAGATTAATAAGAAGTCAGCATCACTGAAACCCAAAGTATGTGGAATGAGTAGTAAGGTGTAAGAAGGCTACAAGCTAGAAAGGGACCAGTTTATAAAGGGTTTTGAATGACAAAAATAATATTATATATTTGATGTGGAGGTAATAAGGAGCCGCTTGAGTCTGTTGAACTGGGGGTGACAGAGTCAGACCTGCAATTTAAGATGACTAATTTAAGGTTAAGTGGAGGATGGGCTGGAGTAGGGGGAGACGAAAGTGAGGGAGACTGACTAGAAAGCTGATATAATAGTCCAGGGGAAGTGATGATGGCCTACACAAGGGTGGCTGCAAATTCAGAGAAGAGTAGGATATTATATGAGAGACGTTACACAGGTCAAAAGGCAGGATTAGAAAACTGATTAAACATAGCAATTGAGAGAGTGAGGCGTCAAGAATGACTTTTAGGTTGCTGGCACCCTCAAGAGTAATAGGCAAATTGAAATAATGAAAGATTGGGGGTGAAATGAGTTCTGTGTTAGATATGTTGGGTTTAAAGTGTCTGTAGTACAATCAGTTTGAGAAGTCTAACAGGCATTTCAAGACTACAGGTCAGGAGAAAGATTAAGGCTGGACAAGAGATCTGAGAGATGACAATTAAAATCATGGGAACTAATGAGCTCACTACATGAAATAGCATATATGGAAAAGAGAAGAGGATAGAGCTTTGGGGACCCCAAAGTTTAGCATTTGTAAGTTGGGTGAATATCCAGAAAAGACAGAGAAGTAGAACTCAAAGAGGTAGGAGGAGATCTTGGAGAAAATAGTGTCCCATAAAACTAGAGAGAAGAGAATATCAAGTAGAAGAGGCAGAGCAACTGTGTCAAAAGCTTCAGAGGCGGAGAATTGCAAAAATGCAACTAGTTTTGTCAATTAAGAGATCATCAGTGACTTTGGAGAGAGTGGTTTTAGTATAATGATGAGTTTGGAAGTAAGAGTGAAATGAGGAGTTAAAAAGAAAGTAAGAGTTGATGAAGTTGAGGTAAACCATTGTAGACCATCTTCTCAAAAAATTTAGACACAAAGGGAAGGAGAAATATAAGATGACAGATATCAGGAATGGATGACTCAAGTGAGAATTTACTTGAAAATGGAGATATACATGGGTATGTTTGTAAACATTAGAGAAACAGACAGTGGACAGGGAGAGATTAAATATAAATGAGAGAGAAGGGGTGATAGAGTGAGATCAAAGGTACTTGGAGGAGAGTCTGCCTTGGCAAGGTGAAAGTCCAGCTCTTCATATGAAATAAGAATTAAAGATGAGATAGGGTTGGTGTTGGTGCAAATTGTCCACCTACTGTTCCTCTCAATAAGGGACTGACCCACATACCTCTAATCACATTTTTTGGATGATATCTTTTGCACCATTTAGGACAGCATGATAAATTTGTAAATGTATGGGATCTTGGATATCATCTAATCCAACCATTTCATTTTATAAATAAGGACACTTAGACCCCAAAAGTTTAACATACCCGCCCAAGTTCACACATACAATGACAGAAACAGTATTTTGAACCCCGACATCAAAAATCAATGATTTTTCCATTGCAACCTAATGTCTTAGCAAGTCATGCTTGGTAATGCACTGCAATTCACACTGTCACTGACAATGGATAATATATGATTTTAATGCTTTGGAAACTGAGGTCTTCCCCACAACCATATATCACTAGAAAAATACTGATGTTAAAAAAATACGTGCTTGTATGTGAGCTTCAGCTTGTTAACCAACTGAATGATTTCCCAAATGCAATCTAATCTGCTTTCTTCCTTCTATTCAGTTCTGTGCCCAACCCATTGTGGGTAACTCCTCAAATCTAATAATGCATCTAAAGCCAAATTCAATATCATCCTGTCTGCAACCCCACACCAAACTCTCCTGACATTTTTATTGCTGTTAATGAATCATTCTCTCAGCCCAAATGGTTGTCTTTATTTCTTTACCACTCTCTCACTTGTCATCTCCTTGCAATCTGGCTTCTGCCCCAACTACTGAATTGAAGCTTCCCCCTTACAGGGTTTATGTGGATAGAAAAGCTTCAAAGAGCTTTTTTTTCATTTTTACTGTAATGATTGTTTAAGTTCTCTTGGTTTGTTTTTAATACTCTAATACTTAAACATACATTAACTTAAACATACAATACAGTAACATGGCAAACAAAAACCCCATTCCTAGTGAAGTCTTTTAAATCCTCAAAATCATCAATGAGGTTTCATATGTCAGAAGGAAAGATTTTTTTAAGCTGCCTAGGATTTCCCATGTGAGAATTACTAGGACAGTCTCATTTTCAAAGTAATTGCACTATTCTCCAAAGAACCTCTTAGCTACTTTGCATTCTTTTACAAACTTAGCATTTTTGTTTGTCTATTTTTACACAGAATGTGCAATCAGGAGGAATCTGAAGTTAACAAAGTTAAAAAGTTTGAGTTGACCTTTACCTTGGCTTCTAAAACCTATCCATATACAAAGTGTAAATGTCCTTATTGACCCCTATTTGAGACTTTCATCACCTCTCCTTAATGGGAGGAAGGGGAATATAAAGAAAACCTTGGTCTTAGGTACTTGTTGTCCCAATGAAACTACATTTAGGATGGCTCTGGGGTATAACTGATAGAGTCATGGGTAGTATTGATACTGGCTCTTTAAAAGTGAAAAAAGGAAAGAGAAGAAAAATAGAAAAAATGAAAGAGAACAAAGTTGAGAGAACAGCCAGATGGGGTGAGGTATATTCAGAAGTGGTCTTCATTCCCAGAGGGTGGAAACATGCTCATCTAGTCCCCAAAATGCATTTTGTTTTCCTTATTAGTATGAGGGTGGAGACCAGGGTTTTAGCTTTCTCTGTATCTCCAGCACTTAGCAGAATTCCTGGCACATGGTAAATGCTTAATAAATGTTTGATGACTTTGTTTATTGACAACTTTGTTGCTGAGTTATAGAGGTACAAAGTGAGTAGGGGACAAGAAATAATACATGGAAAGGCCTTTCTTGGCCACAGAATTTATTTCTTCAGCTAAAGTGTATGCAGTTTGGAGGAGTGGATTTTTTCCCCCTGAAATTATTTTTATTTGGGGCTCCGGAGTTAAAGACCTAGTGATTTAAATGGAATTCAAGCTCAAAGATAATGGGCTATCCCTCCCTTGAGTTCTTCAAATAAAGGCTGGATGACCACATTTCTAGAGGAGTAATTCTTAGTTGAATGCAGATCAAACCTCTAATTCTGAAACTTTGCAATTCTTTGTTTTTATGCCATAAACAAAGTATCTTTATTAGTCAATAGCTGGATCTCAGTGTATGTGGTAGCCTACTGTGGTCATAATATTTGGTCTTAATGAACACTGCCTTGATGTGGACAAAGATTGATGCTTTAGAAAAAACAGTATAGAAAAGATAAAAGACTATTAGATACGAAATCAGAAAACAAACTTGAGTTTCAATCTTGACTCCCGCACTCACTGTGTGATTATGAGCAAGTCAGATCACTTCTCAGAGCCTCATTGTCTCATTTGAAAAAATGAAATTATGGATTTATCATTCTGGAAAGGGCCATAGAAACCATCTAGTTTGATCTGTACCTGAACACACTCTTTCTCTACAAAAGACAAAATGAGTGATCATCTATCTACTCAGCATCTTTTTAAACATTCCAAGGGAGAGAGAACCCGTAACTTTTTGGGGCAACCCCTTTCACATCTAGACAGCTGTGTTAGGAAACTTTGAACTTTTATGTCTTGCCTACATTTGCCTCTTAACAATCTCCACTCACTGGTTCTAGTTCTGCCTTCTGGGACCAAGATGAAAAAAAAATTTTGTTCCTCTTCCATGTTCACTCATTTTTCAATCTTGTCTCACTCTTTGTGATCCCATTTGAAGTTTTTTCTGCAAACATACTGGAGTAGTTTGCCACGTCTTTCTTCAGCACATTTTACACATGAGGAAACTGAGGCAAAGAGGGTTGAATGACTTGCCCAGGGTCACACAGCTAGTAAGCATCTGAGTGTGGATTTGAACTCAGGAAGGTGAGTAAATCTTCTTGACTCAGGTGCTCCGAGCTCTATCCACAATGCCATCTATCTGCCCAGTGCAACAACCCTCCAAATATTTAACAGTTATCATCTGTCTTTCCCTAAGTCTTTTAATCTCTGGACTAAACAATTATTAATTATTCCAATGATCCTCATCTGGTATTATATCTAAATCCTTCACCATGCTTATATTCTCTGAAGCCTCTCCAGATTATCAACATCTTTCTTAAAATACTGCTCCCTAAACTGAATCTATGATATCACATGTGGTATGTCCAGGTCAGAGTACAACAATATTAACACATTCCTCATCCTGGTTGTTGTTTCTGTCTTGAATACTAGCTAAGTTCATATGAGTTTTTTGTATTTTTTTCTGTTGTTATAAGTCAACAGGTTTTAATTATTAAATTATATTGAGTTTATAATCCATTATAATCTCCAAATGTTTTTAAAAACTAACATTTCCATCTTGTATTCATGATTTTGAATTGTTTTGTACATAAGTATGTTTACTTTAGATTCATCCCTATTTAATTTCATGTACTTGGTCTTAGCCTAATGTTCTAGCCTGTCAAGATAGTTTTGGATCTCAACTCTAATATCCAATGTGATAGTTAATGCTTTTAGCCTTTTATCATCTGCAAATTTTATAAATATATTACATATGCTTCTCTCTTAGATAAAAGACAAAGCAAGAAACAGAGTAAAGGGATAGGGGAGGAGTTATCCAAAAGGAGGCTGTAATTGACCATATTAAACATTTCAGGGAAATAAAAAAGCATCAGGACCCACAAAAGGGCATTGGATTTAATAACAAGGATATCAAGGCTGACTTTACAAAGAGGCGTTACAGTTTTGTAGGGTAAATTAAAGGCAAGGTGTTAAAAAGTGGAAGAGAGGTTAGCATGTGCAGTTTTTGTTATTATTATTATTATCAAAGAATTTAGCTGTTTCTAGAAACAACAAATGAGGTTAGTCTCTCTTGACTTGTTTTTAGTAAAACATTTCATAATTTCCTTTTCTAGACATCCAGTAACTATGCTTTTTATAATAGGTTCTAGCATTTTGTCAAGAATCTAAGTCAAGCTCACTGGTTTGTATAATCTGTAGACTCCATTCTCTTCCCTTTCTATAAAAAAAGATAAAATATTTATTTTTCTTTAGTCCTGAAGCTCCCCTTAAATGTTCAATGATCTTTCAAAGATCAGCAATAGTAGTTCAGTAATCACATCAGCTAATTTGTTATTGTTGTTTAAGTAGTCCATCTATATGCTAAAGATACCTTTTAGGGTGGAGTTTTATGATGTAGTTCTTTTGAGCCTAGAAACTTGTAATTATCAATGGAAGTAAGACTCTCATACTCTGTTTCTACAAGTCATGAGTATCAGTTCCCTAGAAGTCATCTCTTTTCTGTTATTTTTCATGCAAAATTTTATTTTTGCATGACTTTTGCCTATTATATAGGCAAAACAGAAGCAAATTAATAGTTGAGAGCTCAGTCCTCTCTATCATTTCATCCAAGTCAAGGAGAGATCCTGGGGGTGGAGCTGAGATGGAGGCATAGAAGCAGGAGAACTCTGCAGCTCCCCCCATAATCACCTCAAATACCTATAAAATACAACTCTAAACAAATTTTAGAGCTCCAGAACCTACAGTCTGGAGTACAGAGAAGCAAAGTACAGAGAAACAAAGCTCCCACTGAAGGCAGCATGGCAGGTGGTACAGGAAGGGTTCATCACAGCACACTGGGAGCCAAAACCATCCCAGCCTGAAACCGTGGCTTGGCCCTAGGGTGGCCAGGACAAGCTGTGGCTGGAGGTTTCAGGAGATTGGATCACTGGCAGCTGTGGCAGTTCCCAGAATTACCAACCTATAAGAAAAAAGGCTAAAGGGAAAGGTCAGTGGAACGTGGCTAAATTTGGGGGAGAAAAGTGGGTCAGGCCATCTGCCCTCAGGACAAGAAAGCAGCAGAAGCTGTGGCCCTGCAGCTGCCTCCACACAGCTGCTTCAGAGCTCTTGGCCTTCAGATTGTAGGGGGGCCAAGTGATCATTCAGACGCTAAGTACTCTTGCCTTAAGCTGCCTGGATGGGGATTGTGGTCTTGGGTGGTGGTCCCGAGGTATGTGAACAGTGAGCCAAAGCTGGTGGGGGTTGCAGAGATGGTGGCCTCCTAATAGCTGAAGCAGCTGTGGAAACCCCAGCTATTTGGGACAAAGCTCTCCCCTTTGGAAGCAGAGTTCTACTGAGGCCAAAAGTCAAGAAATTGATTGGCAACATGAGCAGGTACAGGAAGCAAAGCAAGCCCAACAATCCAGCTTTAGATGCCCTTTGGGGAGACAAAAAGTATCAAAGCATCAAATGGGAGGAAGATAATACAGTCAGAACTCCTGCACCAAAAGCTTCCAAGAAAAATGTAGACTGGTTACAAGCCATAGAGGAGGTTAAGAAGGATATTGAAACCAAATAAGAGAAGTGGAGGAAAAATTGGGAAGAGAAATAAGAATGATGCAAGAAAATCATGAAAAGAGAGTCTACAACCTGACTGAAGAAAACACCTTAAAAACAGAGTAACTCAAATGGCAAAAGGGGCCCAAAAAACCAATGAGGAGAAGATGCCTTAAAAAGTCAAATTTTCCAGATGGAAAAAGAATCTCAAAAGCTCACTGAAGAGAATAATTCCTTCAGAATTAGATTGGAGAAAATGGAAGCAAATGACTTTATGAGAAATCAAGATATTATTAAATAAATCCAAACAAATGAAAAAATAGAAGGAAATGTGAAATATCTCTGTGAAAAAAACCACTGACATGGAAAATATATCCAGGAGAGACAATTTAAAAATTATTGGACTACCTGAAAGTCATGATCAGAAAAAGAACCTAGAAATACTGTGGAAACACAATCAGAATAACCCAGGATCTAGCAGCTTCTACATTAAGGGATCAAGGGGCCTGGAATATAATATTCTGGAGATCAAGGGAACTAGGATTAAAAACAAGAATCACCTACCCAGCGAAAGTGAATATAATGTGTCAGGGAAAATATGGTCATTCAATGAGGTGGAGGATTTCCAAGCATTCTTGAGGCAAAAACCAGAACTGAATAGAAAATTTGACATTCAAATACAAGTAGCATGAGAAGGTAAATATGGAAAATAAATCATTAGGAACTTATCAAAGTTGAACTATTTACATGCCAACATGGAAAAACAATAATTGTAACTATGAAACTTTTCTCAGTATGAGGATAGGTGAAGGGAATACAAATGCATTTATATTTGTGTACATACACATATGTCTATATAGGAGGGTATGTATGTGTATGAATACATATGTGAGTGTGTATATTTATATGTGTACATAGACAGAGGGGCACAGGATCAATTGAATAGGAAGGGATGATATTTTATTTTTATTTTTTATTAAATTAATTTATTTACTTTTGGCTTACACTATTAAGTTCCACAGTCCCTTGAATTTCAAATTTACTCCCCTCCCTCTCCTCACTAACCCCCCCTCCCCATGGCAGCATGGAATCAAGTATAGGATCTGCAAATGCTTTCACATTGGACATTAGTCTGGTTGTATAGAAAGGTTGTAACTAATGGAGTTAACAGGGGGAAAAAAGAAAGAGAACCAAACATGAAAAAGAACGATAGCATGTATTGCTTCAGTCTCCATTTAAACTCTATTCTTTCTAGATCTTTCTCTGAATGTAGATACCTCCTTCCATCCTGAGACTTGTAGAGTTGTCTTATAATTGTGTGTTGCTCAGAAGAGTCCACTTTATTAAAGTTGGTTGTCACACATATGAAAAGGGATGATATTTTAAAAGGTGAAATTGAGAGATGGGAGAGGAATAGAAGGAGAAGAGACAGGGAGAGACAGAATGGGGTTAATCATCTCATACAGAAGAGGCAAAGGATAACTGTTACAAAGGAGGGGAAGAACAGGAAGGCAAAGAGAATGGGTCTATCTTACTCTCATTGAATTTGGCTTAGGGAAGGAAAGACACTCTAAATTGGGTATCTCACCCTATAGAAGAGTAGGGGGTGGTGGACATGAGAAGGGGGAGGATGGAGGGGAGGACATGTGGGGAGGAGGGTTGTTAGAAGCATACACTTCTGTAAAGGGACAGGGACAAAGTAGAGAATGGAACAAGTGGGGGGCGGGATATGAAAGAGGGAAATATAGTCTGTCTTTCACAATATGTCCGTTGTGGAGTTGTTCTACATAGCTACAAATGTACAGTTTGTTTTGAATTGCTTGTCTTTCCAGTGGGGGTGGGTGATGAGGGACGTAGGGAAAGAATCTAGAATTTAAAGTTCTAAAATCAAATGTTTAATACATATATATATATATATAAATGTATTTAAATATGTATATATGTAAAATATAATAATAATTATTATTATTTACATGTAACTGGGAATTCAGATATACAGGAATTGGAGTAAGGAGATCCATCTTTCCCTTACGGAAAGTCTGAGGGGTTATGGGGGAGGATATAGGAGAGAGCAGATTGGGGGAGGGGCTATACTGTGGGATTGCTGGTTTGGGATGGTGGGTAGGGGAAAGATGGGGAGAAAATTTGTAACTCAAAACCTCATGGAAATGAATGATGTAAACTGAAAATATACAAAAGATAAATTTTTAAAAAGGAGAGATCCTGTCCCATTTTTCATCTTTTTGTTTTACAATACATAACCCAAAACAACAATAACAACAACATTCCTTTTTTTTTCCCTTAGCTTTTCGGCCTAGACTCAGTCCCTTCTTTGCTATGATACTTTAATGGTATAATTCAGAATCTTTCCATTTTTTGTTTTTATCTTCTTTTAACATTCTTTGCTTCCAAACTTTGTACATGTTGTTGTTTCAATCACAATTGACTGATGAGTTTCATGTTCAACCATGTCAATTTCTTTAGACAACTTCTTTTATTCCTTAGAATCACTTATCCTTTTCAAATGATCATTCTTGAGAATTTCTCATCCCACTCTGGTTAATTATTACCCACATTGTACATCAATATCTTTGATTATGGCTTTTATTGCTTTCTCCTTTCTTGGATTTTGTCTATTGTGAATTCCTAGACAGTTTGACTGCTGATCTTCCTAAACCATAGATACTTTCTATGGCATCTATTTTGGAGGGTAAACCTATGGGATTTTCCCTCTCTTACTTCCTTTTAAATTTAAACCTCATTTTTATTTTCTGAATAAATAAAACTTGTAGCAACAAGAAATTATTTGAGGACCTTTATTGCTATATTTGGGATAAAAGAGGATCAAAGAACAGATGAGATCACAGTTTGGGAGGATGGGATGATAAGCGAGGTTGGAGAAATGATTTTTTTTAAACACTAGGCAAACACATTTCTACTGGCATTTATTAGGAACACTCTCTAAGTAGGAAATAAACACTTTCATATTTCTATTTTACTTACCACACAGGACTTTTGTAAAGAAACAACTCTGTAAAGTTAAAGCATTAAATAAATGTGAATTATATTTATTATATTCTATCACATGAAGGACCTCCATGAAACAGATTGACAAAATTTATTATTTCTAAATCTGTCATACAAGGTCAAATTTATTATACCTGAGAAATTATTTCTCTAGATTTGTTTTAAATAGTGGAACAGAGCAGCCAAAACACATTTATTAAGTGGCTAACATATGCTAAACACAAGCTACCCAAAGTAGTAACTTAGATTTAAGGGAGAGCCTAATTTTAATTTAAATTTTAAATATTTGTTTTTAATTGAAGGTGCAATGTTAATGTTAAAACGAGGATTGGTAGATAGTGCTTTATTTTTCAAATGTTACTCATACCAAAGTACCTATGTACTCTCTTTCCAATGCAAGATTTTCCTTAATTGAACTAACAGAAAAATCATTCCTTTTCTTTTCTCATTCATATTTTCATAGATACCTCAAAAACGTGTGTATGAGTATGTGCATGGTATATGTATATGTATGTAAATATGTTATATGTTAGCATATATGCATATGTGTATACATATATACATAATATTTATTTATTATAGATAAGTTTTGTGGTATTGTGTAGATTCTGAATGACTAATGACTTGAATCCAGAAATGAATATGATCAGGAGATAGATTTGGATCATATCTGAGGAATTATAAAGCATTTCGAATAATCATAGCCTTCATACATCCATAAAAGCTAGTATTTTTAACAAAATATTCTCCTTTATAGATGCCATGTGACTATGAATAATGGAATACCACTACATCCAAAGAATCAAAATTGTAGATGATTAATGGGCAATAGAAAGATATATGGTAGTACATAACTCATCTGACTTGGCAATGAGAAGTAGAATAAAAACCATTAAAGATATGTATGATAGGAAGAAAAGTATGAAGCAGTCATACAGTGGGGGATAACATGCACAATCTAAAAGCTGTATTGGTAGCCATAAAATATTTTAAAAACTAATGGAAGATTTCCAGCATGTTGCTTAGATTCTCTACATAGGATTTCAGAAAATCCTGAACAAGAAAGAAATAGGATGAGAAAGTATGCAAAGCTGCAACCTGTACCAATGGAGGTAGTATCTACACTTATGAGATCATGTATCCATAGCAATACCTCCAATGAATCTATCTGCATTCATAAGATTTTAGAGTAGGAAAGGACCTTAGAGACTGTCTAGTTCAAATATTAAATTTTATAGATGAAGAAACTGAGACCCAAATAGGAACTTACCCACTTAGCCTGGTACAGAGTAAGCATTTTTAAAATTTTTATTTTATTTTTAAGTTATGGAATAAAATAAGCATTTCCATAACACATTATATAATAAAAAGATGATTGCACATGAAATTGCAAATCTACTATATACAATTTCCCATTCTTTTGAAATATATGACAAAGTTATGTAAGTATTTTCCCTTCCCCTGAAGATCATCTTTAGTCACAAATACACACACACACATATACATATATACACATACACACATATATCTATACATATATTTGTCAGTTCTTTCTCTGGATATAGCGTATTTCTTCATATGTCCTTTATAGTTAATTTGCATATTTATATTAGTCAAAATATCTTCTTTGCTCAGTCATTCTTAAAAAAATATTGTTGTTATGTTTACATGGCTCTTTTGGTTCTGCATATTTAACTCATTATTTTGCGCAAGCCTTTCTATGTTTTCTAAAATCATTGATCTCGCCATTTCTAATCCCACAATAGTATTCCATCACAATCATATTACCACAACTTGTTCAGTCATGAATAAATTGTTCAGTATTTAACAAATGCTTCTTGACTGAATGATTGCCCAATGTCTCATAAACAGTAAATGATGAAGGTGGATTTTGAACCAAGAACTAACAACACCAAATTCAATGTTCTTCCAGCACATTACACTGCCTCTAATAATGAATACAACAATTAAAGGGCATCCCAGTAAATTTAAGAAAAGATTAGTACCTTTACTTAAGAATATAAGTACTCAGAAGCTACAGTAATCTAACGAAATAACTACTGGACTTGGATTTGGGTGATTTTGGCTTTTAATCCCTGCTCTGACAATATTTGTATAACCTTTCTCTTGGCTTCAGAGATTTTTGAGTTGTAGGTAGCCTTAATTCCCCTCTGGTCAAACATATTTCCTGTGAACAGGAATTCCTTTTGTAATATCCATGACAAGTGATCATCTGGGCTAATCAGGGATTTTGTTTATTCATTAAATAAACATTTATTGAGCCCCTACTGTGTGCAATACTTGATTTTGATAAACAAAAAACATGGAACCAAATTGCCTCTATCATTATATTTATCAAGGGATCATGCATGATTTTAACACATGAAGGACAGACATGTTACTAGAAAGAGATTCTTAAAAGATGGACTTTTGATCAACTGAGCCAAATTATTATTTAATATTACCTACAAATAATAAACAGAGTGAGATTCTATGTTATGATATTCCCTTCAAGATCAGAAAACTAGAGTTATGAAAGGACCCTAGAGGAGATGTAGCCCAACAATAAGACCATAGATTTAGATATGGAAGGTATTCAGGAGTCCCTTTTATCCAGACCCTTCGTTTTTGAAATGAGAAAACTGAAGTTGGAGGTTGTGCCTTGTCCAAGATCATATAGCAAGTAAGTAAGGCAAGATTTGACTTCCATTCCACTGCACCACCTAGTTGTGTCTTATTTCTATATTTTAATCATTTGTAGCTTTGAAGATGTGGTCTGTTATGGTAAATAGTTTGTGAAAGCTTGATTGTTCTCTTATATTTTTCACAAAGATATCTTCAATGTCAAGCACTTAGAACATTTCCTGGCACATAGTAGGCACTTAATAAATGCTTATTGAGCTTAATTGAATTAATATATGTGTATATCATTCTCCTATAGAGTATATAGGAACAATTAAATAGAGGCATCATAACACAGTCAAGTTTTGGATTTGTGGTGAGAAAGTCCATGTGACAAATTCTGTTTCTAACTGTGTGACCATGGATAAGGCAGTTAACCTTTCTGACCCTCATTTTCCTCATCTGTAAAATCAGGGGAATGAAAACTGTAGTGCCTAACTCATAGAGTCATTGCAAGGCTCATTTGAGATGACGTCTATAAAGATTTCTGCAAACTTTAAAGTGCTATATAAAGGTCAATAGTTATTATTGGGTGTAAGTCAGGGAGATGCATGCTGACAGACATGGTCCCACTCTCTTAAGAGTGATACCCAGTACAGAAAGCAAAATGAATAAGGAACCCCTATAGATAATAAAGTCCTCCAGATGATTTTTTGAAGATGCTAATACACCAATAATTACGAGAATACTACAAAACCTCACCAACAAAACTATGACCACTCAAAAGATTTCAGTCTATGATCAATATACAATTGATTATATCCTATATTCAGGTGGATAATGGTCCAGTAGTACATCTGTCTCGTATAGGTCCTTCAGACAGACAACAAGACCAATAAATGAATAGGAAGAAGAGAGGATTGAAATGGAATACTTTTGAGAAATCATTCAGAACTTTCAATAATCCCAAACTTCTCTCAAGTACAGAAAACATCTTTTAACATCACTCTTCTTCCCATTATTTTGTATAGTTATGAGTTATGGAACAACAAAATCACAGATAACATAAAATGCAATGGGGAAAAAACACTCTAGGTTTAAGGAAAGTAAATCATGTGTATTTAAACCATAGTTTGCACATAACAAGTGGTCTTTTTGATAACTTGTATAATCAGAAATTGAGGTGGGCTAGTTATGTAGCAAGAACAAAGGATACGGCATAGTTTTCCCAAGTGATATAGTGCTGCTCACAGAATGGTAAAGTGCCTAGAGGTGGGCCCTCAACACATTGGATAGATATTCTATATGGATTTTATGTAAAGTTGTGGTGATGTCCAATTTGGCTTCTCTAAAATTAAAGAATTATACTAGATTCATGTTGTAGTTCCTTTTAATTATTAAAAAATGTAATTTTGACTTTGCAATTTAAGTACTAGGATGGGTCAGATTAATTTAATAAATATCCACATAGAAGATTCTGTAAGGTTTAATTAAATTTCTGACTAAAGATTTTCTTTAACAATATCTGAGTAACTGAACCAAGTTTTATGAAAGAAAGCCCCTTTTCTCTCAAAAAAGGTACATTTTTCCTTCAAAATAAGCCCTTTAAATATTTAAAATAGGAAGTATATGTATTATGAAAACAGTGAATATAATGAAGGGGACTTTCTAATATCCTTTTGCCATCCTCCATGCTTTATAAAAGCTATAATTTTATTTTTGTTCTCTACACTTAAAGTGGAAATTACCTCATTTGCATTTTCAACTATTTTTGTAGTTTTCATCCTTTCCACAGAGGTTTTCCCTTTCTTTCTATGAGTCCATAAAGTTGGTAATTTGACACAGTCTGTATATACCTAAAGTACTTCAGACATAAACAAGGTGTTAAACAGCAAAGCATCATGGTGTGAAGCAACTTCTTGTTCAAACACCTGTTTCATCCAGAACCAATTTTGCCCTAGAGGTCTGGAGCAGCACAATAGAAATCTGGCAAATTGGCAGTCACCTTGACTATCTTATCTAATAATCCCATACAAACAGCACATGCTTAAAAGATGGTCCATCTTGTGAAATGTATTCTGATTCTGGATCTGGTTACAAAGACAGAATGCACAGAATCCCTTAACAAAGTAGGCTGGAATTATTTTGCCTTTATGCAGACATATTTAAGGCATATGAGTATCACTGAAGCATGTGTGTTTGTAGATGTGTCTGGGCAGGTGTGTCCCACTTTGAGAAAATTCTAATTACATAATTCCACATTTACAATAGGGAATCCTAAAAGGACTCACTCCATTTTTTCCTCCTTATATTGAGCTTTCTGGTTGTGTTTAAAATAGACTTCAACCAATAAAAATTTATATAACAGAATAAATATTTCAGTAACAATTTCAGGTATAAACATGAATTACACCAAAATTTGAATATGTGTGTGTATGTATGTACACTAATCTAAGAGTTACCTTGTGAAAACTCAATTATCCTCTTCATTTTGGATCATCTCTCAAAAAATTTTTTGAATATAGGGTTTTTTTCTGTAGTCATCCAAACCACTTTTGGGGAAATTTTCCCCTTTCCTAACCTTCCCATAAATAGGTTGGTGAGTTCAAAGGCTGCAGGATTATTTTAATAATAAACCAAACCAAACAAGATTAAAGGAAAAAAAGCTTCACTCTAAAAGACAGCCCCTAAATTCCTAAATTAAAAAAAAAAACTTTAGAAGTTATTTCACTGTGCTCCATAGACAGATGCAAATCATTTAAAAATAATCATGAAAACTACTATACTCCTACTGTCATGAATTATTATGAATTATTGTGATCTCATAGACAATATTGTGATTTTTTTACTCAATAATTCAAATCCAGTATTTTAAAAACCAAGATCAATACTGACTTGTTCTAAAGGAAAAATATCTAATGATCCAGATTCATACAGATGCTATGTAACATCTAAAGGTTTAAACTAGAATGGCTGAATTGATGTAGTCAAATATTTAAAATTTTATAATGTATATTTTAGAAGCATATCTATAATTGGGGTCCATTTTCTTCAACATCCAAGTCACATTCTGGTAATAAGTTAGGCATTAACTCATCAAAGCCACTGGGGCACCATTTGCAGCAAGACCATAGTGATTAGGTAACAACCTAATGTCTTTTCATTATATATTTTAAAACTCTACATGTCTGTATTAATGATTTGCAGTTGTGAATCCAGTCCACTAGTTAGCTATGTTTTCCCTATAATGTGAATGAAGTGTTTGAAGGCACTCTATCCAAAACTGGATTGCTTGAAAAAAAATCTTATATTCTTGCTAAAAATATGGTCAACATGTTAACTATGAAATGCTATTTAGAGAGCAGGAAGGAAAGAAAATCTGAATTCTTTGAAAATATTGCAAAAGGATATAATTCTGGCACTTCAAAAAATCTCATAATGAGAATAATTTTTAAAGAAAAGAATAGTTCTCAAGTATTTTTTACGACAATACTAAGGAGATTAAGGGTATAAGTATTATGTAAAAGTAACACAAACTCTTTCATAGAGAGGCTTATGTGGTAATACAACTGAAATATATTGCAAATATTTGATTAGGAATCAGCTATATAACTTACTTGAACTATATGAAGTTTGATTCGTACAATTTGAAAGTTATTTCAGAGAAGAGATTTTGACCTTTTGGGAGCTATATTGTATCACAAGGTCATTTAATATATCCCTTTGGAACACAATGTGCAACCTTGATTATTAAAAAAGAGAGGGTTAGAATGATACCAAGTATATCCTTTACCTATCCTAATATTTGACTTCAAAAATAAGGCCAGCTTTTTATTTCCTGAGGAAAAGAAAGAAAAAGAAAAACAGGAAGGAGAAAGAAGAACAAATAACTGACATCACTTTAATGACCTGACATCCAAAATAGCAGCTGTTAAATACTTTCGAACTTTCAAACAAAAATTGTTTCAGAGATAGAAGGAAGGAAGAAGAGAGAAGAAGAGGGATGAAGAGGGGGTAAGGACAGAGGGTTTTTTTTTAAGAGCCCACATGTAACAGATGCTGAACCCGGGTCAACATCAGACACCATAAAAGCTCCCATGATGTTCATGGAAATGTATAAAATGTGTACATACTTTTTGATACCTGTGATAATAAAACATTGTATTTTAAATGAGTGGGAGAGAGCAGATGGTTGGTAATGGTTTAAAACATTTATGTTTTTGGACTGTCACCAAGCCGCTGTATTAAAAAATATGATGTTTTGTTGTAACATACTAACATCTATCTACAAGGTGTTCTTCTGAAGGATGGTACTGCAATAGTGGAGATAAAAATAAAATGAACCAAGAGGAAGAAAATTTCTCATCTAACTAAATTCACATGTGACATCGTGCTTATTGACTACATTAAATTAACATGTTATTAAAGTGACAATAGTATTTGCATTTCCCCTCACTAAGTTAAGCAACCAACTCCAAGGGCCTGGGTACTGTCTTCTAGTCTATTTAAGAAAGCCTGTAGAATTTTAATTTTTGCATCCATTTGCACTTGATAAATTCAATGAAAATAGTATGGTTCACTTTCCCATAATGCACTTGTAAGGACTGCTCTTCTTTACATTCTTTGAAGCACGATGGAGCCTAGTAGTCTAGAACACTTTGTAGACCATTATAATTAAAGAATAAATGTTTGTGGAATTTCATTGGATCATCATTATATTCTATCATTGAAGTGGATTAAGAGTACAAGGACAGCCCTATTTAATGACTGACTTAGAATGACAAAATGAATGTTATTATCACTTACATATTATTTTAGTGTGCAGTGTCTATGTTGATCTAAAAGATGCAAGCAGCAAACTGTTGAGAGTACAGATAAGCTTCTATAAGGGACAGAAAAAAGCGTTTAGGGTTAGGAAGAAACATTAGACTTTAATAAATGATACTGTTAATTAACTGAAAATTGCGAAGAGGAATCCAAGGACAAGGAGAGTTTTGATTTGACTCTAAAATCCATGCGTGTGTGTGTGAGTGTGTGTGTGTGTGTATGAGAGAGGGAGAGGGAGAGAGAGAGAGAGAGAGAGAGAGAGAGAGAGAGAGAGAGAGAGAGAGAGAGAGAGAGAGAGAGAGAGAGAGAGAGAGAGAGAGAGAGCCTCTTCCCCCAATTGCTTTCCAGGTTCTCAAAACCCTGGGTACCATTGGGGAACAGTTTGTTTGTGGGAAGGAGCTGGGGACCGACACGAGAAGGGAGGGGGTGGCTTACCATGTGTGAACTTAGTTGGAAATAAAGTGACAGCCATCAAGCACAATCTGGGCTCAAACAAGCTGCAAATGACTGGGAAAAAATGCATTTGACTGACAGGGTGGACGGGAGAGTAAACAAATTTAAACATTCACAGAGCAAACACACACACACACACACACACACACACACACACACACACACACACACACTAGTAGCAGCAGCAGCAACAACAGCAACCACCCACACTTCCTTTTCCCAATCCCACTATGAAAACTTGATCCCTTAGCTCTCCTAGGACCAACCTACTATTTACCTACAACCTCAAACAGGAGCTAAGAGCAGAGTTAGGAGTTTGGGAAAGATGTCAAAAGAAGAGACGCAGAGAGAGAAGACTTAAATCCTTCATTTCAGCAGCCACTCATGTGAGAAGTGGGGAATCAAGCACCATCCAAACTCCAAAGAACGTCCCCTCCCTCCCCTGACAAGCTCCGTTTTGCTCCGCGAGAGCCAGACCCAGGCATCTCAGCTCCCACGATGCCAGTACAGGTGGATCCTAAGTTCCAGGCATTCCCCCACCCCAATTTTCTACCACTCTTCCTGCCTTCCTACTTTGTCTTTCTTCCCCCACCTCAATAAACATAGAACCCAAATAAGAAAACAGCGCTTGGTTAAACTTCCCCAGGATAGTTAGAAGGCAGAGAATGCCTTCCCTAGCAAGCAGAAGGTAGTAGAAAGTCACCTGGAAGGTGAGCAGCAGGAGCGCGACTCCGCGCCCGCCTGCTGAGATCTGGGGGAGTGGAGCTTTGCACCTGGGCTTCCTCCTTCCTCCCTTCCAAAGCCCCCATCCTTCAGACCTCCTCACAAAGCCCGTTACCTGGCGGGAACTGCTGCTGGAGGCGACCTGTCTGCGCTTGGGCAGCCCCAGGTAGTGCACCCCGCCACCTCCCGCTCCTGCACGGGCGCAGCTCCCGGAGGAAACTTCTCTGCCCTCTGTGCAGACACTTCGCTCTTCCTTCTGCCGCACGGGCAGATCGGTCAGCAGGCCGGGCGAGCCCTCTGCAGGGCCTCCTGTTTGCTCAGGAGAGCCAGGGGAGCAGTAGCGGGAAGCCTTCAGGCGCACTATCTCTCCTAAAGTCAGCTCCGGACTCTGGCAGCTGCCTCCTTTCTCGTCACTCTCTCCCTCCCTCCCTGGCTCCCCTCTCCTCTGCAGAGCAGCCTGAGAAGCAGTGCGGTGGCCCCTCCACTCTGGCCAGCCCCGCCCCTCTCTCTCTCCTCTCCATCTCCCTCCCTCAGTCACTATCCTTTCCTCTTTGTCTCCCTCACATTTTCCCCCCTCTCTTCTTTCCGTATCCTCTCTTTCTCTGCCTAACAAACTCCTTTCTCCTCCTTTCCCCTAGCTGATTCTTTCTTCTCCCTCTGCTAGCCTTACCTCTTCTCCTAGACTCACTTCCCTCTCTTCCCTCCACGTTTTCCTGCCTCTCATAATCATCCCAGTCTCAAGACTTGCCTCTCCTCACTTTGATTGCCACCTCCCTTTCTTTCCTCTGGCCCTGTCCAGACTCCTGACATCTTTGCTGTGGTTTTTCTTCACTGGTTTTGGATTTCACTTCTTCCATTAATCTCCAGTTTCCTTTTGTAGGTTTTTTTCTGGGTCCAAGAAGACAACACACAATCAAGATGGATAAATCACTAGTGTGAACTCTGTTCCTTGACTCATACATTTCTTTTATTTCTCAGAAATCTTTTTTACATGAATATATACACATGCATCTGTATATATTTGCCACTATTTGCTTTAATAATCAAAATTATTCTCGGCATAGTTTGAAAAACAAATAAGGTTCTTAGATCTGTTTCCATCCAACTGTAATTTGGTCGATTCACTTTATTGGGCTTAAAATACATTAACGGAACCCATGAATGCAGGTTGGGGGCCTTGAGGTAGAGACTGTCCTTTGAAGACAAAAGTAGAATCAAGGAAAATGTGGAATAAGATAAAGGACATTAAGTCTGTTTCCACAGATTTCCAAATACTGCCCAGAATGAATATTTCTGATGTTCACATGATTTCATTTGTAATAGGTCAGTGAAAAAAGGATTGTTAATATTGCAGTTTTCTCATATTTATTTATACTACTGGAACACCAGGTTTCATGGCATACAGCTTGTGAAACATTGGTATGGGGCAAAACTATGCTAAAGATCAAAGCAATGATTTATAATATATTTGTCCCATAGTTACACAGACATGAACTTTAGCACGCCAAATATGTTAATATATAATGTATATATGTAAAACTCTTTCTGACAGGAAATGTCATCAATCCATCATATTTTTAAAAAGATTTTATGTTTTCCAGAGTCAAAGGATGATGCAGTGAATGGCATTGAGGCTTTGTAGTTTGAAGAAATCCTATCACTGTATTTTCTTGCCCTATTCTGATTTCTTCTGGATGGCCAGGCCTAAAGCCTTTGCTGATTTGTGTGTCTATTGGCTTATTAGTAACATTTAACGTAGGCAGTATGTCTGTCCTGAATTCCATGGCTTTTCTTAATTCACCCTTACCAGTTTTCAGACTAATCTCTGCTTCTTCCTTTTAGGGATTATTTTGTTGGGTTTTTTTGATATCCTATTTAATTGTCATATGTATTTAATATTAGTACAACCCATGCTTTATCTATGGCGTTCTGGACTAGGAATCATGAAGCCCACATGATAGCTAGGCTGAGATAGAATGGAGGGACATTGGCATTGGAATCTCAAGACACCTTGGTTCTGAACTGGGTCCTACCATAAACTCATTTAGTTGTATCACACAGCAAATTTAAATAAGTTCTCTCCTTGGATCTCAGTTTCTTCATTGTAAAATAAGATTATTTTCAAGGTAGTTTTCAGTTCTTCAAAACTCTGAGGATTATAGGAAGATGCTCTGTGTAGTCAGGTTAGTTATTTAAAAACTGAATTAGCTTCAGTTATGGGTGGCCACCTTAATACATTAGTTTGTCATGAGGATGCTGGTTTCCATATGCCTTCTTATGCTTTCTAGACTCATAAGGTTTTGAGTCTTCCCATGTTAAGTGCTTTAGTCATTGAGAGCATTGTACCATCAAGTGGACCATGAAAATGAAAGAAAGCAAGGCAGTATAGTTCAAAGAAAATTTATTGGTTATATGTCCATGGACAAATTATTTGAACTTTCTGAGTCTCAGTCTGCTCATTTATGAAAGAGGAGGAACAAAGTACTATCTACCTCAGAAGGCCATTGTGACGGAATTACTTTGCAAATTGAAGAGAAGAGTTGTTACTGGTTTCTTTATTGCCATGCAGGTCTTTTTTCCTAACCTATCTAAGGAAAACTCAAGGAAATTAGATACTTGAGAAAACCATGCAGTCAAGAATCCAAGTAATCTCAAAAAATATACACCAAATTTCTAGAGAAAATTAATTTTCATTATATTGCTACATAAGCAGACAGCAATTTGGTGGTTATGCAGTTGAGTGAAAAATACTGCTTTTTAGTTTGGTATTTGGCCTAATTTTGATTTTGCATTGTGAAGTATTCTTCAAATACTGCTTCATGGCACTACCCAAGCTCTTTGGTCTATTAATTCTGTCAAACATTTTTAGAAATTCAAACAATTGAATATAGACTAGTTTAAGGTAGGCAATACATTTTATGTCACATTGATTTTTTTTTTTCCGAGTGGGATGTTGTTAAATGTGACAATAATTCCTGGATATGATTTCAAGGCACGTGAAATTGCAAGATCCCTTTCACCTTGGGAAAACACTATCAATTGATATTTATAGAACAGCATTGATGTGATTATTCACTGGACTGAAAATCTTATTCACGTGTTAGTTAAGTATGACTAACTTTGGCCTTGAATTTGTAGTTAATAATGTAATGTGAAGAATAAGGTTATGTTTCTCAGGTAAGGATTAAAAGGGGGTGTGAAAAACTGGCATAAATATATGTTAAGTAAGTGTCCTGGTTAGATGATATGGAAGTGTGGGGAACGTGAGAATTATTTCCCTTATGTGTTCATATAACCACACCATGGAACAGTGCTACACGTTTTTGCCTTTCGTGGTTTACAAATTCTTAGTGAGAATTTTCCTGAAGAATGGTTAATCCATTTGGGTCTAAGCCATCATATTCTACAAAATATTCATACTATTCATAAGTTAGAAGCATAGTATATACTAGACTTTATGGAACATAAAATGATATTTGTTAGTAATATTGGGTTTTAAAGTATGAAGGGACCTTCTTGATCATCTTGTACAGACCTGTCATTTTTCATATGAAGACGCTGGAGTCCAGGAAAAGTGATATCCAAGGTCACATGAGAGCTAAAATTTGAACCTAGGTCTAAGGATGATAGATTTATGGCTTGAAGTAGTCTTTTATATATATATATATATTTTTTTTTTGCTTTTTTTTTATTTGGAGGACAGTTGGGGTTAAGTGACTTGCCCAAGGTCACATGGCTAGTTTTTTTTTGTGTTAAGTGTCTGAGGTCAGATTTGAACTCAGGTCCTCCTGACTCCAGGGCCAGTGCTCTATTCACTGCACCACCTAGATGCCCCTTGAAGTAGTCTTAAGGGCAATTTTGTCCAACCTTATCATTTTACAGATTAGGAAACTGAAAACCAGGGAAGTTAATTTATTGTACTCCAACAAAGAAATTTACATAGGAAGCATCAGAAGCAAGATTTGAACACAGATCTTCTAACTCCACAGCCAGTGTACTTTCCATGTGCCAATCTTCTCTCTCCAATTCTACTGTACTGGATTTTTACCATACATTCCATAGCTTAAGAAGTTCCCCTAGGGGCATGATTGCTTCCTTCAAGATGGACATTCTTCTATAGGAGTGTGTACTGCAAAAATTACTTCATCTGCCACATGACAATTTCCTCCATCTATCCAGATAATCTTCTACACAAATACAATCGATGGGAATAGAGCAGTAATAAAAGATTCATCTCTTATCTTCAACTGAGTTGCTATAGTTAAAATTCTCTTGAGCTCAAAGATAACAATCAGTAAAGTGAAGGGAGTAAAGGAAACACCTTTTCAGATAATTTAGTCCAGGTTAAAAAAAAATAAAACAAAACTAGAGGAAGAGGAATGTTTTTATTTTTTAAAGATCCTCTAACTATCCCATGTGACCTACCAGACATAGGGAAGCTAGATGGTGCAGTGGTTGCAGTGGCAGGCCTGGAGTCCAGAAGACTTGAGTTAAAAATCTAGCCTCAGATACTCCCTAGCTATATGACCCTGGGCAAGTCACATAACTGCCTCAATTTCCTCACTTATAAAATGATCTGGAGAAAGAAGTGGCAAAGTACTCCAGTATTTTACCAAGAAAACCACAAATAGGATCATGAAGAATTGTACATGACTGAGCAACCAATAGTGGACATAGGATTCTGGCTCAGGAAACCTAAATTCTAGAACTGCCTCTGCCTTTATTATCTGTATGATTTTGGTCAAGTGACTTTCTCTGAGCCTCATTTTCATCTGTAAAGAATGAGGAGTTTGGGCTAGATGACCTCTAAGAATTTTTTGTTTCTTTTGTTTTGTTTTATTTTTCTACTTATGAGAGTTATCCAGTTTTTTGGTTGACTGATTACTGATTTTGATCAGGTCATACAGATACTTTTTCAACTTTCCACTTATTTTTACTTGTATGTCTAGAGTTTAAGGGAAAGAATCTGAAAGAACAGCTGGCTTGATATCTTCTTACTTTTAGGAAAAAACTCAAACCATGTGTGAGAGAATAATAGAGAAACCCGCTACTGATAGCTATAAGCTGAACTAAAGGAATTAAGAATGCTTATATTTTATTCCAATGCTGGAATTGGAGAACGAAAATATCAAGAAATCAAGTTTGTCTAGGGGAAAAAGTAGAAAAAATATTAAAACATTAAACAATACAAAAACATAAGCATAAAAGAAATATGATTGTAATTAACATTTTCATGATGTGCTACTAATTAATATTCTTTTATTTATATCTATATGAACTTACGTTCAAGTGATATCCTCTCTGGGATCAATTTTGACATTTGTAAAATGTGGGGGTTGGGAATGACCCTTAAAATCCCTTTTAATTCTGTCAACAATCGGTTTTTGTCCTTTAGACCACAGTATACTAAAAAAAAAATTACAGCTGATTGATTATGATAGTAGATTTCTATTTGTCAGGGATCTTCATAGTCCAATTAGTCGTCATCTTCACTTTACAGATGAAGAAATCAAGGCAGAGAGAGTATAAGTGACTTCTTCAAGGTGACAGAAATATGTGAAATGTTAAACCCAGAATTTGAATCCCAATAGGTTTATGCTGGTAAATATGTTTTTTAAAGGAAGTTAAAATATTAAAAGAAAAAATAAAGTCTTTCAGTATACCTAACACAAATTATAAAACTACATATATATTTAACTATGTATGTACTCAAAAACCGAAGCACAAGCTAGTAGTTGAAGTATAATATATGCCCATTTTTTTCCTGTTGGTATACATCCATATGTGTTTTTGACTGGGAAAAGATACATTTCTAAGGAAATAGTTTGAAGCAAATGTAATACTTCAAATGTGTTGGTACCTATTTTATTATAAAGCCCACAAAGAAAGTGATTATGACTATTGCATCTTTGTTATATAGCACACAGTAGGTGCTCAATGAATGGTAAATTAATGGGTTCTCTTCTAAAATCTTTCCTGGTAGAATGAATTCCAGTTTGAATGTGGGCAGTCACAGGGACAGGGGAACAGCTGCAAGACCACAAGCAAAAGACAAAGATAAATGGCAACTTTGTGAATCTGAGGAAAATGTCTCACAGTGTGCCATAGGGATCAGTGATAGGGCCTCCCTCACTTAACATTTCCTAATGACCCAGACTAATGACCCAGAAGAAGTGGTAAACAACCAATTAATTAAATTCACACAAGATACAGAATTCAGAGGTGTTAAGCTCACAGGGGAGAACTAGGAAGGAAAACAAAGAGAACCTTAGAACAGGGTCAGTATACAACAGATAAGATTAATTTCAGGGAAAAATGCAAGTTAACTATCTAGGAGAAATTCCCATAGAAAAGATCATTAATAATTGCTTCTTCAGAACTTTGCTGAAGTAAATCAGTAGAATCACAGAAAAAAACAATTTTAAATAATTCTTAGGGAAAAATATTAAAAGTTTTCTAGTTCAAATTCTTACCCTATCAATGAATTCATTTTATAGAAGTCCTGAGAAGTGATCATTCTGGTTATACTTGAAATTTATTCAGCATAAGGCAACCCATTCCACCTGTGACACATGAGATAGGTCTATATGAAACATTCTATTCTATTTTTATTTTGTTTCCTTTACCACATATAGGTTTGCTTGAGACATCCTATTTTGTTATCTTGCTTCATTTATTACATTCTTTTTTGCTTTTTGGAAAGAGGAAGTTAGGGCAATTGGGGTTAAGTTTCTTGCCCAAGGTCACAGGGCTAATTTTGTGTTCAGTGTCTGCAGTCAAATTTGAACTCAGGTCCTCCTGACTCCAAGGCTCTATTTACTATACCACCTAGCCACAGCAGTTCTTTATTACATTTTGTTGACAATTTTTTTTCTTCAATTGAGTCAATTTAGGAAGGCCAGACAATACCCTCTCTACTCCCCTTACCCAGCTGGACCCTTCCTTATTATGAAGATTAAAAATTAAGATAATAATCTGATAAAGTGACTACATCTGAAAATGTATACCTAATTTTTCAGTCCTACTAGTCTGCCACCTTTTATCATGAAACAAAAGGGAGGTATAATTATCTGTTCTCTGAGATTTTTGTTGGCTTTTCAGTTTTATAATCCCTGTCACATAATAAGGACTTAATAAATATGCTTTGATTAAATTACTCGTTATTTGACTTCTAGTAATCTTCATCTACATAATTTTGGCCGTTGCATACATTGCTGTTTTGATTTGGCTCATTACTTAAGATTCTTTGAATTCTTCGTGTATTCCATTATGTTATGCTACCATAGTTTTTTTCATCTATTCACCAACTTTCCCACCTGCTCTTTGCTACCAGAAGGAGCACTGCTATGCATATTTTGGTCCTTTTTTCTTGTTTTCAAGTTCCTTCAGGTATCAACTTAGTTATGGGATTTCTGTTTTAAAGGTTGGGAAATTTCATCATTTTTTCTTAAAGGTTTTAAAATTTGTATTCAGAAAGGTCAATTCATAGTTCCTCCAATGTTGACTGTACCCGTTATTTTTGGTCACGTTTACTGATTTACAGGGCATGAGGTGGAAGTAAAGATTTGTTTCAATTTGCATTCTTCTCAGTATCAGTGACTTGGAAACTATTTTCATATCATCATTTAGAGTGTACTTATCCCTCTGAAAACACTTAACATCCTTTGACCACCTGAATATTGGCTACTGATTTTTGGTAAATCCTCGGAAGATGGGTTAAATATTCAGGTTTGTGGTACCATATGGATGAAAATAGAAAATAAAAAAGGTTAAGTGACATTTGAAGTAATGTTGTGGAAAAAGCCTGGTAGAACAAAAAGATATAAAATAAAAGGTGAAGATAGGATAATGTTTGAATATTATTGCTCAAGGTGACTTTCACCAATCTATCCCTAATCCTTTTCCTTCTTTCTCCATTCTGAAATAGCAGAACAAAGACCAGACTGTGGTTGTCTATTTGGCAGGAGAAGCAACTTGGTAGCAACGAAATGAAAAACCACTCATGCTACCTCCAAGTAGGGAGAATATAGAACAAAGCAAGTGAATGGACAGTGTGGTGCTATCACACAGAGACATCATTGCTGATGCAAAGTTCAAATAGAATTCCATATAGTTAGTGATGTAAAAATAAATGTCTTCCTTAAAATAAACCAAGGTCTTATTGGACACCAGGGAAGTAAAACAACATAAGAGAGTAACAGACTGGGGTGGGAACAAGATGGAAAAGATTACAAGTTGTTTGGGATTCAGAGGGATATCTTGTTATTTCAGGTACTTTTTCTTCTTTTCCAAATGGTTTTTGCAAGAAAATGCCAAAGGGATCTATAAAGAACGGTCAATTCATGGATCATCACACACAAAAGGATAGTTCAGTTGGGCTGTTTCATTATTTTTAAAAATTAGAATTTTCATTAACCCTACTTAATAAGTGAATTTATTAATATTGTTATATATTAAATGTATTAGATGACTCTAGGAAACTATGAAATTGGATAATTGTGGAATGGAAAAAAAAATTCTATACGAAGAAATTCAGCTACCGGTTAACTGAAATGAGGGTAAGAACTACAGGACAATATAATTCTGAGACCCACTTAACCTACCAATATGCAAGCTACACTTATTTGTCAGTACTTCAAAGGTCCATGATGTGTAGTGCTCTTTATTGATACTGATTGGAAACTCCTATTTTATTTTTTTCTATTCTTACTATGAAGATACCATTTTATTCATGGGACATACAAAGACAGTTTTTTTTTAAAAGTATGTTCCTTAGAAGATGATTTAATGTTTCTGGGGATTAAAAAAAATGTTATCTGGTGGCCAGTTTCTGATAACAGTCTCTAATCTCATCTAGTCTCCAATCTGGTCCTTACATGATAATTACAAAAGCCATTGTTTGTCTCATCCAAAAAAAAACCCTTTACAATGAATCAGTTATTCAACAAATGTTTTATGTCCAGCGTTGAAGAACTTTCTGGAGTCTTCATTACACTAATATAATCTTTGAAAATTCAGATTTTCCTCCAGGCCATGATAAGGCACTAGAGAATGATATTAATAGATAATTTAAGCTATGTTGATAGTAATATATTCAGGATTGTCAAAGAGAATATTTCCCATTTTCTTCTACGCTATTGCTGATTGGTGTCATTTGAGAATATAATATGTTGGTTATACTAGATAAGACATGGATTTTTTTTCAAATATGATGAAACAACTATGATTTTCCATAATTCAATGTTTCTATTGCCTTCTGGTACTTTTTTTCTTTTGTTTGTTTGTTGGTTTCTTTTGTGCCACATTTATGATGACAGAATAGTGTCTAGTAATGGCCAGAAATAAATATGAAGTCTTCCAAAAGTCTTAATGCAACTTTAAGGTTAAATAGTTTAAAGCTGAACTGACTTTTTGAAGCCCTTGTATTGATAATGAATCTCATTTGTCTTAATGCAATATAAAGAAAAAATTGGAAGAGTAAGAAAGACTATATGCTGAATTAAACTGAATAAGTCTTCCCCCAGACTGGTCAGCATGAATTCTTTTGGGTAGTAGAATCGTCAATCAGCAATCTAATCCATTAAATTATTCCCTGGAATTTACTTAATGGTATCCTTCTTGACCTAAAAATGTTAATGCTATTCTCTCAGTGACGTAGTCCCTGTGAGTAAATTAAAAAACTGGAGAGAAATAAACTCAATTTTCTGTTCTATATGATATGTTGTGTCTGTGTGTACATGTGTATTTTGATTAAAAAAAAGGACAGGATAGCATGTTGACTATGCATCTCAGATAAAATATGGCTTTTGTGGGTAATTGAATAATTCTAAATTTGGCCCTACCATGCAATGAAATATTCCTTGTGCAGTGTCGGGAGTATTTGTGATATACAGCTCACTTTACCAAGTCTAATATTATTTCAGCCTAGAGGGACACAGACTAGGGTGACCGTCCTAGCCTTTGTGGAAAAAGAAAGATTTTTGTTGACTGCTTGTTCAAAACATATTATGGCTAAACAGAGATGTTTACTTTTAATGATGATAAAAATGACATTTTGAAAGCCAGAGTATAGGATCAACAAAATACAGAGAAGCCATACTTTGTTAGAATTATATCACTGAAATAAAATCAGTAAAGTTCTTCAAACATTATACTTACAGGTACATACTGGAGAAAACCTGAAAAACAGAAAAAATCAACTTCATATTTTTCCAGGCATTTTTACCACCATTTGAATCGATGTCAATATGGAGTCATTCCAAACTACTATTTGGATATTTGTTATTTTTAAAAGCATTTCCTTCCAGCAATAAAAAAAGTACTGAAAAACAATTCCTCTTTCATAATCTTTAGGAGAGAGTGAGGTGAAGAAAGAGGGCACACTTTATTAGATTTTTTACCTGCTTCTTGCATTTGTGAGGAGTAGAAAGTGACTTAAAGTGCTTTAAAACTTGGAAGACTATCCAATTGTAGGGAAAAAAAAGACTATTTCTAGCAAACAATAGCAAAGTAATTTGAAACCTTGGGTTTTAAAGATAAAAATAAACAGCTACCAAATAGAATTCCTACATTCTTCTTCTTCATTGCCCTTTCTTTACACATTATAGAATCTAGGATATAAAGTTTGTTTCAAGTTTATATGGAAGGGCACTGGATTTGAGTTCGTGAGAGATTTTGTCTAATTTTAAGATCTTTGATTCATGTAAAGAATATGTTCAAAACTTCACTGGGAATACATTATGTTAGAGAATTTTTTCTAGGATCTAGATAATTAGATTTTCCCCAGTATCCTAGTATAGATTTTTTTGGGTCTTTTTTGTCTAAATGCTGATAAAAATTAGCCATGGATAAATGGAAATAATAAAGCACATGCATGGATCTCATCTCATCATTCTCTCTATCTAATCTATTTCTCTACCATCTATTTATCATATATTATCTATGTATCTATTTATTTTATCATATATGATCATGTATCAAATATATTATCATATATTTATCACATGTGATCTATAATCCATCCAGTTTCTATCCATCTGTTACACATATATCCAAAATTAAAAATACTTACAAACAGATACATACATACATATATATATATATATGAAATGTAACCTGCTTTATTTGCATATTTAACAGCCTAATGTGTTATAGTAATTAGTTTGAATATCCATTATACAGAAAGCAAAAATACTTTGCTACTTTAATGATCAGGTTTTTAGAAATGCACATGCTGTATAGTGATGTATTGATGTGATGCACTTTTTAAACATTTTGGGCAGATACTTTAAGAGCCCTCTCAAAACCATAGCAGGAATATTCTTCATGCTTTCCTTTCCATTTTGATTGAAAGGACACTTTAACTAATCTGCATTTTTCAGCCACATTTGACTGCGCTTCATGAGGCACTAAATCTCTTACACATTATGCAAATTTTCCTAAACTAGAGAACTCCTATTACCCTTTTAAGCAACTACTGAAATCAGAGGGACAAAATACCTGCATATTAAGCTTTGATCACTGTATATCCCTTCATGTCAGACATACAAATTTGACAGCTCCCATGTCAATTGTCAAAATGACTACATTTATTAATTCTGGGGTAAAGTGAAATGTGATTGGTTCAATTTGGCTATAAAACTATGCCTATTCTTGTCAAAGAAAGATACTATATATGTAAATATGTGATCTATGAAAATTTCTACTGTAGGGCTTATTTTATACTTAACAACTACTACTAGCATGAAAAGTGTGGAAAGGGCAAGTCCAATAGGTGACCTCTATTCATGTGTAAAATGTTAAGTTCTTCTGAAGAAAATTGCATACAATAAAAATGGCATTACTTTTATTCATTGTGGGTCAATGTATATAGTGAGTGAATGAATGAATGCAAGAAAGAATGAATGTTAATCTGTAGAATGAGTTAGATGGAATCAATGAAGAAATCATGTCAATAAGCAAGATAAAGGCACAGAAGTAATAGGGGAAAGAAAAAAAATGCAGTGCTTGCTATTCTCCCCCTACTGTATTTAATATCCAAGAACCTTATCTATTACTGGAAAAAAAAACACTATTAGACATTTGTAGTTACTCCAATATATATTTCAGTGAGACTGTCACTTTTATTAGAAAAACAGTGAATTATACATTCATCAGATCCTTTGCTTTTTCTTTTACATTGCATATGCATGAGAAAAATTTTTTCGTCTTAAATCACATTTTCCTAGAAAATGAGAGCGAAAAAATAAATGGGGGTATCACTTCTGTTTGGAGCTTTATGTCAGCAGTCTAAAAGTTGGCTGTTTTTAACAAGCAGGAAGAATCTCTGGAGGAAGAGGAAGGATAGAAAGGAGAAGCCAATCCAATTACAATAATACATATGAAGAGCCTAATGAATGTGAAGCTCTGTGCTAAGTACTCAGGATACAAAGAAACAAAAGAAACAGCTCCTATCCTTAATGAGATTACATTCTAAGGGAGGAATAAGCCATATTTTTTTTTTTTGGAGGGGGGAAGACAGGGCAATTGGGGTTAAGTGACTTGCCCAGGGTTACATGGCTAGTAAGTGTTAAGTGTCTGAGGTTGCATTTGAACTGAGGTCCTCCTGACTCTAGGGCTGGTATTCTATTCACTGTGCCACCTAGCTGCCCCCCCAAAAATAAATTTTTAAAAATGTATGCAAAGTAATGTAAAATAATTTCAAATGTGAAGATGCATTAACAACTTGGACAGATCAGAAAAAATCTCAATTAGGATAATGGGAAGTATCTGATTTAGCAAAAGAATAATGCCTGAAAATATCTGGGGCCCCATGGAAAGTAGGATTTGGTTTGTCCATCTACCTCTTGGCCTTAAATCTGAGAAAGCATATAAGCCCCTTAATACTAATTAAGATAGAATGGTCTACATTTAGAACTGGACAATGCATTTGTGCATCACAGACAAGATTTAAAAATGTTACCCCATTGCGTTGTGCTTATACTCACTTCTTTGACTGTAGCTCTTCTAAATATCCTCTAATGTGGTTTCTCCGCTCATTACTCAACTGAAACTGGGCTCAGAGGTTATCAATGAGTTTTAATCACTCATGTCCTTTGCTCAGTCCTTATCCTAGACTTCTCTGCAGCATTTGAAACTCTTGATCACTCTCTCCTGCTGGATCTATGTTGTTTGTTTGTTTCTTCGAGAGAAACAATGTATATTCCACACAAAGTTCTGTTTCTACTCCATCTGGTCTGACTGTTCCTCTTAATTTCTTTTGCTGTTTCATTCACTCCATATGAGTCTATTCCATGGTTCTATCCCAAGCTCTCTTTTGTTTTATTTTTTTTCCTATTATTTTCTCATCTTCTCTTATATTCTCTATTACTTTGTCATCAGCTTCATGGATTTAATTCTATCTCTATATAGGTAGGTATTAAATTTTTCATCTGTATTTTGACTCTCCACTGAGATAAAGCCCCCGTCATGAGAAGGCAGCTGGCATGGTGAATACACTATTTGTAGGCAATGATCTTGAATTCTTCTCCATGTATTTCCTAGTCAAGTGACTCTGGGAAAGTTGCCTAATCTCTCTCAGCCTCAGTTTTCTCATTTGTAAAATGTACATAACAATGGTATCTACTTTACAGGGTTGTTGTAAGAATCAAATGAGGTGAAGCCAGAGAAGACAGTATTGCCAGACTTTCCTCACAACTGCTCTAACAAAGATGTAAAGAACAGCAGGCCAAGTAGTGATCAGCAAGCCTAAGGAGACGCCACAGTGGGGCAGTCATTCTTCTGACTTAAGCTCACAAATTTCATTGACAAATGAACTACAGAACAGGAGGGAACTAGGATTGGGGAGGCTAAAAAAAGGCCCCAAAGTACTGTCACTCTGATCCTGGAGAAGGGATCTGGGACTTATACCATTAACAGGGCCACATCACTGTAATTCTAATTCCAGAGAGGAGATTGTGGAGCCAGGCCATTGGAATAATACAGGACCAATGTTTTGTTGCCTCTAGAAAGAAATCCCAGATTCAGTTTGAGGGTGAAGAATAGTGGTAAGTAACAATACTACTGGAGCTCTAAACCTCCAGGAAGCTGAGAAGATTTGGTGCCAGCTATTGCCTACTAGAGGTCTACCCAGGGCCAAGTCCAGATTTATGTTGCCTAAACCCAAACCAGGCACCAAAGCCTGGAAATCCCAAGACATCAATGATCAGACCACATCCTTGGGTAGACTTCTAGACTCTGCTAAAAGTTTGAGACTCACTGACCTGAGCCACTCTGCTATTCTTGAGGAATTGAGGATACATATCTGTAGAATATAGGCACAGGACACCAGATAAAACTGGCCAGGACTATGTAAAGCCATGAGAGTCCTCCTAGAAGCGCATAGTATAGCCCTGACACAAAGTCCCAATTTGAGGAGGATAACTGGAAACATGAATAAATGTAAAAAGGTAAAATGTAATGAGCTCAGAAGTGCATGAGATTCCTTCCCAGAAGAGAACAATAGTCTCTCTGCTATAATCTCTATAAGCAAAGATTTCAAGGAAAACAGAGGTTGGCCATGATTTTGTCTATAATTCCTGGAAGAAACAAAGCAAGACTTTTTAAAAAGGAATTAAAAAATATAAGTAATATGAAGAGTACTATAGGAAAGAATTGGGAAAGGAATGATTATGGAGGAGAAACATGGAGAGAGACCAACTTATCACAAGTGATAAAAAAAAATTACCCAAGTAAAAAGGTCCTTGAAAATTTGAAAGGACCAAATACATTTGATGCTTCCATGAAATATTAAAATAAAGTCAAAAGATGGAAAATGAATAAAAGAAAATGTAAGTTATCTGATATCAGAATCAAATTAAATTTATGTAAAATGCTTTACAAAAATTATGGCACTGTACATATATATATATACATACTTATTAGCTATTATTACTAATCACCTATTAGACATTACAGACTGGATTTATTATAGATATCTCAAACCCAAATTGTACAAAAAGAACTATTGTTTTTCCCTTCTAACTTACCTCTCTTTCAATTTCACTCTTACTGTTGAAGGTATCACACTCCTCGTAGTCACCTAGGCTTATAACCTATGTATCATTCTTGACTTCTCATTCTCCCTCATCCCACATATCTAATCCATTACTAAGAGTGTTGAGCCTGGAATCAGGAAAACTTGACTTCCAGTCTGATTTCAGATGTTTACTAGCTGTGAGACCTTAGACAAATCACTTAACCTCTGTCTGCCTCAGTTTCTCAACTGTGAAATGGAAATAATAACAGCACTTATCTCCCAGGGTTGTTGTAAGGATGACAAGAGATAATATTTATAAAGTTCTTAGCACAGTGCCTAGCTCATAGTAGGCATTTAATAAACACTTATATTCTTCCTTCCCTTACAGCTCTACTACATATCCTCTTAGCTTCCCTCAGTCACTCTACTAGTTCATGTCTTCATTGTCTCTTGCTTTATATGTTGCAATACTCTCATATTTAATTTCTTTATTTTTATCTTATATCTTCTTCCCTATCCAATCCATCTTCTACTCAGCTGCCATTTAGTATGCATTAATAGAGGCATAGTATGGGAGCTGACATTCCAGCTCTTCCCTCTCTCTGCCAGACCACATATGGAATATGATGTTTAGTTCAACGTATCCTATATAAGGTAAGACACTGATATCTCTAGAATACATCCAGAGAAGGGTGGCCAGGACAGCAAGAGTACTTGAAATAATGGCATAAATAATGCCATATGAGGATCACTTGAGGAGAGTGAGGATGTTTAAGGCTTTAGGGGCACATGATAGCTGTCTTCAGGTATAGGTGATACTATCACTTGGAAGACAAATTTGCTTTGTTCTGCATGACTTTAGAAAATAAAACTGTTGACATTAGGTGAAAACTACACAGAGACATATTTTAGTTCAAAGAAGTTTTTGATATAAAAGTTTAGTTTTTGATATGAAAAATGACCTCCCAACAATTAGAACTATCCATAAGTAGAATGGGCTACTGTGAGAAGCAGTGGGTTCATCATCAGACAAAAACTTCAGTTACTGTATAGAGGGCACACATTCAGGTTTGAGTTGGTATAGATAACTGAGATTATGAGATTTTATGAGTTTATAGAGAACTCCAAAGATCTACTTCAGTTCTCCCCTGGTTTTTTTAATTCTTGAAATCCATGGTATCCAAGTGTGGTGGTGCATGCCTATGATCTCTGCTATTGGTAGGGGCTCAGGCTACTGGATCACTTGAGTTCAGGAAGTCTGAGCTGGAGTAGGGTTAAAGCTAATTGGGTGTTTAAGTCCAACACCATTATGATGAGATTTCAAGAGTAGTGGGACCATCAGGATATATACAGAGGGGCAAAGTGGCCCAGATCAGAAATGGAGTAGGCCAAAATGGTAATGCCTAGGAGAGATAGTGAAGCCCTGCCTCAAAAAGAGGCAGAAGCTTACAATTCTTGGGTCTATCCACATTAGGATCAACACCAATATGGTGTTGGTGAACATTTATGTTACAGAAATCTCAGTTCTCTTTTGTGTTGGGTACCACTACTTTCATGAAAGCAATGTAAGAATTCCTCTAGGAAACATTCTAGCTATAGGACTTACCTGCTCACCTTATGTCTCTCCCAAAACAATGATATATTTCTTGCTTCTTACTACTTCCTTTCTTCACAAGGCACATTGCGGCCCATCTTTCTACCATGCATCTACCATGCTTTCTACCACCCACCCAGAGTCTGACAATGGCCCAGTAGATTGAAGAATGTTGGAGTGCTAACCGTGACTTTTCCTATATGACTAGCTGAAATCTGCTGCAACTCTATTCATTTCTCTACTCAAAACACTACATTTTGGACCACCTATGAATTTCACCTTTGCTTGATCTCATCTCTCATATCTGCTACAATTAACCTTGCAGCGGACTGCTACCTGGAGAAGCCACATAAATGGAAATGCAAAACGTCCTATAGGCTTTTAAGACCAAATTCAAATAATAAGATCAGAAATCCCAGGAGCGTTGGTTAAGTTGGAGAATGTTTTGGCTATTGATCAGAAACCTCCAGTTCAGAACATCCTCTTGAAAAAAGGTAATAGGAATGTAGAGACTCCAGTGGCTATCTAGCCACAGCTTTCTGGCATTGTATGGCTCTACCTCATCAGTTACTCACTGTTCCAGAAGACAGGGTAGAGTGTGAATACGGTAGAGTGGAGCGCGTCAGTCATGGCAAATCTAGTACTTGTTGGATTGGGACAACAATGGGACATATCCAAACATACATGGACATACAAGTCTCACTTTTGTTATTTTCTATCCCTTTAAATCACCAAAATTCCCTGAGCCTTAAAAGGGCACACTCTTATAATAACATCAACAGTTCTGCAAAAGACAGTTCTGCAAAACTAACCAAGACAGTTCTGCAAAACTAACCAAGGCATCAAACATTGTTTTTGCAGCTTTGCACACCCATATGCTCTAACTTTAGGAGGGGAAGGGAAGAAAGAAAGGAGAAAAGAAGCTTCCTCTATTTTCTTCTCATATATCATATTTATTTCAAAAAAATATATGGTACTGGGATTCAGAAATATGAGCAAACTCACGCCCAATATAAAATTGCTCCAAATAATGCCATTTTACATTAGCAGTGCTCCATATGTTAGATATCACAGAGAGATGTTACTTACATTATATAAATAGCTTTCTGATAAGGTGGAGTTTTTTTTTATCTTGTAGCAGCCTTATTCACAAGGGAGAGGGACCAAGTGAATTGCTTCAATTACTTCTTTGGAGAATATAAAGGCAGAGAACAAGAAACAAAATCTTGGGTTGATTTTAATATCTGTATCCCAACCACTGCAAGTTAAAAGTCCCTATCCCTCCCTCCCGCCACTTAATACCAGCATGATCTTTGACCAGTCACTTACTTGGTCTTGGCTTGTTTCCTCATTGGTGAAATTAAAGGATCGACCTCAAAGATCCTATCTAGTTCTCTCTAGGACTTTAATTTTGTCATGCTCTCTCATTCTGGGTAGAAGTATAGTTTTAAACTGATTCTCATCTATGTGAATGACTCTTTAATAAATAAAGTATTACATAAGCTGTTCTAATTTTTCATTGGGGATAGATTAGAGGGAAATGGAAGAAAATTATAGCACCAGAGATTTAATTTGGATGGGAAGAAGATGTTCTTGAGAGTAAGGATGATTATTAAAAACTTACATTAATTGTCTAGAGAGATTTTACTACCTTTTCCTTGGAAACACTTATAAGGTGGTGAATTTGGTACTGATTTAAAAATAGTACAGACCAGTTGAGGGAAAATCATAAATAATGGAACTTAATAACTCAGTTATGATCAACCTGAAAGCATAAACTACTTGAGAAAGAAATTCTTATTTCATAATAACTTCTAGGAAAGTTAGGAAATGGTCTGGCAGAAATTAAGCTTATGCTAATACTTTATACCATATTTCCCCCAAAATTCAAAATAGATATGCAACCTAAATATCAAACATCATACAATTTTTTAAAAAAATTAGAAGAGAAGCAAATCATATAGCTTTGAGAGCTGTGGGTGTATAGCCAATTATAAAAAGATAAAACATAATTTTACTTCATGAAACTGAAAATCTTTTGCTCAAACAAAATTAATGTATCTATGACAGAAAGGGAAGCCGTTGACTGGGAAAAGATTTTTTTGCATTAAGTATCTCTCATAAGGGTTTGGTATCCAAGATATATACAAAAGTAGCAGAAATATAAAAGACTAAAAGCCATTTCTCAATAAATACATGGTTAAATGATGTGAATGGATATTTCTTTGACAGCTCTCTGAATGAACTCTCTAAATCACTAATGAGAAAGATACAAATCTGAACTAACTTGAGTTTTCACCTTACGCTAAGATTGCCTAGGATTATAACAAGTTGAGACTAGTCAATGCTGGACTGGTTGTGTGAACATGGGCATGCTAATGAATTGTTTGAACTATGAATTAGTATAACCATTCTGGAAAGCAATTTGAAATTATGAAAATAAAATGACTAGAATACCTATACCATTTGATTAATAATGCACTGCTAGACATATACCATGAAGAACTTATTTATAAAAAAGAATGGCTCTATACACATGAAAATATTTATAAGAGCACTTTCTGTGGTTGCAAAGAACTGAAATAAAAGTAAATACACATTTATTGGAGAATTCATGATAGTGGTACATGAATGCAATAGGATGTCCCTCTCTTGTAAGAAACTATGAACATCATCATTATCATCCTCATAGTTGTTTATATGGTGCTGCATACTCTCTTAAGCATTTTACAATTATTTTCTCATTTCATCTTCATAACTCTGGGAAATAGGTACTATTATTATCTCCATTTGAGACATGAGAAAACTGAGGCAAAGAGGTGAAGTGATATGACCAGAGTCACACAGCTAACACCTGAGTCCAAGTTGAAATGATGGGAACAGGAAAGTATGAAAAGACTTATATGAACTGATACAAAGTGAAGTAAAGTGTGAGGAAAACAACAGACAGGATTACAACAATGTAAATGGAAACAATACCAAAACAATAGCTAGAGTTTATATAGTCATTTAAATTCTGGGACCAGAGGTTTGGGTTGGATAGGAAGAAGGCTTTCATGACAGTGAGGATGATTATTAAACATTTATATTAATTTCCTAGGGAGACTTGATTACCTTTTCCTTGGGAACTCTTATAAGATAGTGAATTTGTTGCTGATTTGGTACTGATGCAAAATGCCTTACTAATGTTGTATAGTCCTATCCTCCTCCAAACCTTGAGAGTCAAGGTTCCCATTTGAGAGATGAGCCAACAGAGGTAAAGAGTGGTTAAATGGCTTACCAAGGTAACACAGACACTACGTGTCTGAGGCTGGATTTTAACTTTGTGCTCCAATAACTGTACTACCTAACTCAACAATAACAACAACAACAACAACAGACCAATCCTTTTGGATCTATCTAAATTCAGTTTCCTCAGTAAAATAAACTCTGCATAGAATGGACTTAATATGTTGAAAGTCTCAGTTGAGATCTGAGGTTTTAAAAGAAATGAAAAGCAATCATATTTGTGTGTTTTGGCTTGTCCTTCATTCTTGAAGAGAACCATGACTTCAGGGAGGTGATGACATGACTTGCAATTGACTTTGATTTCAATGAGGGAGGGCTGTGCAAAGTTACCAGCTTCACTTTCTCCTCCAGAGCCATCTGGAGCCAATGGCCAGATATTGATCAGGACGACTGGAGATGACCCAGGATGCAGCGGGAGACCTTGGCCCTTTCAAGTTATGGTCAAGTGCTCACTTTGAGTGAGCCAATGCCCATTCAGTGAATAGGCCTCTTTAAGAAGTGAATCAAAGATGGCCCTTTAATTAAGAAAAAGTGGAAGGGTTACTGGCCAAAAGAGAAACAGTTACTACTAACATTCATTCTGAGCCAGGAAGACCCCAAAACTAAGCATTACATGGTACTTGGACAGGGACCTATTGTCCAATATCTGAGATCCAGAGGGAATTTGGTTTAAGGCTTGGCCTTTGAGAAAGAAATCTAAGCAATAAACTCCAAAGCAATCATATGTATAGCTTGAAAAAGCTAGAGAATTAGGATCATCAAAACTGCAAAATTTTCTTTCCTACTATGTTACTACCAAACATCCAAAAGTATTCATTTTTATTCTCTACTGACAGCACAGGTATCTATCTGGAGTCTTTTATGAAGGGTATCATTCCTAATAACCTCCCGTATCAATAACTTAGGGATGTAGCACTAACTTCTAATCACTTCATCTGATGTGAGGTCATTTCAGGACTAATAAGAATTCATTTTTCCTTGTAGACTGTGCAAAATAGGTAAAGTGGGTAAAAGCAGACTTCTGAGGACAAGTACATAGAATGTGTGTGTTATCTGAACTAAGACTGTAGACAATTTTGTGGTTGGGCTTTTTAAGCCATATTTATCTCCAGGGACATATTTCTTTAAGTCAGAGATCTTCACTACATACTTGTAAGAGTGGCATTCAGTCTCTGCCCCAATTAACATAAGGAAGGGATATGCAAAAATTACACTAGGGTCCAATTACAGACATTAATTAATCAAAAGTGTGAATAGTCTTGCTAATAAATTTCAGAAGTTTATGGGGTTTGGGCTATTAGTTTAAAAGCATATAATCCTGCACAGGAAACATCCAGTGAATGACTGAGTCACATGCATCTACGGACCTATTTGTAAAAAAAAAAAAATAGTAGTGAGTCAAGTAGTAGCGAACTATTCTTCTTCTGCCCCAATTAACATATAGAATGGATATGCAAAAATTACAGTAATATCCAATTATAAGCATTAGCTGATAAAAAGTATAAAAATGTGAAAAGCTTTTAATAAATCTGAGAAGATTATAGGGTTTGGAAACATCTATGATTGACTGAGTCAGACATACTTATGGGCCTATTTAAAAAAAAAAGTAGTAGTGAGTCAAGCAGTGAACCAGGGCAGTGGTGGGACAGTTCCATTTCACATGAATCTAGTTTGAAAGGTGGGACCAAGTCCTTGAAAGGGAATGTCTCTTTTGTGGGAAAAGAAAATTTTCTTTTTCTTTCTTTCTTCCTTCCTTCCTTTCTTCCTTCCTTCCTTCCTTCCTTTCTTTCTTTCTTTCTCTTTCTTCCTTCCTTCCTTTCTTTCTTTCTTTCTTTCTTTCTTTCTTTCTTTCTTTCTTTCTTTCTTTCTTTCTTTCTTTCTTTCTTTCTTTCTTTCTTTCTTTCTTTCTTCCTTCCTTTCTTCCTTCCTTTCTTCCTTCCTTCCTTCCTTTCTTTCTGTCTTTCTTTCTTTCTTTCTTCCTTCCTTCCTTTCTTTCTTTCTTTCTTTCTTTCTTTCTTTCTTTCTTTCTTTCTTTCTTTCTTTCTTTCTTTCTTTCTGTCTCTGTCTCTCTGTCTCTATCTCTCTGTCTCTGTCTCTGTCTGTCTGTCTCTGTCTTTCTGTCTCTCTCTGTCTCTGTCTCTCTCTGTCTCTGTCTCTCTCTGTCTTTCTGTCTGTCTCTGTCTCTGTCTTTCTGTCTGTCTCTGTCTCTGTCTCTCTTGTCCTCTTTCCTCTTCAACACCATTTGTCATGCCATAGGAGGCATTGAATCAGTGGTACACAGTACATCCAGCTGTGATCAGAAGAGATTGACTAGACATCCAGATGGGAGCGATCATCAGAGAAAACGTAGTCTCAAGTAGTGTAACACCTTATGGTGTGTAACAGTGCCTCAGAAAAGAAATAGGCTCTAAAAGTTGATCTGGGAGCTCTACCTAAGGGAAATTTCATGATAAGTCTACAGTGGGAATGGGGTGGGGGAGGAACCCAGTAGCTAGTTAACCTTTGCCACTTGTATTATTGATAGAAATGTCTCACTATCTTTGTATTTTCTATCTGTTTTCCCCCTCAAACTTATGAGTTTGTGGGAGAGCGTGCTCAAAACTGTTTGGTGGGAATGTTTTTTGCAATTTTTCACTCATGCTATGCTGCTTTGGTAAATAGCTTTCCTAAAAACAAATTAAGTGTGGCTTATTGTTTGTGAGGAGCACACCAGTAGTAGTAGTGTAGTAATTCATAAGCAACAATACTAGAAATACAGTCCCTTAAGGTTAACCCATAGGACTTTGAACCTTTCAGGAATCTCAACCTTTGAATGGAAGTTCAGATGTGTGAGTATCCTCTGAAGGGGTCAAGGTTTCATCCAGGATAATTTGGAGGTGACTCATATGTGCAAGAACCTAGTAGAAAGATTCACCACATAAGACCCTTGCTCTAGGTTACACAAGTTTGTAGGGATTCACCAGAGAAACACAATGAGCATTTTCCTCTTTTGCTTTAGATTGCAATTGGGAAATCTGTTTTCTAGAGTGAACTGAGAAAATCAGTTCAGCTGCCACCTGAGGACCTAGTTCATCAGTGGAAGCAGAAGTTGGAGAGGTAGCTCCAGAAGGTTGGTGTTCCAAAATATTCAAAGTCCTGGAGGTAACCCTAAGGGGCTGTGTTTCAAGTATAGTTGCATATGAATCTCTACTGCTTTGGTTGATGAATGATAGTATGATTTTAATCCCTCAGAGTTAACCCTAGAACCTTGAAAGAATTGTAGCAATTACCTTTTGGTCTTGGACCACCAATGTTAAAAGGTGTTGGAGAATACCTGTTAGCATAAGTAACCTCAAAAGAAACACTCCATACAGAAATCTAGACTCACGGGCTCATGGCTTTAGGCACTTTTTAATACATTCAGTGATATGCAGCATCACTTGAATACTTACACTGAAAGGGTACTCAATAGGCTAGTTCCAGTTTTAAGAGATATAGTTATTAGAATGCTTGTTCTTATATTCTGCAGAGCTGAAATTTGTCTCCCTGTATGTTCAACATACTGGTTATAGTCCTCTCCTCAGAACCTATACAGACTAAATTCCTTTTGTGTTCCTCCATTCTTTTGATGTTATTTATACCTAATTAGTTTACCATTTTTCCTCCTCAGCACTCTTCCATGCTTCTGTTTGATTTTATAGCATTCATTATTATAAGTAAACTTCTAACATTTGAGGGAGACAGAGACGAGGACAGAGGGGGCAGGAACATATCTGTCTATATGTATACATATATATGTATATGCATGTGTATGTATATAAACTATGTGTGCATGCATATATACACATGTATACATATACACACATACATACATATGTGTGTATGTGTGTGTGATAGAGACAGAGGTGGAGAGAGACAGGGATCCACAGCCATAGAGAGGTAAAGTTACACAGAGCCAGAGAGAAGGCAGAGAGCATAAAGGATAGAATTTCAGACTGTAAAAAAACTTAGAGATCATGTAGCTCACAATCTTTATTTTACTGATGAAAAAACGGAGGCTTAAAGAGCTTCAGTGATTTGTTCATGGTCAGTCACATAGTGATACATACTAAACTTTGAACATTTTGAACTGAGTGTAGAAGTAATTTGGGATTTTAATTTGCGGTAGCATTTAAAGAATTTTAGTGCTTTCTAAAAGTATTACTGGGATAGCCATGGTTAGGATTTCTTCTGCTGGGACAAGGACAGCATTGTAAACACCATAAGGGTCTGATACATATTTGCTGAATGAGTTAATCTTCAGTTCCCTTAAATTAGCTTTTATGCTAATTTTGAGTGACTCTAGGTTTATATTCCATATTTTTCAATGGCAATTTTTTCATTTAACAAGCACATCGGCCTTAGACAAGAATAAAAATATAATGTTTCAGAGTATAAAAATATATATTCCAATATATTCTCTATGCAGCAATATTGCCATTGAAACAATATCTTTAAAATGTTTTTAGGATTCTTGTTTCATGGAGAACCAAAAATTCTTCTTGGCCCAGTTTAGTATAGAAATCATTAGTGCTCAATTGCAGTTTTCTTTCCTTAGTCATTTGGTATTCTGGGAACATATATGGTGCTCCATCCCTCCACAAGAAAGCATTGTAAGGCCTCTTATTCAGTGATCTTTATGTCACTTATTCACATAGGACAAGGCAGACTAAAGCAGGCACTTTTAGAAAGTTGTATTACCTCTTTCAAGCCACAAGGGTGTCATTTAGTAAATTACTAAGTATTTGTACTAATTGGCACCCTAGTGGCTTGAAAGGGTTGATAGCATTTCCAGAAGTGCTTAACTTACAGCTATTGGAAATGTGATCATCAACCAAAAATATTTGGCTCTGCAGACTAGAAAGAGATAATTTAGGTCAGTAGAAGTTATAATTTAAAATGGTGGCATGAAAAATTTCTAAATAGGTAAATTCAGCCAGAATTAAAAATGGTTTTGACTGAGAAAATGTGCCTCATTAAGTTATTAATACTTCTCTCATGAGACTAAGAGGCACGATAAGGAGTTGCCTCCTTACTAAAATCATTTTATCACTCTGAGTTGTAGCTTGCAACATGCTTAAATAACCATATTCCAAAATTAGTGTCAAAAGAGAGGTAAATGGGTAACATATTTCCATTCAAACTTGATTCCACTAGACTGATGCATTCTACTTAAAGAACAGCGTGATTTAGAGTTAGAAGGAATCTTTGAGATCATCTGACCCAATACTCTCATTTTGCAGAAAAGGAAACTGAGTCTGAGAAAGGTTAAGAAAATTTGATAGAATGGGGATTAAAACTCATGTTTTCCATTACTCCAGGGAATTTTTTAGGAAATGACTAGGTTCATTTTCTATTCCAAACTGTAGTGTCACGTCATGTCCATTAATGAAATAACAGATAGGAAAGTGAATATGAACATAAGTTATTACCATTGTAGACTCACATTAATTCTTTTCCTACTAGCATAGCACCATTTGTTTTTCTTGATGTTACTTCTTAGCATATTTTCCCACTGCCAATTTATGTATCAGATAGTTTTGTCCCGTATATACTAATCTTAACATTTTCTCAGCTTTTGCCAATGATCCAAGTCCCTTTGGAGAGTCTCTAAATTTCAGTGGCATCTGCTGTATCCAAATGAGTACTTTCTGTATACTTAGTTAACATGCCGCCATTGTAACTCCTGTATCACTAATTAGGAAGTTTCGAAAAGTCTGGAATGGAGCAAGGTTTATATTTAATGTGTGTTACATTAATAAAATTATATTTCATGAGTGTAAAATTTGAATTCTAAAATGTAATGACATATGAAATAAAGGGATGATCATCAGTAAGTTATTATTAAGCTATCACAATATGCTGAGAACTTATGCTAAGAAGGTATGTTCCTAATACTCCTAGATCTTGCAGTCTGGAGAGGATATGAGATTATTATGGAGAGTTATAATATTAAATATTATGTGACAAGTGCATTAGAATCCCAAAACAAAGTACTATGTCAGATTTGAGGGAGAACATTGTTATTGACTGGAGACAGTTGGTGGGGGATGAGTTGTGAGATGATAATAAGGAGGAGGCCCCTAGAGGAGGCAGTATTTGCATTCAGCTACAAAGGATAGGAAGCATTTCAACAAGAGGAGAGCAGAGACCCATCCAGTTTATGCAAGGACTTAGAGAACTGAAATCGTTCATTTTCTTGTCTTCCATGTCATGCTACTGACTCATTTTGAGCTTCCAGAATAACTCAATCTTTAGATTGTATTATTAACAGAATTTCCAAGGGGAAATAAAAATGTGATTCAAAGTGGCTTTGTTCCTATAACAAAACCTCTACTTTGAACTAAACCTGCACTTATAATGTGAACCAAAATTCTTTTTCAGAGCTTAGCATCACTAATTTTGGACTAGCTAAAGCTTTTCTTTTGTATTACTGAGTATTACTTTTGTATTACCTATAATTTCTTTCTTTCTTCCTTTCTTTCTTCCTTTTTTTCTTTCTTTCTTTCTTCCTTCCTTCCTTCCTTTCTTTCTTTCTTTCTTTCTTTCTTTCTTTCTTTCTTTCTTTCTTTCTTTCTTTCTTTCTTTCTTTCTTTCTTTCTGGAGGGGGGAAGGCAGGGCAATTGGGGTTAAGTGACTTGCCCAAAGTCACAAGGCTAGTAAGGGTTAAGTGTCTGAGGTCAGATTTGAACCCAGGTCCTCCTGACTACAGGTGGTGCTCTATTCAATGTGCCACCTTGCCACTCCCAATACCTACAATTTCTGTTTTTTCCACAACAATATTTTATATTATGCTATTTCATTCCAATTCTCTAATGATTTGCACCAAGTTTTTAAAAGTTTGCCAAAGTCATAAGAGGTATCTCAGTGTAGTGAATGGAAGACTAGTTTCAAAGTAAAAAAAACCTGGATTCAAGTCCAGCTTCTGGCACAAAAAGTAGCTGTGATAGACATGCAGCAAATCACTTAACCTCTTGCTGCTGAAGTCAATTAAGTTTCCAATGAGGTACCATTCTCTTTTGGCATGGGAAATTTCCAAATCATAGGCCTAAATGTCACTCTTTCCAAACTTATTATGATTTAATTTTTGAGAATGCATTTTATATAAACTTTTGAAAAATCCATAGTGCATGGAAGCACTCTTTACCAAGCAGAACAAACCTAGTTCTTTTTTAAAATACAGATTAAACAACCTTTTCCTATCAACGTGAAAGATCAGCACTGGTAATTTATGCTTATCCTGGCAAATAAGCCCTCCTGCCTGTTGAGCAGAAATGCTGGGCAAGTTTCAAGATTTCCACAGTTCTCAGAAATGGATGAATTCCCATCATGCAATTCTGCCTCTGCTGGGATGCCCAGATACTTCTCTTCATTCTAGGGATATTTTAAATGTGAATTTTCACAGACAGGTTAGCTCTAAGCCCCTACCTACTGCCAGAACCTGACCCTCTCTATGTCCTTTCTATATTTCATTGAATCCTTGCCATATGACCTTGGCATAGTACAGGCAGTCATTAGAATAAAAAAAAATTTTTAATTTTAGGAAGTATTTTATTCTTTGCATAAAATCAATGAAAAATAAAGCAATATATAATAAAACATCTACTTATGACTATGTACCTATGACTTCCTCTTGACTAAAATGGCCCCCAGGTAGTACCTACATGGCTTAAAACCAAGAATTTTTAGGGGAGACACTCTTTGGTTTGTGTAGTTCTGCACAATCCCTCCTGCTAAGAATGTGCAAAGGGGTGAAGGAACCAGCACAGTCCCCAGCTAATATTTAACTTGTGACTCACATATGACATCTAATTTTTAGGTGAAGATTCAGGTATCCTGGATTCATGTCTCTTCTCTTCCTCATGGTACAGGAACATGTACTTGGCTTCTGGTGTAGACTGAGGTTTCTGACAGCCAATGCTTTTGTGTTTTGTATCCTTGTGGATCTCAGATCACTTCTTATATTGGCTAGCATATCACTTATGGCAACCAAGTACTGTTGGAAACTCTGCCCCACTCACTGTCTTGCTGCTTCTATCTGTGTGATATCCCTGACCTTGAACTTATAATTCAAGATTCTAGAGGTCCAAATGTATTTTATCTCCTTCCAGTCTCTGTCTATACCTTATGCCTTTTCCTTGGCATGTCCTGCTTGGCTGTTTCGGCTTGTACATTCCTATTAATTCTGCTTAGACAGTCCTCTCTTGTTTTCCTGTAGGGAGAACAAAACCCTTCCGTTATGTCTTGGGAAGGAGTGGCTATAGTACAAGGTTCACCACCCCAGGTAAAAATGCTGTGTCTGTCTCAAATTTCTTATACCACTCCATTCATTCCTTCATCCACCCCTGTTAGAGATAAAATCCTGTAGAAAAAGGTTTGTATGATTTTGCTTCTTTGCATCTGTACCACCTAGTACAATGTCTTACACAAGGGAGCTCTTAAACTTTTGTTGAACTGAATTATGTTACTTTTAGAAGAAGTAGTATAGGGCTTACAGGAAGGAGAGTAATATTGAATTTTTAGAGCTGAAATGATCAATCAGACTCTGAGATTAAACTCTTTCATTTTACAGAAGGTAAAATTGAAACTCAGAGAGGTTAATATACCTAGTTAAGGTCACACAGCTAGTTTGCCAATTTAATCAAAAGAGAGAGCCCAGAGAGAAACAAAAGTATAAAATAACTCAGGTGAAATATGCCAAATGTGTGGAATCTGAGAGGTTACCACTTCTAGATACTGATATTAGTAGTCTGACTGGGGCTTTTAGTACTTAGGATATTAAAGGGAAAGGACAAAAAGTCTTTGTAAAAAATGACAGCAATATTCTGCAGAAAGACCTTGCTTAAGGGGAGAGAGGGGGGGAAGAGAGAGAGAGAGAGACAGAGAGAGACAGAGAGAGAGAGAGACAGAGACAGAGAGAGAGAGAGAGAGAGAGAGAGAGAGAGAGAGAGAGAGAGAGAGAGGGAGGGAGGGAGAGGGAGAGGGAGGGAAAGAGACAGAGATAGAAACACAGAGAGAAACAGACAGAGACACACAGAGACAGCGACAGACAGTGAAAAAGAGACAGGAAAAAAGGAATCAAGAAGAGTTTCTAGGAATATTTTGTAGCACAATACAGACAGTAGCTACTAAGAGTACCTGCATGTATATTATTTGTTAGCACCTTGATGTGGGGACATCATTGTCCTGCTTTGAGGAACAGTATCAGAGGAGTTGTGATGTCTCTGTCAGTGAGGACCCAAGGATGTTTGTATTCTTGTGCTAAGGACTGGTCCAATGAGAGGTATCCTAGGTATAACTTCTATTATCTCACAAAATAATACAAATTATGATGGTGTTAAATGCAAATAGCACAGAAATGATACGAAGAGAAAGTAAGAGAGAACCAGTCATGAAGTGCTTCTTACAGGAATAAAAACTCAAACCAAAAAACCAAATCCCCTAAAAGCCAGCTTACCTCCAATGGTTCTTATCCTCATTCTCCTTGCTTCTCCCAGAGTTTGGGGTAGACCTGCAATACTAGTGGTAGGGACAATTTTCTCTACCTTTATGCCTTTGGAGTCGGCCCTTGTTGGTGTGCCAGGAGGAAACCCACTTTGATAGTAAGTTGAAGTTCCTGAATCATAACAGTCTTGTGTCTAAAAAAGGAAAAGGGGGTAGTTGTGAAGGACAGCGGAGTCTGGTGACAAGCAAGTCGAGGAGAATAGAAACCAAGAATGCAGTATTGACAATACTGGTTTAAAACAGTAGATAAGAACAATGAAACAGTCAAGGTCGAGAGAAGAGATCCACTTGCAAGGCTTCTCAGAACACCCCTCTCAGAATTATCCTGGGCCCCTTTCTTGATATCTGCACATACCGTTCTGGGGAGCTATTCTAGGGTAAGGAGAAACTCAGTTACAGAGAAGGAAGTGGATCAGAAGAATGGGACAAAGGTGCTAAAGGTGGAGAACAAATCTGAATAAAGTGACTTCTTAATCTCCTGAAGTGATGAGCCAATCAGTCATCTTAACTTTGTCTGGAAACAGACCTTATACACTCCTAGCAATCTACGAGATGAGAGGGTAGGCAACATGGGCTGTGAAAGGCCCATAAGACTGGCTTTCTGAAGGGAAAAGACTGAGGCCTCAGTAAGCCCATCTTCAGCAAAGGTATCCCAGAAAAAATCAGTAGAGTGACTAAGACAAAATGCTGTTTCAGTGGATAAGTACTTTTTCAATAAAGAAAATCTAGTCAAAATTCCCTGGGAATGATGAAGATATCCCTGGCATATCTTTTCCTACACTATCCTATCATTTGAATGCATAAGATAGAGACAATGTACCTGCTCATACCTTTCCATCCCCATCCTTTGTAATGAGCCTGTTCAAATGGCATTTTAACCCTGAAGAGTGTATACCCCAACCTATTTCTAATGCAGATACTGCATTATTCTCCCATTCTATCAACCTTTTTGATTTTCATGTAGGCAGTTTAAGTGTGAACAACTTTTACAAAAACCATTCTTTTGCTCTAGTGAGACCTAAGTCCCTTCTCTCTAATATAGCATTTCTCAACCTGTGGGTCATGACCCTTTTGGGGGTTGAATGACCCTTTTACAGGAGTCACAGGGGTTGCCTAACACCATTGGAAAACACGTATTTCCGATGGTCTTAGGAACTGAGACACCCCTCCTCTATCTGTCTCCAGGTGGGTCTACCCACATGCAGATATGCCCACATACAAGTATTAAAAGGGTCCCGGCATTAGGAAGGTTGAGAACCACTGCTCTAAGGCATGAGTAAATGAGAAATATAAGCTCCTTAAGAGCAGGGATTGTTATTTCTTATCATTGTATTTCCATCAATAAGCAAAATGTCTGAAATATTAACTGGTTAATAAGTGTTTATTGGTCAATTGAATGTATTTTGTTACTTTCTAAAGGTTCAAAAGTCATTATGTTTGTGTTTTGATTTAGACTTAAGTTCTACTCTACTATTAAAATTAATGGGAAAAATGACTGCATTTATATCAAGGGGAAGAAGGTGACTGAAAAGAATGGTTTCAAAATTAACAGCATTGGACAGTTAATATCTGAATCCTTTCTTTGGAAGAAATAGCTGATTTCAACATAAAAAAGTATTCATTTAGCAATTTTTATTGATTGTCTATTTGCAATTATTGCTCCAAATTATTTCTCTGCACATCTGGAGAGCTTGCTCTTATATGTCTGGCCTGGAAAATTTATTTTTGTGTAGAGAACTCAGGAATTTCAAACTATGAACTTTGAGGCAAAAATCAATAACTATTACCTGCTGATGAAACAGTGAAGGCATGGGAAGGGTAAGGCAGTGACATATTCCCTCTCGTTTCATCTTTTAAAAACATTAGGGACAAAAACTAGTGGCTAAGAGAATATTAAGCAAATATCATAATTCAAGGCTTTTTCCCCATAGAAACTTTAATACCGACAAAAGTTAGAGAGAGACTTCAAGAAGCCAAGATGGAAGAACAAGCAATAAATCACTATAACGTTCCCATAGTCACCCCAAAACAACCATAAAATAGTGCCCTAAAACAAATCCTGGAACAGCAGAATGAGCAAAAAGATGGAGTGAGATAGTCTTTGAGGCCAGGAAACATGGAAGATCTACAGGAAAGGTCTGTCTCACTAGGGCAAAAGGGTAATGCAGTTCAGAAAAAGAAGTATTTCAGAAAGCCAGCAACAACCCCTCCTCAGCAAACTAGTGGCAGATTCTGAGCCTCAGTTCAGTGGAGCAGGGAAACACCAACACCAGGCTTCAGCACAGCCAAGGGAAGGACAGACTCCAGATCTCTGAGAATCACCATATGTTTCAGCATAGCCACAGGCAAAAAGGCAACTTCCAGTGCCCAGACTTTTACATGCTTCAGTGTAGCCCTGGGCAAACAGGTAGATGACAACCCTACTGGTGCCTAAGCAAACAGGTAGCCTCTAGAGGCCAGACTACCATGTGCTACTGTGTACCCCCAGGGAAATGCAGAAACACCCCACAAGCCAGATGCTGGCACTAGGACCCTGGCTCAGCAACAAGTAAGAAAGCAGAAACTTATTGCCTCCTTGAGTGCAATTCACTATCATCCCACCCTCCTGAGTGTAGCACTAGGCATGAGGGTCCTACATGGGCCTCAGGGCAACATCAGTGCAGCACTAGGTAAACAGCCATGGCTGGCAGCTACTGGCCCAAGAAGCTGGACATAGTGCCCTTTCCACCAGAGGAGCAGAGCTCAAATTTAAAAGAAAGGAAAAAGGACCAAAAAAATGAGGAAACAACAACAACAACAACAAAAAGAATCTCACCATAGAAAGTTATTATGGTGGCAGGGAAGATCAAGACAGAGGACAACAATGTCAAAACAGGTATGGGCAAACCCCACCCCCAAAAGCAGAAAACTTCTCTCAAGCAAAGAACTCATGGAAGTGCTCAACAAGGAGCTTAAAAATCAAATGAAAGAGGTGGAACAAAAATTGGGAAAATAAATGAGAGTGATGCAAGAAAATCATGGGGGAATAAGCACCCCAAACTCCACTCCTGGAAAACTTCTCAAAAAGTAGAATTGGCCAAGTGGAAAAGAAGACACACAAATTCACTGAAAAAAACAACTCCTTAAATAGTACAACTGGCCAAATAGAAAAAAAAACCAACACAAAAGAGTTCACTGATCACCTCAGAAAAGAGATCCCAAAATAATGGTAATGGTAATGTAATTTGAATTTGAAGACCCCTTGTGTTGGCAAAGGTAGCAGATACTTAGCACTTAGTAATTGATCAAGCCTCTGTTGGGGAAACAGAAGGTATGAACTCCTGTCTCCTATTGCTCATGTAACAGGAAGGGGTTGGCTGAAAGAGGAAGCTAATGCTATGTGTATATAAGAAAAGCTCCAGAGAGGGAGAGGGAGATTTTTCTTGGAGCACATTCAGTGGAAGCTGAAGAGGAGCCAAGGAGGCTGAAGAGGAAAGCCCCTCCCAGATTTGAGAAAATTATTTTGATTTTGAAAACCTAGATGGAGTAATTTTGATTTTGGGAACGAGCTGAAACTTCTGATGAGTCTGAGGGCCAGCCTGAGTTGCTGAGGATTTCTGAGAGCCAGTCAGAGCTGAGGGCCAGTTGGATCTGCTGAGGATGTTGAGGATTTCCAAGGGCCAGCCAGAGCTGCTGAACACTGAGGATGCATGATTCTGATGCTGGTACTTTGTCTGAACTTGTTTGTTGCTTTGTTATGCCTTGACTTCCAGGAAATGGAGACTGGGAAGGATTTGAGATGGACTGCACACTATTAGCTCCAATGAGGAGCATGAACTACATGGAGATCTTGACAGGGACCTGGGAGTTCTCTGCCTTTGAACCCAGGTGACAGTTTGGTGAATCCAGGTAGGAGCCGGCACCATGGAAGGGGATCCTTAGATACTGTGTACTGATTGAGAAATTGTAAATTTACTAGAGACCTAGGGGTAGCAGGTCTGTGTAGTTTTTAATGTCTGAATATTGAATAATGAAGGATGATTGATTGACTAAATGATTGTACTTAGTGATTGATGACTGAATAAGTAATTTATTTGTAACCTAGTATGCCCCATGAGTGGAAAACTTTGACTATTGTACTTTGTGATTGAATTAAGGATTTTGTGAATGCTTGAGTTACTAAATGAGTGTTCTTTGTTCATAACTTTGTGACCACTATAGTGGAAACAATGTGGCCATTTTCTGTGATAAGTTGTATTTTGATTTTCTGTGATAAGTTGTACATTGTGAATACTGTACTTTGATTTACCATGAATGTTTTGCTTTGATTTGTTATGGAATAGAGGGCTTACTCTACTGTGTAATCAGAATCTTAAAAGCTGTTCACAGTAGTATTCTGCTGAAAAGCTGCTAGTGCCTGGCTTTCCAGTGAGGAAAACTACACCTTAAAATTTAGAATTGGGAAAGTGGAAGCTAAAGACTCTATGAGATATCATGAATCAATCAAACAAATTCAAAAGAATGGAAGAAATGGAAGAAAGTGTAAAATACCTTGTGGGAAAAACACCTGACCTCCAAAAAAGAACCAAGAGAGACAATAAATCAGAATCATTGGACTACCTCACACCCATAATCAAAAGGAGGACCTGAACAGCCTCTTTCAAGAAATTGTCAGGGTTAATTGCCCTGATGTTCTGGAACCAGAGGTAAATACAGGTATTGAAAGAATTCACTGATCACCTCAGAAAAGAGATCCCAAAATAAAAACTCCAAGGAACACTATAGTCAAATTTCAGAATTATCAAATAAAGGAAAAAAATACTACAACTGGCCGGAAAGAAATAATTCAAATATTGGAGAGTCATAATCAGTATAGCAGAGGACTTAGGAGCTGCAACATTAAAAGATTGGAAGTCATGGGACATGATATTCAGGAAAGCAATGGAGCAATGTCAACAACCAAGAATTACCCAGCATTAAGCATAATGCATAAAGGAAAAAATGCTCATTCAATGAAATAGAAGGATTTCAAGATTTAGTAAGGAGAAAACCAGAATTGATCTGGAAATTTGATCTTCAATATCAAGACCTGAGAGAAGCATAAACAGATTTTAAAAAGGGGGTGGGGAATGAAACACATGGGACTAAATAGAGCTAAACTGTTTATATACCTACATGGGAACATGATACTTGCAATTTTAAAAAAAAATGTCTTACCAATAGTATAGCTAGAAGAAATAGACTTTGAGAGAGGGTATGGGAATAAGGTGAATTTGAGGGAATGGCATGAAAAATAATTAAGTGATGAAAAAGAGGAATCCACTGGGTGCAGAAGGAAGGGGCAGGTAGAATGGGGGTAAATTATTTTAAATGAAGTGTAGCAAAAGACCTGTGTGGAGGGGAAGATAGGAGAGTGGGTGATGGGCATTACTTGAACCTTACTCTCATCAGTAGTGGCTCAAAGAGGGAGTAATATACACAACCGGTTGTATATAGAAATCCATGTTACCTAATAGGGAAGTAGGAGGGGAGGAGATTGAGTAACCAGGGTAGGTGGTAGGGTGGGAACTGACAGAAGGGAGGGTAGATTCAGGGAGGTGGTAGACAAAAAGCAAAATCCTGAAGAGGAGGGAAAGAGTGAAAGGAGAGAGGACAAAGAGGAGGAAAAATAGGATGGAGGGAAATAGACAGTCAGTAATCATGACTGTGAAAGTGAATGGGATGAGCTCTCCCATAAAAAGGAATCAGATAGCAGAGAGGATCAAAAACCAGAATCCCACAATCTGTTTTTTACAAGAAAGACACTTGAAGCAGAGACATACACAGAGTAAAGGTAAGGGGCTGGAGAAGAATCTATTTTGCTTCAGCTGAAGTTAAAAAAAAGAAGCAGGGGGAACAATCTTGACCTCAGACAAGCAAAAATAGACCTAATTAAAAGAGAAGGAAACTACATTTTGCTAAAAGGTACCATAGACAATGAAGCAATATCAATACTAAGCATATATACACACCAAGTGGTATAGCATCCAAATTCTTAAAGGAAAAGTTGAGCGAATTATAGGAAGAAATAGAAAACAAAACTTTACTAGTGAGGGACCTCAACTGTCCCTTCTCTGAATTTGAAAAATCCAACCAAAAAATAAACAAGGAAGAAATTGAGGAGATCATTAGAAAAAGTTACATATGACAGATGTTTGGAGAAAACTGGATGAGAACAGGAAAGAATATACCTTTTTGTCAGCAGCACATGGCAACTACACCAAAACAGACCATTTATTAGGGCATAAAAACTTCAAAATCAAATGTAAAAAGGCAAAAATAATAAGTGTATTATTTTTGGGTCATAATGCAATAAAAATTACATTCAACAGATGGCAATGGAAGGATAGATTAAAAATTAATTAGAAACTTAAAAACTTAGTCTAAAAGAGTAACTAGGTCAAACAACAAATCATAGACACAATCAATAATTAAATTAAAGAGAAAGACAATGAGACAACACATTTATGAGCTGCAGCCAAGCAGTACTTAGTGGAGAATTTATTTCTCTAAATTCTTACATCAACAAAATAGAAAAATAATAGATAAATGAATCAATCATGCAACTAAAAAAAAGTAGAAAAACAACAAATTTAAATTTTCCAATTGAAAGCTAAATTGTAAATCCTGAAAATCAAGGTTGAGATTAATAAGATTAAACATTTTTTTAAAAAAGCAACAACTATTGAGCTAATAAATTAAATCTAGGAGCTGGTTTGTGAAGAAACCAATAAGATACACAAGCAATTGGTTAATTTGATTTAAAAAAGAAAGAAGAAAACCAGATATGCAGTATACAAATTAAAAGGGTGAAATCACCAATGAAGAAGAAATTAAAGCAATCATAAGGAAGTATTTTGCTCAATTATATGCCAATAATCTAACAATTGGAGAGAAATCATTGAATATTTATGAAAATATAAATTACCCAGATGAATAGATATGGAAATTAAATGCCTAAATAATCCCATCTTAGAAAACTTAATTTAACAAGCCATTAATGAACTCCCTAAGAAAAAAATCCCAAGGGCACATGGGTTCACAAGTAAATTCACAGTAAAAACAGAAAACTGGGAAACAGTTTTTGTCAAACATCAAATATTCAAAGAACAATTAATTTTAATACCATATAAAATCAGATTTAAACAATTGGAAAAATGTTAATTGCTCAGGGGTAAGCTGAGCCAATACAATAAAAATGATGATTCTGCCTTATCTAATTTACTTATTCAGCGCTACACCAATCCAACTGCCAAAAATATTTTATAGAGCTCGAAAAAAATAACAACAAAATTCATTTGGAAGAAAAACATATCAAAAATATTAAAGGAATTAATAAGACAATACAAAGGAAGGTGTTTTAACCATAGCAGTTCTCAAATTATATTATAAAGCAGCAACCATCAAAACTATCTCTACTGGCTAAGCAATAGAGTGGTGGATCAGTGGAATAGATTAGGTACACAAGACGCAGTAGGAAATGATCATACTAAGCAAGTGTTTGATAAACCCAGAGATAACCTTTGGGATAAGAACTCACAATTTGACAAAACATTTGAAAAAATATTAACAAAAACTCCTTGGAAAACTGGAAAACAATAGAACACAAACTAGGTATAGAGCAACATCTCATATAATATGCCAAGATGTCAAAATGGGTGCATGATTTGATTTAGATATAAAGGTAAAGATAGATAGACGGAGGGGGGGGGTGTAGAGATATATTTAGATATATAACACCATAAGAAAATCAAAAGAGCAAGGAATAGTTTACCTGTCAGATCTATGGGAAAGGGAAGAATTTATGATCAAAGAATAGATAGTGAGCATTATGAGATGTAAAATAGATAGTTTGGATTATATTAAAATAAAAAAAGCTTTTATACAAACAAAACCAAGGCAGCCAAGATCAGAAGAAAAGCAGAAAGCTGTGAGACAATCTTTATATCAGGTATCTCTGATAAAGGCCTCATGTCTCAAATATATAGTTAAATGAGTCAAATTTGTAAGAATACACACCATTCTCAATTGATAAATACTCAAAGGATATAACAGGCCATTTTCAGATGAAGAAATCAATGCTATCTATAGACATATGAAGAAGGGCTTTAAATCACTCTTGATTAGAGAAATGTAACTTAATCAACAGGGAGGTTTCTACTCACACCTATCAAATTGGCTAATTTGGCACAAATAGGTAAATAATAAGTATTGGAGAGGACTGGGAAAATTGGGACACTAATGCACTGTTGGTGGAGTGGTGAACTGATTCAACCATTCTGGAAAGCCATTTAGAACAATGCCAAAAGGGCAACCAAACTGTGTATACCTATTGATTTAGAAATTCCACTAATAGGTCTGTATCCCAAAAAGATCACAAAAAAGGCAAAGGAACTACATGTACAAAAATATTTATAGCAACTCTTTTTGTGGTGGCAAAATATTGGAAACTGAGGGGATGCCCATCAATTGGGGGACTGCTAAACAAGCTGTGGTATATGAAAATAATGGAATACATTTGTGCAATAAGAAGTGATGAAAAGGCAGATTCCAGGAAAAAAAGGGGGGACTTACATGAACTGATGCAAAGTGAAATGAGCAGAACCAAGAAAACATTGTACATAGTATCAGCAATGTCATGTGATGATCAACTATGAATGACTCAACTCTTCTCAGCAACACAATGATCCAAGACAAGTACAAAGGATTCATGAAGGAAAATGCTATCCACATTTAGTCAAAGAGCTGATGAACTCTGAATGCATAAAGAAGATTTTTTTCTACTTACTTTCCTGTGTGTACTTTTTTTCCTTTTTGATCTGTTTCTTCTTTGACAACTGTGACTAATATAGAAATATGTTTTACATGATTGCACTTGTATAACCTATGCCAAATTGGCTATCATTTTCAGAAGAGGGAATGTGAGGTAGGCAGGGGAAAAAAAAATCGGAACTCAAAATTCTGTAGAAATGAAAGCTAAGTTCTCTTCCCTCCTCTTCTTTCCCCCCAGCCCAGCCCATTTGGCCTTCTGTGGGGCCAGGAGACCGCTAGTGGGGGCCAGGCATAGAGGCCCGGTGGGCTAGATGGGCAACAACACCGACTTCTGCACGGCCCCAAACGGCACATGGAAGAGCATACAAGTCGGACATAGTCTTCCTCAGGTTCGTGCAGGAGCCTAACAGATGCCAAAAGTGGGTGGAGAATCGTAGAAGAGCTGACTTAGAAGATAAAACACCCGATCAACTCCATAAGCATTATCGATTTGGTGCCAGACACTTTGAGACATTTATGATCTTTAAAAGTCTCCCTTATAGAACAGTTCCAAGATAATGCTGTGCAAACAATATTTGATCTTACAAGTCATCTGAACAATCCACACAGTAGGCCTAGAAAATGAATAAAGGAGTTGAGTGAAGATGAAATCAAGTCATTGACAGAGTGAAAAATTGAACAAGAACAAACCAACCAAGAAACAAATAACAGTAATAGTGCTCAAAATGCAGTTGCAGAAACAGGAGAATAGGATGAAGAAATCCTACCTTTAATACTAGAAGAGAAGGAAAACAAATATTACCTTAAATCTTGTTTGAAATTTTGATCCTCATGGGTAAACAAAATATACCCGTAGATGGTCATGAAACTGATGAAATTCCAAAAGGGATATTTTGCCGGATAACTTCCAAGCCCTGCTTCAGTACGGAGTTAATGCTGGTGACGAGGTTTTGCAGAAACGCTTTGAGACAACGACAAACATGTTCTGCTCTAAAACACTGCAAAAACAGATGCTAAAGATCTGTGAGAGCTGCATCTGAGAAGAGATGCCCAGGGAAGCCTGGGACTCTCACTTCTCCATTGTGGCAGATGATGGAGTGAACTTAGGTAGAGGGGAGCACTTACCCATGTTAGGTTTGTGGACAACTCTCATAACTTGAGAGAAGAGTTCAAAGGTTTTTTTTCCTCATGAAGCCAATGCTGAAATCTTGGTTATTAAGTTTCACACCATTATTACTGGAAAATAGGGCCTGAATATGGAGTATTGTTGGGGCCAGGCCTATACTATCTCCAGTGGGTTTTCTTCAAAGATGCAAATTGTGGTCATGAGACTTTTGTAGAAATGCGCCCAGGCTGTCTACACCCTCTGCTCTTCCTGTGCCTTAAACACACGGTTAGCAAAATCTGTTCCTGTGGTGGGAGTGCCTGTTGCTTTGGGAACAATTGAAGAAGTTTGTTCTTTTTTTCATTGATGACCACAGTTGCTGGTGGAACTTGATAATGTTATCTCTGTTCTCTTTCAGAATAGCGAGGAGAAGGGTAAGGAGCTAAAGGAGATTTGCTGTTCACAATGGACGGGCAGGGATGATGCCTTTGAGATTTTAGTAGACCTTTTACAAGCACTTGTTTTATGCTTCGATAATATAAATAGCGAAACTAGGGGTAGATGGGATAACTTTATTGCTGGCCAGGCATTTGTACTTGGTAGTGCAATCGTAGATTTTGATTTCATTGTTACTGTGGTGGTTCTAAAAAGCATGTTTTCTTTTACAAGAGCCTTTGGGAAGAATCTTCAGGGTCATTACTCTGATGTCTTCTTTGCAGTCGTAAGTTTGACAACAGTTACATTCTTTAAATGAAGTGATGGAAAATTTATCAGTGAAGTTTATCATGAATTTTGATCTGAGGAAGCCAAAAATTTGGCGACTAAGCTAGATATAGAAATTAAACTTCCTGGAAGATTTTGCAGGTCTCAGCAAGCTAACCTAGAACCTGAAGTGACATGTGAAAGCTACTACAAAGAGGTGCTGAGTGTTCCAACTGTGAAGCACATCATTTGGGAACTGAAGGACATCTTTTCTGAACAGCACCTCAAAGCACTGAAATGTTTGTCTTTAATGCCCTCTGTCATTGGCCAGCTGAAATTTAATACATTGGATGAACACCATACTGATATGTACAAAAGTGACCTTTCTAACCCAGACACTCCTTCTGCAGAACTTCATTGTTGAAGAAGCAAATGTAAATACAGAGGAAAAGATATCTAGTTTTCAGCAAAAATTTCTGAAGCCCTTCATCTATTAGACATAAAATTTTTTCCTAATGTTTATGCATTAATTAAAATCCCCTGCTTACTCCCAGTGATGAAGGTTGACAATGAGAGATATGAAACTGGTCCAAAATGTCTTAAGGCATACCTGAAGGATACCTTGACAACTCACTGGTCAAGTAACTTGACTTTGCTTAACATAAACTTTGATATAATACATGACTTAGATTTAATGGTGGACACTTACATCAAACTCTACACAAGTAAATTGGACTTCCAAGAAGTTCTTCCTAAAAATAATTCAAAGATAACTGAAAATACCTAAGGAAACTGACTGAAATAGCTTTCTCCCTGAATTTACAGATTGGGAGTTAGGAGAGAAGTCCTGAGAAACGGATAGGCCCCCTAATCATTGAAGATAAGTTTGCCTTTAGGTCTCCATTTGGACACATAAGCCACTGTTAATCTGTATGTTAAACTGCTATTCTATGGACTGAAATTCTTTGAAAATTGACCTTCCAAAATGTAGAAATACAACATTTCATTTCTTGGTGATTTCTGCTGGTAGCTACTATTCTGGACACATATTAGTAAACTTCATTCTGGACAATTTGTGATTACCAGGGATCCAACTATCAGGTTTTGGGTTTCTTAATTATTGTAAAAAAAATTGGGAGAAGTGGGAAAAACTTTAGTTAAAATGAAGTTCACTACTGACCAGTGATTCCTATTATTTTTTTGAACGTGCCATTGACAGCAAAAAGATATATTGGAGAAGAGTTTATCCCAAACCATGACCTCATATACATTTCCATGTTGACTCTATTTCATCAAGTGAATTTAAATGAATGAGTTCACTTAAAATTTAAGTGATAGAGCCAATGTTGTTCCTCATAAATGAGTGACTGCTGTGGTTTACATTACTCCGTTGGGGCTCCACAGTAGCTGTTCCATGAACTTTTTACCAGGTATACATCAAACATTCTGTTCTATGAGCTGGAAAGCCAATCTCACAAACATTAAAAAAAAAACAACCCAAACCCCTGACCTTGTTTGTGTTTATTCTGCCTTTTTACATGCCTTATCATGACTAGTAAACCTAGCCTGGAGAACTTGCAAATTGCGATTTTGTGATCTATCTAGGAGTGAGTAATGAGGAAAATATTACTGTTATTCTTGGTGAGGAAAAGCAATTGTTGTATAATTTATATCATTCTAAATTAAAATGTGAATTTTCTTTATCAAAAAATTTTAAAAAACGAATGCTAAAGATTGTCTTCACATGTAATTGGGGAAAATACTATTAAAATATTGACAGTCGTTGACATATTGATTATATCTGAATACCTTAAAATATTAACAACATGCTGAATTATATCAGTTCACCACTTATCAGTTTTTTCTTGTAGATTATGTAGTTATTTCTTATTAATAGTTGCTTAATGCTGTCTTTTCATTTTTAATACAAAGATACAATCTGTGTTTTCTGGGACACAAATTATTTCCCTAACAAAGGAATAAAGTTGTATCATATGCTGAAAAAAACCCCTTCATTATGAGATAATCCTTGCCTGAGATGAGTGTGATATTAAAATTTATCCTTCAAATGAAATTTGTCAAATTAGAGTAAATAGTAAAAAAAATGCAAGTATTAGGAACTATTTCTGGTTCATTTTCCATGTTTTAAAGTTCTTTTAGTCACAGATGCTTTTTTGGGGTACATTTTCACTTTCATTGCTACTTTTGAGTTCTTTTTTGGTATTTTTTCTTATGTGGTTCCTGATGCAAATAAAATGTCATTTTATTTAAACAGAAGATTTTGACAGATGTCATTTCTTTCCCCTCTTGTACTTTTAGCAGTGAATGAGCAGTTCATCAGCTAGATAAGAGGAAATAGCTGCTGGTCATGTGGAGGTTACCTGCAGCATTTCAGATTTAGCCAGTTTAAAAGAAAGAAAAAATTTGAACATGAGCTTAATCTTTCTATTAAATGCAACATGCATACCCACACCAAAAGACTATGAATTATTCTATAAAATATTTCCATTCTGTTAGTCACATGAACTCTTTTGGGCAGCCACATAGAACAGTTAAAACTCTCCTGAGGTGAATTAGCACTCCCTACTGTGCTTTCAGTTCTAGGCATAATATTGTGCATTAGAAAAAAAATCATCCATCCAGAAACAAGTAAATCAGTCTGCTGAAGAGAACTTCAACTTGACTATTCGTTAAAAGGTCTGCGACATCTCATCAGCCTAAGTAACAAAATTAGTGCTTTAATTTGGGAGCCTAAGGAGACCTGGAGTCACTTGATTAGACCAAGAGAAAACAAATATCAGAAACCTTCAGAATAAATAAAACAAGATGAAGAATGGAAGGAAAATCTCTGCACTGACTAAACCTATAGGACACTATGACCTAATCACCACTGTCTGTACCACTTATAGCAGTCACTGGAAATAATGCAAAGTTTTCACACTGAACTCTGACTAGTGGCCTAGCAAGAAGTCCTCAGCCTTGCAGTTAAGATCAGAATTAGACCAGGAATGTGCCACAAGTCTGCACTGAACTGCACTGAAATGTATGCTTTTTGTTTAAAGCAGATTAGCTTAATTGCCTGAAGAAAATCTTGAGGCAATTGAATTTTTATCTCCATCATTTGGAGATATGATTAGCTTTTAAAAGAAAATTACAGGGGTACTCCTACAGTACTCGTATGCCAGGCCTTACCCTGAAATAATTGGGTTTGCTCCATCTAAGCCCTGGGACTCAGATACAGAAATACAATGGTAATAGGCTTAGATTGAGGTGAGAGGTGCCAGAACTTCTCTGTATATCTGTACCTAGGTCCAGGGCTCAACTGCAATTTAGGATCAGAGCTTTAGAGCTAGATGCGGATCTTAGAGGTCAACTATCTTCCCATTTTGCAGGAATCTGAGAGTCAGAGAAGAAAAATGACTTTCTTAAGGTCAGATAGGCCAAAAGTGGATAGGTAGCTATTTATTTTTTTATTTTTATTTTTTTAGAAATAAGGAAAGAATTTAATGATGTTTTGTAGATGGTATGTATAATACAAATTATCTGATATTAAAGCTTATAATAAGTCTTAATATTTTTTTACTTTTCAGAAAATGGCACTTATTGTATTACCTATCTTTCTTTTTTATTTTCCTGTACCCATGTTTCTTTTTTTTAAAAAATGATTTATTTACTTTTAGTTTACACAATCGTTTACTTTTAGTTCCACAATCCCTTGAGTTTCAAATTTTCTCCCTTTCTCCCTAAAAAAATTATTTTTAACATTTTTATTTTTATCTTTTTTTTTACAACATGTTACAGGTTGACAAAAGTTCATTAGGTGGATGTTACATATGAAGAACTGTACAGGTAGATAGAGATCATTTAAGGCAAATGCTTTATTTCATTGTTGAGGAAGTGGAAATTCAGAAGGGTTAAATACCTTCTTTTACAACATGTATATAGAATATGCAAGCTTCCTTTACAACATGACAGTGAGGTATTACAATGGATAGGACAATGGACCTGAAATCAACAAAGCCTGAGTCCAGTTCTGGCCTCAGACACTTACTGGTGTGACCCTGGAAAAGTAACTTAATTTATGTCTGCCTTGGTTTCCTCAACTGTGAAATGGAGATAATAATAGCACCTATTTCCTTGGGGTGTTATGAGGATTGAAGGACATAATATTTTTGTCTGGGACCTCTTTTTGGTTGTGTATAATTTGGCTTACACTCTACTATGCATGTTATACTTTGTACTTACTTTCAGAAATATTGAAAGCTTCACCTTAAAAACTGGCAACCCTTTCCTATGGATTGAATTGTGTAATTGCATATAACATTGTCATATTGATTTTAACATACATTGAAATAGCTTTGTAATAATGGAACTTAAAATTACTACTAATTAATCATTTGTTTTAGTTCCAGTATATTTCATTATACAGTAATTTCATTAGGATGAAAATTTTATTGCTTAATGTTACTTTGTCTTTGTTTTTGGTTTTTTGAGTTTCTCCCGTTTTATTTTTTAAAGCATTTTTAATATTAACATTTGTTCATTTTTTGTTTACATCATTAATTTCCATAAGATTTTGAGTTACAAATTTTCTCCTCCTCTTTCCCCTACCCACCGCTCCAAAACAATGATCCCACTGTATACCCCCTCCCCCAATCTGCTCTCTCCTATGTCCTCCCCCATCATCCCTCTGACTTTCTGGTAGGGCAAGATGGATCTCCCTTCCCCAGTGCCTGTATATCTTATTTCCCAGTTGCATGTTTTATAATAATAATAATAACAATAATAAATGTAGATTTTAAACATTTGATTTAAAAACTTTAAATTCTTTATTCTTTCCCTTCCTCCCTCATCAACCACCCCCACTGGGAAAACAAGCAATTTAATACAGGCCTTATATGTGTAGTTACACAAAACATCTCCACAAAAGACATAATATGAAAGATGGAATATATTTCCCTCCATTCTATCCTGCTCCCCACTTATTCTGTTCTCTACTTTGTCCCTGTCCCCTTACAAAAGTGTGAGCTTCTAACAACCTTCCCCCCAACCTGCCCTCCCCTCCGTCATCCCCCTGTCATCCCCTTCCCCCCTACTCTCCTGTAGGGAAAGATACTCAATTTAGAGTGTATGTCATTCCCTCCCTGAGCCAAATTCAATAAGGGTAAGGTTGACCCATTCCCTTTTGCCTTCTTGTTCTTCCCCTCCATTATACCAGTTTTCCCTTGCCACTGCTATATGAGATAATTAACCCCATTTTGTGTCTCCCTGTCTCCTCTCATTATATTTCTCTCCCACCTCCCAATTTGACCTTTTAAATATCATCCTTTCCTAATCAATTGATTCTGTGCCCTCTGTCTACCTGTACATGTATCTCCACACTCTCTCATATATGCATTCATATGCATATATACCCACCTATATAGATATATGTCTTTGTATACATACATACATACATACATACATATATATATATAATATATACACATTTATATTCCCTTCAATTATCCTCATACTGAGAAAAGTTTCATAAGTTACAATGATCATTTTTCCATGTAGGCGTGTAAATAATTCAACTTTGATAAGTTCCTTATAAATTCTTTTCCCTCTTTACCTTCTCATGTTTCTTGTATTTCAATGTCAAACTTTCTATTCAGCTCTGGTTTTTTCATCAAGAATACTTGAAAGTCCTCCACCTCACTGAATGATCATATTTTCCCCTAGAACATTATACTCAATTTTTCTGGGTAGGTGATTCTTGGTTTTAATTCTAGCTCTCTTGATCTCTGGAATATCATATTCCAGGCCCTTTGATTCCTCAATGTAGAAGCTGTGTTATCCTGATTGTGTTTCCATAATATTCAAACTGTTTCTTCTAGGTCACTTGGGACATTTTCTCCTTGATATGGATACACTGGATCCTGGCTATAACATGCCTAGGAGTTTTCTTTTTGTGATCCTTTTTTTTCAAGAGGTGATTGGTGAATTCTTTCAATTTCTCTTTTGCTCTCTGGTTCTAAAACATCAGGGAAATTTTCCTTGAGAATTTCTTTAAGGATGATTTCTAGACTCACTTTTTGATCATGGCTTTCAGGTAGTCCAATCATTTTTAAATTGTCTCTCCTGTATCTATTTTCCAGGTCACATTTTTTTCAATGAGATATTTCACATTTCCTTCAATTTTTTCATTTGTTTGGATCTGTTTACTAGTATCTTGATTTCTCATAAAGTCATTCACTTCCATTTCCTCCAATCAAATTCTGAAGGAATTATTCTCTTCAGAAAGCTTTTAAGAATCTTTTTCAATTTGGCAAATTTGACTTTTTAAGGGATTCTTCTCCTCATTGGCTTTTTGTACTTCTTTTGCCATTTGAATCAGTCTTTTTTTTAAGGTGTTATTTTCTTCAGTCAGATTATTGACTCTTTATTTTTCATTTTGTTATGTAATAAATTTTATTTGATTCTTGTTTACATCATTCATTTTCATGAGATTTTTGAATTACAAATTTTCTCCCTGTTTTTCCCCTACCCCAAGCCCAAAACAGCGATCCCACTATAGAGCCCCTCTCCTGGTCTGGTCTGTAACTTTCTGGTAGGGCAGGGAGGGTCTCGCTACCCCAGCCCCTGTATATCTTAATTCCTAGTTGCAGGTATTGCAAAGCTTTAAATTCTAGATTCTTTCAATTCCTACCTTGTCACCCACCCCCGCTGGAAGGACAACCAATTCAGTATAGGCTGTGTAGGTGTGATTATACAGGACATTGTCATAGTGGACATATTGTGACAGTGATCATATGTCCTTCCTTCCTATCCATCCCCACCTTGTTCTGTTCTCTGCCCTGTCCCTGTCCCTTTACTGAAGTGTATTATTCTCCTCACTGGCTTTCTGGGCCTCTTTTGCCAATTGAGTTAATCTTTTCTTTAAAGTGTTGTTTTCTTCAGTCAGTTTGTTGACTCTCTTTTCATGATTTTCTCGCATCATTCTCATTTCTCTTCCCAATTTTTCCTCCACTTCTCTTATTTGGTTTTCAAAGTCCTTTTTCAGTTGATGTATAGCTTCTAGGTATTCTTCAAGTGTCTTGGAAGCATTTGGTATGGGAGTTCTGACTGGGTTGCCTTCCTCTAGGTCCATGCTTTTATCCTTTTTGTCCACAAAAAAAGGATTATAGAGTTTTATTGCTGTTCTTATTTTGCTTCCTTTTCCTCATGTTGGACAGTCAATTAGTTGGTTGGGTTTTTTTTAGCTCTGTGA
>CM053594.1:187950451-187976233 GCA_028646575.1 Pseudocheirus occidentalis
CACCTATCCTCATGCTAAGAAAAGTTTCATAAGTTACTATTATCACTGCTGCTGGTTCCAGTAGTTCCCCTCTCCCATTGCTTCCTTGCCCCCTGGGGCAGAATGGCCAAACTGCTTTACCCCTCAAATCAAGTTTCAAAGTTTCACTTTCACTAACCGTCTCTGACCGAAGCTCCCCTCAGGTAGGTGCTTTAGATTTTCTTTTAAGTAGACTCAAGCTTGGGAGGCTCCGCTCCTCCTCCTGCCTGCCCTGAGGTCTTTCCTGGTCGTGGCTGCAGTTTTGGGCTGGCCGGGTCTCTGCTCTGCTGCGATGCGAGCTGCCCCTCTCACGTCCATTCCTCATGCCTTCGCAGATGTTGGGGTGATGGAGGCTGTAGAACCTCTGCAGGCTGGCTGCGAGGTTCGGATCAGCTCCTTCCCACTGTCCCAGGCCTGGCCGTGGTCTAGGCTTCCAGCTGTTCCAGCCTCTGCTTCCAGCTGCCTCGATGAGCCCCTGCTGCCGAATACCCTTCAGCGAGAGGTGTGTTCTCTGTATTTTTGTGAGTCTGAGAGTCCTAGACTTTCCTAGAGTTTGTCTGGGCTCATATTTTATGGGTGTTTAGGGTGGTGCTGTGGGAGCTGCGGGAGCTTGCTGCTTCTACGTGCCATCTTGGCCCCGCCCCCCTGATGACTAACTTTGATAAACTGGATTCTTCTCAGCAATGCACAGTTATAAAACGACTCTACAAGTCTTGAGATGGAAGGAGATATCTACATTCAGAAAAAGACCTAGAAAGAACAGAGTTTAAACGGAGACTGAAGCTATCTACATGCTATTGTTCTTTTTCATGTTTTGTTTTCTTGCTTTTTTCCCATTGTTCACTCCATTGGTTACAATCCTTCAATACAACCAGTCTAATGTCCAATGTGAAAGTATTTACAGATCCTATACCTGATTGGATATCACCATGAGGGGGGTGGGAGGAGGAAGACAGAGGGGAGAAAATTTGAAACTCAAGGGATTGTGGAACTGAGTCTTGTAAATTAAAAGTAAATAAACAAATCAATTAAAAAGAAAAAAATAATTGATTTTTAAAAGAATTGATGACTTACAAGAAGTATTGTTAAGAAATCCAGAACTTTCCAGAGACTCTAAAAGGTTTACAAAAAGGAAAACATTTTAAAATAACTAGAAACTAAATAACTTCACCCTTAAGAATTGGGAGTGAATGTGAGAGGGAGACGAAAAAAAAGTATAGGAATGATAGATAATTTCAATGAAGATAATTACAAAAAACAGACAATCTATCAACATTTATGAGCTACAACCAAAGTTATCTTTCAGGGGAAAATTAAATCTCTAAAGGCTTTCATCAACAAATAATTAAAGAATTTATTGATCAATATGGCATGTGAATAAAAACTTTAAAATCAACAATTAAAAACAAGTAAGTTCTACATTAGAAATTTTCCAAATTAAAATAGAGATCACCAAAAGTGAAGGCTGAAAAATTCATTGAATGAGTAAATAAATCTAGGATCTAATTTTTTAATTAAATAGATAAAATGTTATAGGTTTGATTTTCTTTTTATAAAAGAGAGAAGTCAAGTTACCTGTGTCAGACATGAAAAAAGGAGAATTCAATGCTCTAAATCACTAATGATCAGATAATGCAATTCAAAACAACTCTTACGTACCACATTTTACTGGTCAGATTGGCTAACATGACAAAACAGGAAAATGATAAATGGTAGAGAAGATGTTGGAAAATTGGAGCACTAATTCATTGTTGGTGAAGTTGCGAATGGATCCAACCTTTCTTGAGAGCAATTTGGAACTATGCCCAAAGGGTTGTAAAAATGTACACACACTTTGACCCAGAAATACCATTTCTAGGGCTGTATCCCAAAGAACTCAAACAAGTGGGAAAAGGACCTATATGTACAAAGATATATATAGCAGTTCTTTTTGTGGTAGCAAAGAATTGGAAATCAAGGGGATGTCCATCAGTTGGGGAATGACTAAACAAGTTGTGCTATATGAATGTAATGAAATACTATTGTGCTATAAGAAATGAGGAGAAGATAGACTTCTTAATAACCTGGAGGGATTTATATAAACATATGCTGAGTGAAGGGAGTAGAACCAGGAGAACATTGTTCACAATTACAGACACATCATATCTGTGATGACTGACTTTGATAGACTGAGCTTCCCTCATCAATACACAGTTATAAAACAACTTCAAAGTGCTCATGATGGAAAAAGTTATCCAAATCCAGAGAAAGAATTATGGAGTCTGAATGCAGATTGAAGCAAACTACTTGCTCTCTTTTTCATTTTGTTATGTGTTCTTTCTTCTTCCTTGTTATTCATTCCATGGGTTATAATTTTTCTTTACAAATTGACTAATGTTTGCTGAGAAGGTATATGTAGAACTTATATTGAATTGCTTACCACCATGGGGAGTGGGGAGGGTGGGGGTAAATTTGGAACTCAAAAACTTGTGGAACTGAATATTGTAAATTAGTAGCAATTTTTTTAAAAAAGAGAATTCATAAAACTGTAGATGACATAAAAGATACTATTATGTATTATTTTCCAACTGTATTCCAATAAAAGTGACTATTCAAATAAAATGCATTATTATTTATAAAAACATAAAGTACTCAAATTAAGCAAAGAAGAAATAGAGAACTTAACCTTATCTAAGAAAAAAGAAATTTAAGGGCATAAACAAAATCTTCCATTAAAAAAACAAAATCATATTATTTTCAAGCAAGTTATATCAATATTAAAAAATTTAATTCCAATGTAACACTGTTTGCAAAAATAGGAAACAAGAGGGTCTACCAGATTCTTATGGCAAAAAGTGTACAACAACATATCACAAAGATTGTAAACTATGATATTGTTGGATTTCTACTAGAAATGCAGAATTCGTTCAATATTAGGGAAACTATAAACACAATTTACATAATTGATCATAAGGACAACAAAAATAATTTTATTTTGTTATTAGACACAGAAAAAGTTTCTGTGAAAATACCACACCAATTTGTTTTAAAGAAAAACAACACTAGGAAATACAAATGTGGACCTTTCTTTGATATAATTGTATAACATGTATCTCAATTCTAGAGCCAACCTTCTATGTGACAATCAAGAGTTGTTTCCAATGAGATCAGAGGTAAAGATTTTCCATCGGCATCACTGCTATTAAATGTAGTTTTAAAAAAATTTTTGTTATATCAGTAAGATCAAAAATATTTAATTGAGGGAATAGATATATACAAAGAAGAATGAAAACAAACATTCTTGGCAGAATATATAATAATAAACTTTCAAAACCCTACAGAATTAGTTAAATAATTAATTGAAATATATAATAACTTTCAACAAATGTGCAGCATATAAAGCAAATCCACTCAAATCATGAGTATTTATTCAAATTTCTTATAAAATTGAGTTTGAAGAGATAGAAAAAAATTTGTAACTGCCTATTATATAAAATGTCTTGGACTCTACCTATGAACATACAGACAGGAACTATGGGAATTCAACTGTAAAATATTGTGATAGAAACAAAGACAGACAAATATGTTGAGAAAATTTAATTATTCATAGTAGGCTTAGCCAATATGATAAAACATATAAACATAAATTAATGTACTTTTTCAGTGTCAAATCAAATTGCTGCAGTATTACTTTTTTTTTTGCTTTTTTTTTTGGAGGGCAGTTGGGGTAAAGTGACTTGCCCAAGGTCACATGGGTAGTTTTGTGTGTGTGTGTGTGTGTGTGTGTGTGTGTGTGTGTGTGTTAAGCGTCTGAGGCTGGATTTGAACTCAGGTGCTCCTGACTCCAGGGCCAGTGCTCTATTCACTGCGCCACCTAGCCACCCCCGCTGCAGTATTACTTTATAGAACTCAAAAAATCATCTATATCAATGAAGGTCAAGAATCTTGTGGGGAAAATGAAAAGTAGGAAAGAAGAGAACCTGGTAGAACCCAAGCTCAAGTTATACTGTAAACAATAATCATCAAAATGGTTTGCTAGTAGTTAAGAAATAAAAGAGAATATAAACAACACACAGAAGCAACAGAGAAATCTGGTAGACAAGTGTTCAATGAACCAAAAGCCTCTAGTTATTGCATACAGACCCATTTGATAAAAACTACCAGGAAAATTGGATAGTAGTCTGACAATAAATAATAAGTTTTGACCAACACCTCGTACCACCTACTGAGAAAATCTATAAATGGCTACATGACCTAAATATTAAATCTGACATCATAATCAAATTAGAAAAATAAGGAAGAGACTATCTTTCAGATTTATGAAAGAGGTGAACATCATGACCAAACAAGAAATAAAGTGAATGATAGAAGATAAAATGGACAATTTTGATTACATACAACTTAAGAAAGGTTGTTTATAACAAATCCATTGAAGGTGGGATAAGCAGGGAAATAGTTGAGTAAGGAATGGGGTAGATTGCAGCAAGTTTTGCTGATAAAAGTCTCATCTCCAAAATATAGAAAGAACTGACTCAAATTTATAAGAATAGTCATTCCCCAGTTGATATATGATCAAATTATATGGAAAGGCAATTTGTAAGGAAAAAAAATCCAATGGATGTATGTCAAGTAAAAGAAGTGGAGGAAAAAATTGGGAAGAAAACTGAAACTGATGCAAGAAAATCATGAAAAATGAGTCAAGACAGTTTTAAAAGAGACACATAAAAGTTGTAGAAGAAAATACTAACACATTAGAACAAATTGAAAAGAGGTCCAAAAAGACAGTAAGTAGAAGATGGCTTTAAAAAGCAGAATTGACCAAATGGAAAAGGAGGTCCTAACGCTCACAGAAGAAAATAATTCTTTAAAAAAAAGAATGGAGCAAATGGAAGCTAATGGCTTTATGAGAAATCAAGAAATAATAAAACCAAACCAAAAGAATGAAAAAATGAAGACAATGTGAAATATCTCATTGGAAAAATAACTGAGATGGAAAATAAATCCAGGAGACATAATTTAAAAAATTATTGGACTACCTGAAAGCCATGATCAGAAAAAGAGCCTACACATCATCTTTCAAGAAAATATCAAGGAAAACTGTCCTGATATTCTAAATAATTGGAGGGGATTAGAATATGGTATTCCAGAGCACAAAGGTACTTGGATTATAATCAAGCTGGATTACCTACCCAGCAAAACTGAGTATAGTCTTTCGGGGGAAAAATGGAGATTCAATAAAATAGAAGACTTTGAAGCATTTCTGATGAACATGTCAGAGTTTAATAGAAAATCTGACTTTCTAATACAAGAGAAGCATAAAAAGATAGACAAGAAAGAGAAATCATAAGTGACTTAACAAGGTTAAACTGTTTACATTCCTATATGGGAAGATGATAACTTGTAACTCAAAAGAAATTTCTCAATATGAGGGCAGTTAGGAATATATATAGACAGAGGGCACAGGTATGAGGTTAATATGAAGGAATGACACCTTAAAAAAATAAAATTAAGGGATGAGAGAGGAATGCACTGGGAGAAAGGGAAAGGAAAAGGTAGAATGGGGCAAATTATCTCACATAAATGAGGTAAAAAACTTTTACAATGGACGGGAAGATGGGGGAGAAGGAGGAAGTAAACCTTACTCTCATCAGAACTGGTATAAAGAAGGAATAACACACATACTCAATTGAGTATAGAAATCCATCTTACAATATAAGGGGAAAGAGAAGAGAAGTGGTAATAGAAGGAAGAGCATAATGGGGGAGGTGGCAATCCAAAGCAAGACTTTTGAGGGGGGACAGAATAAAAAGAGAGAGAATAGAATAAGCAGAGGGATAAATAAGATGGAGGGAAATAGAATTAGCAATCTTAACTCTGAAAAAATTTTGAAACAAGTTTCTCTGATAAAGGCCTCATTTCTCAAATACATAGAGCACTGAATCCAATTTATAAAAAATAAGAGCCTTTCTGCAACTGAGAAGTGATCCAATGATATGAACAGTTCTCAGATGAAATAATCAAAGCTACCTCTAGCCATATAAAAATGCCCCAAATCACGATTGATTAGAGAAATGTAAATTAAAACAATTCTGAGGTACTATCTCATACCAATTAAATGTTGCAGGGGGAAAATGTTAGTGGAGTTGTGACCTGATTCAACCATTGCGTAATTTGGAACTATGCTGAACATGCCATAAGACCATGCGTATCCTTTGATTTAGCAATACACTACTAGATCTGTATCCAAAGAGAGATTTTTTTAAAAAGTAAGAAAAGGACCTAAATGTACAAAATTGCTTATAGCAGCTCTTTTCTGGTGGCAAAGCATTGGAAATTGATGGGATACCCATCAATTGGAAAATGCCTGAAGAAATTGTGGTATGTGTTTGTGACCAAATATTATTCTGCTATAAAAAATGATGAGCAGGATGCTCTCAGAAAAAATGTAGAAACATTTACAGAAGTTGATGCAAAGCAACACATCCTGTATACATAGTAACAGCAAAATTGTAAGATACTGTGAATGACTGTGAATGAATATTCTCAGCAATACAATGATCTAAGACAAGTCTGAAGGACTTATGATGAAAAATTCTTTCTATCCCCAGAGAAAGAACTGATAGTGTCTGAATACAGACTGAAGCATACTTTTTAAATTTTATTTTTCTTGAGGGTTTTTTCTGTTTTTTTACAACATGACTAACATGGAAATGTTTTGCATGACTACACATGTAACCTATAACAAATTCCTTACTTTTTCAATGGGGATGGGCAGGGGAGGGAGGAAGGGAGAGACTTTGAAACTCAAAGTTTTAAAAATGAGTGTTAAAAATTGTATTTGCATGTAATTAGAGAAAAATAAAATACTAAACAAAATGAATCAGTTAAAAAAGAAATCAATTTTTCTGTAATCTTACAAATGTAATATAAAAGACTTAAACATAAACAGTAAGAATAGAAAGATAATTGCCTGTATATATCCAGGAAGCTAGCTACCACAGGAAGTAGCCATTGGATAGGAAGGAACAGAGCAATAAAGCCTTTCAGAATTTCATAGGACACAAAATAAAATAAAGAAATCAACTGCAAAAATCCATTACATCAGCTCTTTATGCAGAAATATATGAAGTATGAATTGCAAGCAATGAGGAACAGAGATCCTAATACAAGGGATCAAATTTGACATTCTTCTAATAACTTAGACTAGTGGAGTGGAAACACTGAATGGAATTTGACTCCGGAAGGATATGGCAATGTCTGTGTCCCTTCCCCCAATAGATAGAATATAGGCTCCTTAAGGGCATATAGTATTTTGTATTTCATAATTTTATCTCAAACACAGTGGGCTGAAAAAGATTAGAATGGAGAGGGGAGGCAGAGTGACATTATATAGTAAGAAGACATATACATGTGAATAAATCCATGAAGGAGAGTTGCATAGTATCATAGTGAGAAATCAGGAAGAATTCAATGTAAGGAAAAAAAAACAGAGGTTATATTATCCTTGGAGTACACTATAGACAACTGGAGAGAAATTGTAAGATGAGGAGTTTGGGAAACTGCTCCCAATATTTATAAAGCTGAACAATGTTATGGTAATGCTAGACTTGGATTATAACATCTTTTCTCTGAACCTCTACCTGCCTGTCCCTCCTTCCATCTATTCTTCTTTCTGTCTGTCCCTCTCCATCCATAGATCTGTCTGTCTTTGTCTCTGTCTTTTTCTGTGTCTCTCTTTGTTTTGGATATTTCTTCCTCTCAGTCTTTCTGTTTCTCTTTTTCACTCCATCTTTCTTTCCCTCCTTCTCTATCTCTATAAGAACAGCGAATTATTTCCTGATTTGCCTTAATCATTTTATAACAGAAATAGAACAAGAGAATTTCTATGTTATCACGTATTTAATTTTTTTAACATAACTCTCCTTACCAAGTTTTCATAGAGAATTGTTTTTATAGTGTCTTACTTTTTACCTAACATTTCAGTCTGAACTTTATTCTAATACTTCTAGTTTTCTCACTGAAGCACTGAGTTCTGATAGATGTTCTTTCACATTATTTTGCTCAAAACCTGACCCCTACTCATCTTCACTGCTTTCCAGACTTTTCTACATCATGTTGCCTGAACTATAGTCATCAACCACATCTCCCTCCCTTTAAAAACTTGGATTCTACTCTGGGACATAGCCCTTCCTCACCTTTTACAGCTCCATTTTGTGTGCTGTCTCTGCCCATTAGAATACAATCTCCTTTGAGGTAAAAACTGTCTTTCTTGATTGTTTTGTATCACTTGAGCTGGCACATAGTGAATACCCCTTCTAGCACTTAGCACAGTGCCTGGAACATAGTAAAACTCAATAAATGATTGTTGATTTTTGGCTAAATTCTCTAACTCTCTGTCATCTATCTACTTTAGGAGGAAAGGGAGGATAAAAAAGAGAGAGGATTGCTATGTGCAAAGGACAATATGATGAGAACAAATGGCCAAAAAAAATACTCAACTATCATTTGGCTTAAATTTTCCCTAGAGTTGAAATTGTTAAAATGAAAAGTAAAGATTGTACAAGAATGACTCACAGGAATCTGAAACTTTTTAAGATTAGTGATGAGTCAATAGGACAGCAAGGTAATGAGTAAGATGCTCTAGATAAATTAGTCACCAGGCCCATATGAATTACATTTGTGGTACTGAAAAGAGCTAATAGATTTCATTGCTTTAATTACTATAAATAAAATTTGAAAGATGGCAAAGAATGGAAAAAGTGCTACAGTACTATGCCTGGAATTTGTTAGGTGCTTAAGAAATGATTGATTATTGAGTGAGTGAGTGGTGCAGGGCAAGTGTCTCGTTATGTTTGTTGACTTGTTTTCAACAGATGGAAATGAACTAGGGGCTGTATCCCAAAAAGATCAAAGAAGTGTGAAAAGGACCCATATTTACAAGCATATTTATAGCAGTTCTTTTTGTGGTGGCAAAGACTTGGAAATCAAGGAGATGCCCACCCATTGGAGAATGGCTGAACAAGTTATGTTATATGAATGTAATAGAATACTACTTTGCTGTAAGAAATGAGGAGCAAGACAAACAATACATGCTATCGTTCTTTTTCACGTTTGGTTTTGTTTCTTTTTTCCCATTGTTCACTCCACTGGTTACAACCCTTCTATACCACCAGACGATGGTACAATGTGAAAGTATCTGCAGATCTTATACATGATTGTATGCCACCATGGGGGATAAGGGTGGGGAGAAAATCTGAAACTCAAGTGATTCTGGAACTGAATCTTGTAAACTAAAAGTAAATAAACAAGTCAATAAGAACTAAAAAAAAAAGAAAAGAAATGAGGAGCAGGGGCAGTTGAGCAGCTCAGTGAATAGGGTACTGACCCTGGAGTCAAGAGGACCTGAGTTCAAATTTGACCTCAGACACTTAACACTTAACTAGCCATATGACCTTGGGCAAGTTACTCAGCCCCAATTGCCCTCCAAAAAGTGAAAGAAAGAAAGAAAGAAAGAGAAAGAAAGAAAGAAAGAAAGAAAGAAAGAAAGAAAGAAAGAAAGAAAGAAAGAAAGAAAGGAAGGAAGGAAGGAAGGAAGGAAGGAAGGAAGGAAGGAAGGAAGGAAGGAAGGAAGGAAGGAAGGAAGGAAGGAAGGAAGGGAAGGGAAGGGAAGGGAAGGGAAGGGAAGGAAAAAGGAGGAGCAAACAGACTTCATACTAACCTAGAGAGATTTATATAAACTGATTATGAGTAAGAGGAGCAAAATCAGGAGAACATTGTACACAATTGCAGAAACATCATATCTATGGTGACTAACTGATAGACTAGGTTCCTCTCAGCAATGCAAGGCTGTAAGACAACTCCAAAAGACTCATGATGGAAAGGGCTATATCCACATCCAGGGAAAGAATCACAGAATGTGAATCCAGATTGAATCAAACTACTTGCTCTCTCTCATTTTTGTTTTGTTTTGTTTTGTTCCTTTGTCATTGTTCATTCCATTGACTATGATTCTTCTTTGCAATTGATTAATGTTTAATGTGAAGTAATTTGTAGACCCTATATCAAATTGCATGCCACCATGGAGGGGGGGAGAGGGAGAGAAGAGGAAGGAGAAGAAAATTTGGAACTCAAAAGCTTGTGGAGGGGCCACTAGGTAGTACAGTGAATAGAGCACCAACCCCAGAGTCAGGAGGACCTGAGTTCAAATCAGGCCTCAGACACTTAACACTTACTAGCCATGTGACCTTGGGCAAGTCACTTACTCCAGATTGCCCTGCCTTCCCCCTCCAAAAGGGAAAAATAAAAATCTTGTGGAACTGAATGTTATAAACTAAAAGTAAATAAATAAATCTAAAAAATCTAAAAATCTAAAAATCCCTTCCCTTCCCTTCCCTTCCCTTCCCTTCCCTTCATTTGGCAAACTGTAGTGAGTTTAACTTTAATTACTGCCAAAATTCTAGAATGTATTTTCAAAGTACTGGTTAACGAATGTTTAGGAAAAAGAGTGGTGATTAATACAGTTGAGCATGTTTCACTAAGAACACACTATGATTTCACTACAAACACATTATGACAGACTACTTTTATCTCCTTTTTTGAAAAGTTTGCTATCTTGGCAGATTTTAGGAAACTAACAGAGAAAGTATCTCATGCTATTCTTCTAGGCAAAATTAGATGATATGGACTAGACAGAACAAAATATTTGGACCTTGGTTTACTTGTTCAAAATATGAAGTAGTTCCTCTAAGATACTTTCCAGGTCAAAATGAATCTATGACCACTGCATAAGGCTAATGCAAAGGAAAATTTTGTTTCTTTTAATCTGGGGATATTTGAGCAGATTGTGGGCATTTATCCAGTGGATGGAGACAAATTGAAACCATATGTAACAGAAAAATATTATTAGAAAGGTAAAAGTCCTAGAAAAGGAGCAAGAGAAGAAAATTAATACTAAGGAATGATCCCTGGCAAGAAGTAAGATATTCCTTTATCTGAGACAAGAAAGAAGGAGAAGGGAAGGGAAGATGGATTGAGATTTACACAAGGAAATTAAAGGATTGCATACTCAGTCTCAGTTGGATAGAAGATGATGATGTCTGTTACATAGGAAGTCAGGCTTGAAGATAAGGTTTGGAAAAAAGGGAAAAAGTTTGGATTAATTGTGAGGAAATGAGAAAGTGGGTCAATTACTGGTGACTAGATTTGTCTCCCTTCAGATGGCCTTTTCTCACATGACAAATATGACATCCGTCCAGGAACTGTCCACCACTTATGCTTTTTTTTTTCAGATATGAGGAAGGAAGGCTTAACATCATCTGCCAGTCTCACAAATATCATTTTACTTTAACCAGAGTTTTGGACATCAGGAACATCTGAACCCAGACTGAATTCAAACTATTTCCTGTTTGCCTTTCAAATTTTTTGAGTCTACCTTTGCTTACTTACTCTTTTAGTCCACTGACACACTTCCTTTGTTAGGGTCTCATTTGACTTCCAATCTGTGCTAAATGATAGCCTTTGCGAGTCCAGGAATCACTTAAAGTGTTAACCATTGTCATGGAACTACTTTAACCTCCCACTACCTGAAGGTTACTCAGGTTACATTTTACTCCTTATTCTGGTACTTCCAAGGAGTTGGAGTGTCTAGGTTCTCTGCCATTGGCTCCAGCCCCCACCAGTAATGTTCTCTCAATTGTAGGAGGGTCACCTGCATACCAGATCCATTAATCCACTAATAGATTAACTTTTACAAAGAAATATTTACATCAAAGACATAGTAATGAATATGTAAACATACTCTAGAAAAACTGAGGCATAATCCCCACCACCCCTCATTGCATCACCTCATACTCTGGAAAAGGGAGAGGGAACAGGTTCACAGACTGACTTAGTTCTGTAGAGGAGAGTCCCAAGTTCCAAATTTCAAAGGGCATCTTGGACTTGATTTTCAGGTTATCTGGATTCCCCAGGTTTCCCTAGCTGGCCACCTACACCATCCCACCTACAATCCTGCATTCTTGGTTTGATTCTGGTTCCACTGGATATTATTAGATATACCTAGAAATTGAGGACCAAAAGAACAGCTACACTCCAAACCCATTTCTTAGGATACTTCTTTAGGCTCCTTTTAAGTGAGGTTTTGAAGTAGCAGATGGGAAAGAATTAGGACAGGAACGGGGAGTTTTTTAGTATTCCTAGCCAAAACTAGCAAATAAAAAAATATGAGGAAAACTAGGTACAGAAATAACATCCAAAACACATTTCATGTTTTGCTATGATCCCTAAAGTTAGGCTGAATGGAAAGGGTCAAGAAAAGTTTTGAGCTTTCATTCCATTGGGAATCATCAAGTCTGATTCCTTTTGCTGCCATGATCTTGAGGAAATAATTTGCACCTAATGCTTCTATTTTCTTTTTCACCCATTATTAAATGTATTGACCACCTTTTTCACTAATATACTAAAATTGTTCTTAAATGTCATTTACTACCACCCAAATGCCAAATCCAGTGACTTCTTCTGAGACTTCATGCTCCTTTGCTGTTCACTTCAATCTCCATAAATATTTTTAAATACTATATACAGAATGTTTTTATAGATATTGGTGAGAAAGAAAAAAAATTACATGAAGTATGTTTCCTGCCAATCTTCCATCATGATACTATCTCCTTCGTTGACTTCTATGACATCACTGTCTTAGTTTTCCTCCCTTCTTTCTGACTTTGATCAATCCCTTGATTGGATCCTTTTCTAAGTTAAGACCCCTTTAAGTGGGTTCTGTCCTCCCCTCCCCTTTGTACATTCTTTTTTTGGTAGTTTCATTTCCTTACTTAGTTTCAGCTATCAATTTGATGAATCACAAATCCCATTTTGACTTTCATGCCTCTCACAATTCTAGAATGTGTTATTTAAAATAACGTATGTACAATTTGTGGTATATGATTGCAATGGAATATTATTGTGCTATAAGAAGTGACAAGCAGGATGATTTCAGAAAAGTTCTGGAAAGATGTACATGAACTGATGAAAAGCAAAATGAGCAGAACCATGCAAACTGTATGCAGTAATAGCAATATTGTACAATGAAGCACTGTGAATGACTCAACTATTCTCAGCAGTACAACAATCCAAGACAATCCCAAAGGAGTTATGAAGAAATATGCTATCTGCCCCCAGAAAAAGAATTGATAATACAAGTTGGAGCACATTATTTTTCACTTTATTGCCTTCCCTCTTTCTTTCTTTCTTTTTTTAATTTCAAGTCTTCCTGTACAAAATGACTTCTATAGAAGTATTTTATATGATTGTACATGTATGACCTATATCAGATTGCTTACCATCCTAGAGAGGAGGGAGAAAAGGGAGGAATAGAATTTGAAACTCAAAACTTTAAAGCAAAACAACAAATGTTTAAAAATTGTTTTTAAATGTAATTGGGAAAAAGTAAAATATTTATTTTTAAAAATAGAGAAAACGGAGGCAGATAAATGGTTCAATGAACAGAACACTGACCCTAGAATCAGAAGGATCTGAGTTCAAATCCATCCTCAGACACTTAAGACGTACTAGCTGTGGGACCTTGGACAAGTCACTTAATCCTAATTACCCTGCCTTCCCCTCCTCCAAAAAAGACCAAAAAATAGAGAAATTTTTAAAAATATCTTATATGATCATCAAGAATAGAAGCAGTGACTATTAAGAACTAGCTTGGGTTCAGCAAAAATAATCATACCAATTTCCTTTTTGAAGAAACTTATGAGGTTAATAGATCAAGAGACTAGATAGATATTAGGGTGGACCAATGATGTCATTAGGATGGCAAAATCCCTAGAAGAAACAACTCTGTCTACTAATGAATGTTTCCCCTTTTATGCAAATGTTGGTATTAAAAAGTTGCCTAGAATACTAAGAGGTAAAGTGTTATGACCCTATTCAGATAACCAGTATGTGTCCAAGGTGTGTTTCTTGGTCTCTCTGATTCTGAGATCAACTCTCTATCAAATATGTCATGTTAGGTGACACAATGGATAGAGTACTGGGCCTGAGTCAGGAAGACCTGAGTTCAAATACAACCTCAGACAATTTCCAGCCATGTGACGCTGAGCAAATTACTTAACTTCTGCTTGCCTCAGTTTCCTCATATATAAAATGGGGATAATAATAGCACCAACCTGGGAAGTTGTCATAAGGATCAAGTGGGATAATAATTGTAAAGCACATAGCATATTTTCTGGAACATAGTAAGCACTATATGAATGTTACCTATCTATCTATCTAGTAGTATTACTTTAGTTATTGCTCATATAAATTCAGGAAAGCAACATTTAAAAAGCAAATACTCTTTTTGAAGATGGAGAAACACATAGCTGACATAAATAGGTAGATTTAGGACTGGTGAAATAGCATAATGTCATCCTGGAGGGATATCTCAAGTGTATCAAACTGATGAATCAAAAGCATATCCCAAACTATCTGTGTTTGATTCTGCACTTGGCTTTGTGCTACTTAACATCATATTTTTTTTTTTGCTTTTTTGGAGGGCAGTTGGGGTTAAGTGACTTGCCCAAGGTCACACGGCTAGTTTTTTGTGTTAAGTGTCTGAGGCCGGATTTGAACTCAGGTACTCCTGACTCCAGGGCCGGTGCTCTATTCACTGCGCCACCTAGCCACCCCACTTAACAGCATATTTTTAAAAGTAGCTTGAAATGACAGAAAAGGAAAATGATAAATGCTAGAAAAATAATTTGAAACTCAAAATTTTGTAGAAAAATGAATGTTGGGGGGCTACTAGGTGGCGCAGTGAATAGATCACTGGCCCAGGAGTCAGGAGGGCCTGAGTTCAAATCCAGATTCAGACACTTAACACAAAACTCGCTGTGGGACCTTGCGCAAGTCACTTAACCCCCATTGCCCTGCCCTCCCCCCTCCAAAAAGAAAAAAGAAAAATGAATGTTAAAAATGATCTTTACATGTAATTGGAAAAAATAAAATAAAAATGACTTGGACAAAGTCATAGAATACTTACCAAATGTTCAGATGACACAAAGCATAGTGGGCTAGATAGTCAATGCATTGGTAACAGTCAGGATTCTAAAAGTTCTTCATAGACTCTAATATTGAACAGAATCTAATGAGAAGAAATATAATAGAGATAAATGTAAGGACCCACATGGGTCTTTTCTGTCAGTCTCTCAAACACAGTATCTCACTGCCATTCTTGGGTCCCATTCTTGGACTGGTTCTGGAAAACAAAGCTGATCAGGTAACTGAAAATCAAGAAGTTGGCTCTATCCGGACTGTAGACTGATTTGTAGAGCAACCTAAAAGTGTTAAGGGATATAAAATTTCATACTGAATTCTATAAAGGGAACTTGGACCTTTCACAAATATATCAATGTAGGGGAAATTTTTGAATACTCCAACCTCCAATGCCAAGTATTATAGCTGAACATAGTAGGTGCTATATAAACATTTGTTGTACGAATGAATGAATCAATAAATCAGTGAGTGAATAAATAACTAATCATGAGTGAGATAAGGATAAACATGGGAGTTGGTAGATTCCTTTAGTGTAAGGAACTGTGCCTATGTATTAATCAATAATGCCAGTATATATTCATTCTATGCTGTATTCCCCTTCCGTCTATAAGAAAAGGGACTTGTCTACTAGGCAGCACCAATATTTAAAACTAATCATCATTTTGACCCACCCCCAAAGAAAAACTTTGCCCATCTTTCTGATTTTTCTTCTTTAATCAATGCCATCTGGGCAGCTATGTAGCACAGTGGGTAGAACACTGTGTCTGGAGTCAGAGAAATCTGAGTCCAAATCTAACCTCAGAAACTTCCTAGCTGTGTGACCCTGGGGAAGTCAATTAATTGTGCTTGCCTCAGTTTCCTTATCTGCAAAATAAGCTGGAGAAAGAAATGGCAAATCATTCTAGTACCTTTACCTAGAAAACCTCAAATGGGGTCATGAAGAGTCAGGACTGAAATGACTGAATAACAGCAATCAATGACATCACCATCTAGTTTCACAGTTTCTCAGATTTGAGATTTTTGTGGTTTTTTCCTCCTCTTTCTCTTCTCCCTTATCTATGGTATATGATCAGTGGTCAAGTCCTGCTCATCACGAGGGGATTTGTAAACTTTTCTATGTAATATAAATGCTAAATCTACCTGCCAAGGCTGTTAGGTAGTGCAGTAAATAGAAAGATGGGTTTGGAAGACCTAAGGGCAAATAAGACTCAGATGCTCACTACCTGTGTGATCCTTAAAAAATCACTTAACTTTTGTCTGCCTCAGTGCCCTCAACTGTAAAAGAGGGGAAATTAACAATACTTACCATGGTTGTTGCGAAGATCAAATAAAATATTTTTAAAAGGTCCTTCACACCATGCCTGACATACTGAAGGTGTTACATAAATGCATATTCCTTTCTCCTTCCCTACTTCTGAAATAATTTTAAAATTTGTCCTCCCTTTTTCTATTCCTATGGTCAATATCTTAGTATAGGACCTTAATACCATCTACCTGAATTTTTACAATATACTCTTAAACAGCTTCCCAATTCCACTCATTTCCCCTTCAGACTTACCAATTAATTCTCCAGATGCACAGGTCTAATTATATTACTCTCCCACTCAAAACCCATCAATGGCTTCATAAAGCCTTTTGAGTAAAATCCAAATTTAGCCTGGCACAAAAAATGTCTACTAACTGACATGATTATAATTGTAATTGTAAATAACACAATTATATTATAATAATAATCTGGCACTATTATATATGAATAGGCTCTTGAAATAATCTTTTAAGCAGTCTCCCTACTTATAGTGTCTCCCTACTATAATCCATCCTGCACACAACTACCGAAGTGATTTTCTGAAAGGTCAGGTCTGCCCATGCAATCTCCCCTATTCCAGAAACTCCAATGATTCACTCTTACTTCTGGGGTCAGCTGTAAATTCGGTTTGGCATTTAAAGCCTTTAATAACCTGGTTCCAACCTACCTTTCCAGACTCATGATACATTATTCTACTTCTAAGAATCTGCAACTGAGCCAAACTATTCTTCTTGCTATTCCTATACAAAATACTCCCTCTCCTATCTTCACTCTTACAAACTTGCTGATAAACAAAGGTGAAGAAAATCATGCAACTGTTCTGACAGGGTCAACTACAAATTTACATTACACAACCTCAATTGGGCCCTCACTGCTGCTAGGCAATCCTATTATACCTCCCATATCCATCCATTATCCCCCTCTCTGCAGGTTCTTCTAAAACTTCCATCCTTCCTTGTAAGGGTCACTTTAAATCTTGAATGACTAGAGGTCTGAACTCGGTCAGTGTGTCCTCACAAACAGGAAGACTGGAGGCGGGTCTAAGAGACATCCATGCATTTTCCACGCCCCCGTGACCATACTCCCTGTTTACCAATCACCTGCTGTCCCATGTCCCACGGGTACAGGGGTCTTGAAGGATTAAAGGTCACGGGTGGCATAGAGCATGCACGAATAAGTGGAGGAGCGCTCCCCCCTATCAGAATACTGTTACTGAGGCACGTGATGAGGGGAAGACAGACAGTCTAAATAAGGCAGAGGAGCACGGGAGAGCATGGGACATGGCACACATGGGGATAGGGCACAAAATAGGATAGAATAAAGAGACCTATACTACTCCACCAAGATGTCTGACTAGTCTGTCTGTCTAATCTGGGAGTATCCGGAAGGCGAAGGTGGAGGCAACCAGGTCGTAGAGGTGACTGAGACTGTCCACATGGACTGAGGTAGGTGACTCGGGAAGTTAACAGTCCGGCAGGCCTGGACACTTCCTCACATCTCCTGTGGCTCACGTGATGAAGTAACCTTAGTCCTTACAAAGGCTAAGTCCTCTACTTATTCAAGTAATCCCATTCCATCCCATCTCCAACAGATTCCTTTCCCTGTATTTCCTACTCTTTCACTTATTTTCAATCCTTCTCTATGGACTCATTCTCTACTGTCTACAAACATGATTATGTTTCCCCATCCTAAAAAAATCAAACCTCACTTGTATTACCCTTGTATTCCCACTAAGTTGTTGTTTTTGCTCAGTCATGTCTGATTCTTCATGACCCTGCGGACCATGCTATCCATGGCAATTTCTTGGCAAAGATACTAGGATGATTTGCCATTTTCTTCTCCGGTGTGTCCCCATTTTACAGACAAGGAACTGAGGCAAATAGGGTTTACCTGATTTGTCCAGAGTCACATAGTTATGAAGTGTCTGAGTCCAGATTTGAATTCAAATCTTCCTGACTCCAAGCCTGATCCTCTATCCAACGCACCACTTAGCTGTCCCATCCACATAATTGTCCTCTTCTACCTCTTCTGCCCTTTGTAGCTAAAATCCTCAAAAAAGCTGTTTATAATAAGTACCTCCACTTACTCTCTTCTCACTCTCTTCTTACCCCATTACAATCTGCCTTACCATTTTAGCATTCCATCAAAACTGCTCCACTCAAAGTTATCAACGGTATCTTAGCTGCCTAATCCAATGACCTTTTCTCAATCCTCACTCTCTTTGGCACTAGCCTTTGACACTATTAATCACTCTCTCCTCCTTGACACTCTCTTTTCTCTAGGTTTTCAGGACACCACTCTCTGCTGGTTCTTCCACCTGTCTAATTGCTCCTTCTCTCTCTCCTTTGCTGGATTATCCTCCAGATAATGCCATCTATCAATAGGTGTCTCTGGGTGTTCTCTCCTGAGCTCTCTTCATTTCTCCCTCTATACTATTTCACTTGGTGATATCATCAACTCCCTGAATTTAATTAATCTACATTCATGATTCTCAAGTCTATCTTTCCTGCCCTATTCTTTCTGCTGACGTCCAATCTCTTATCTTCAAATGCCTTTCAGATGCCCAGTAGACATCTTAAACTTAGTATGTCCAAAACAAAATTCACTATCTTTCTCCCTAAACCCTGCCCCCTCCTACCTTCCCTATTACTGTAGATGGCAAATATCTTTGTTATCCAAGCTGTCACCAAAGCCTGCAGTTTCACCTTTGTAATATCTCTCACGTATGTCCCCTTCTGTACATACTCTCAAGAAGCTTATCTTTTACTGGCAATTCCATTTTATTGTTTGGTGTCTACATTTTACAACGGGAAGCAAAAAAAAATTCAAGACAGGTAAATTTGCAGTGTCAAGGACATCGTCATTAAATGCCTATTTTTTATGAAGTAAGATTATTTGAGGTGGGAGAGGGTGCTAACAGCTTGAGAGACTCAGTAGAGCCCATTAAAGGAGCATTTGCTCAAAGTCCTAAAGAAAGCCTAAGATACTAAGAAGGAAGTACATTCCAGATACAAAGGCTAGCCTAAGCAAAGGTACTGAGGTAGGAGGTGGAATGCCAAGTTAGGGAAATGACAATCCAGTTCACCTGTTTCGTGGAATGTAGGAAAAAAGTATGGTATGCAATGTCTGGAAAGGTAGACTAGGCCCAAGACTTGAAAGGCTTTAAACGACAGTGGGGAGTTTGTACTGTGTGTTAGGAGAAATATCACAATTCTTTAGCAGAGGAAGGACATGGTCAGACCTGCATTTTAGGAAGATTATTTGGGAAGCAATGTGATGGGTTACCATTCACCATGAAAGTAATGTGATGAGTGACTGGAGACTGAGAGACCAATGAGGAGGCTGTTGCAATGGTCTCCATGACATTTAATGACAGCTTGAATTAGAGTGGTAGTTATGTGAATAAAGAGAAGGGATAGGAATCGGAGAAGTGATGGAGGGGGAATCAATAATACATGGCTACTGATTGTATAGAGGCAGCTAGATGGCTCACTGGATAGAGCACTGGATTTGGAGTCAGGAGGACTTGAATTCAGATCTGGCCTCCAACACTTACTAACTGTGTGACCCTGTACAAATCACTTAACCTCTATTTGTCTTAGAGACAACTAGATGGCTCAATGGATAGAGTGCTGAGTTAGAAAGACCTGAGTTCAAATCCAACCTCAGACATTTATTAGCTATTTCACTCTGGCCAAGTTACTTAACCCCCGTTTGACTTAATACATTGGAAAAGAAAATGACAAAGCACTCCAGTATCTTTTTCCAAGAAAATCCCACCGACAGTATTGGTGTGCTATGATCCACAGGGTCACAAAGACTCAGACACGACTGAGCAACAACAACAAAACTGATTGGATATGAAGGATGAGAAAGGATGAAGAGTCATGTATGACTTTGAGGTTGTCAATCTAGATGACTGGAAGGATGGTGATCCCCTCCAAGATGTAAGACTGTTTAGAAAGGGGGCAGTTTTAGGTGGGGAAAAGATGAGTTCTTCTTTACCCATATTGAATTTGAAATGACCATATGACATCTAGGTAAAGGTACTTAACAGGCACTTTCTGATCATGGAGTGATCCAGTTAAGGAGAGAGATTTGAGCTGGATATATAGATTTGGAAGGCATCTTTATAGGGATTACGCTATAACCTGTGGCACCTGAGGAATTTCCAAGAAAGAGTGTAGAAGGAAAAGAGAAGTCACTGGCTGAGTCTTGTGAGAAACCTACAGTTCAGTCAGCAGAGGAAATAGTCTAGAAAAGAAGACCAAGAAAGAGCATAAGAATAGGTCAGTATCAGTAAAGCAAAAAGGCAGCACCCAGTAGCACAGGGTGGTCAAACAGTGCCCACAACTATGTAAAGATAAAAAAAGATAAGGAGTTTAAAAGGTAATGGGATTTAAGAATTAATATCTCAGGTTGAACCTTAGAGAGGGTAATTTTATTTGAGTGAGCTGCAAAAAAGTTAGCTTGCCAAGGGTTGAGAATTCATTATAGTTTCTACAGTATGAACTCTTTGAGAACAGGGAATATCTTTTGCCTTTCTTTGTATACCCGACACTTAGCACTGGAAATTTCAACCATGAGATTAGAGTAGATGGTTCTAAAAACCATACTACTTAAGTGACATGAGAGACAACATGCTATAGTGGTCAGAAAGTCAATATCAGAGTCAATAGTTCTAAATTTAAATCTCACATGGTTATATGACCGTGAGCAAATCACTTGACCTCTCTGTTTACCATGAGCCCTCAAAGATCACAAGTTGCCAAGTAGGTGGTCATCTGAAATGGCAGAAGGAATTGTCTCATTGACAATTCCCTATACTAATGAAATTACAGATGACCCCTCCCCTCAAAAAATGTAGATGAAATGAAACTGCTCCTTAGACACTAGAATATTAAATTGCTTTTGTGCATTCACCATGAAAGGTAATATAGATAGATCACTTAAGAGATCATTAGTGACTGGGGAGAGAAATTGTAATTTAAGATATGTATGTACGCTTAAGATACGTACATACATATCTTAAATTAGAATAGATATATTCCAATTTATTCTAACATATTAAATTAGATTTTCTTAAATTAGAACTTCCCCCCAAAACATTACTACATATATATATATGTATATATATATATAATATCTTAAATTAGAACCTCTCTCCATAGTTTCTCTTTCTTTTTACACACACACACACACACACACACACACATTGTCAATTGTCTTATGTCTCACAACTGGAATCCAATGACTCTGAAGGAAAGAATGAGGCTGGTGACTTTGCACAGTTCTGTCTCACTTAAATCCAATTCACTTGCAAGTCAAGCTATCACCCTCCTGAGGTCCTGATGTCAAAGGATGAACACCAACAATGAAGCTTAGCACAGTCCCTGGCACAGATTAGTTACTTAGTAAGTCCTAGTTGACTGGTCAACTGCCATTGTGGGTTTTATAATCTTCTTGGAAGATACAAAAGATATGCAAATAATTATGATGCATAATTGATAAAGTATAAGTGCCTATGAGAGGAAAAACATGTTTTGTGATGTAGGAAGAGAGAAGCATTCTTGCTGTCAGGGTAGATCAGGAAAGGATTCAAGGAGATGGCATTTAAAGAGGTTCTTAAAGAAGAGAGATTTCAATAGGTAGAGACATGGTCAAAGGCTATTCAAGACAATGGGAATGAAATGTACAAGGGTTTGTAGGCAGATGAACATAAGAACAGTATGGCAAGAAGGTCAATATTCCAATTTTAGGTGGAAGGTAGAGTATATAGAAGGATTTAGTCAACCAGCATTTAATAAATACTTATCTTTCAGCCACTGCATTTTAGGTGCTGCAGATGAAAGAACAATGAAACATTACATTCTCCATCCTCAAGATTACATTCTAATGAGGAAGAGGGCATGTTTGTGTTAAAGTATATACACATCTCCACTTACTGAAATCTGTCCTGAAATCTTGGTGTCGTCCTCCACTGGGCATTCTCTCTCAGACCCCCATATCTAATCCTTTGTTCAAGGCCTATCAGTTTCACCTTTGCAACATCTTTTGAATCCTCTCCATTTTCTCTGCTGGCTCTACCCTCACTTAAGTTTGGTCACTCACCATCTCATGTCTGGACTATTGTAATAGCCTGCTATTGGGTTTGCCTGCCGCAAGTCTCTCCTTACTCAAATCTGTCCTCCTTTCAACTACTGAAGTGGTTTTTCAACCTAAGACACAGGTCTCATCATGTCATTCCCCTCCTCAATAAACTCCTATGGCTCCCTATTACCTCCATGAATAAATACAAAATGTTCTGTTTGGCACTCAAAGTCCTTCATAACTTAACCCCTCCTACTTTTATAGTCATCTTACTCCTTACTCCCCAACATACGCTTTGATCTAGTAACATTAGCCTCCTGGGATTGCTGATAGGGATTAATCCACAACTATCAGTACAATGAAAAGACTGTCTTGCAAAAGGCAGTTAAGGTTATTAGCTAAATAATTATGGATTATTTTGGAGAACCATTGCACACTCCGGATGATGCTGGATGGTATGTTAAAGGGGATCACCACAGACACTCCAATCTCGTCAAACTGATGGTAGACATCTATACATATACTAAACACCTATTACATTAGTAACAAAACTAATTCATGTAGGAACCATTTTAAAAATATTATCTGAAAAAATCTAACTGATAACATAAGCAAATAGAGACTGTGTAGATTAAAAAGCCCATTTCTGGCCTTAAGAAAGACAAAGTAGGGGGCAGAGTCAATATGGCAGCATAAAAGCAGGAAAACTCCATGGCTTCCCCAATAACTACCTCAAATACCTATAAAATGTGACTCTAAACAAATTTTAGAGCTCCAGAACTCATAAAATGACAGAGAAACAAGTCTCCCACAGGCTGACAGGAAGGATTCATCATGGCATCCCAGATTGCTGGGAGCTGAGGCCAGACCCATAGAAACCTGAGGTTTTAACCCCAGGGCAGCCTGACCAGCACGGCTGGACTATTCGGGAGACAGGATCACCAGCAGCTGTGGTGGTTTCCAGAATTATCAACCCATAAATGTCAAAGACAAAATGAAAGATCAGTGGAACTTGGCTAAATTAGGGGAGGAAGGAGGAGCAGGTCCACCCCTCTGCCCCCAGAGCCAGAAGTGGTGGAAGTGGTGGAGACCACCTCCAAGTGGCTGCTTCAGAGCTCCTAGTCTACAGATTGCAGGGGGGGCCAAGCGACCATTCAGAGGCTAAGTGCTCTTGCCTTAACCTGCCTGGATTGGGATCGTGGTCTTGGGTGGTGGTCCTGAGGTGTGTAACCAGTGAGCCAAAGCTGGTGGGGGCTGTAGAGAAGGCAGCCCCCTAATAGCTCCAACAGCTGCAAAAAATCCAGCAATTTGGGACAAAACCCTCCCCTCTGGAAGTAGAGTTCTACTGTGGCAAAGAGCTCAAAAGTCAAGGCTGATTCTGTAAGCAATTTGGGGAAGCAAGGAATAGTTTACCTGTCAGAATCATGGAGTAGGGAAGATTTTATGACCAAACAAGAGTTTGAGAGCATTATAAAATGCAAAATGGATAATCTTGATTACATTAAATTGAAAAGTTTCTGTAAAAGCAAAACCAATTTAACCAAATTAAGAGGGAAATAGGAAATTGGGAAAGAATGTTTACAATTTGATAAAGGCCTTCTTTCTATAATATACTGGGAATTGAGTCAAATCTACAAGAATACAAGTTATTCCACAATTGATAAATGGTAGAAGGATATGAACAGGCAATTTTCAGAGGCAGAAATTCAAGATATCTATAAGTATATGAAAAAATGCTCTAAATCACTATGGATTCAAGAAATGCAAATCAAAACAACTTTGAGGTACCACATCTCACCATTCAGATTGGCTAAGATGACAAAACAGGAAAATGACAAATGCTGGAGAGGATATGGAAAAATTGGAACACTAATGCATTGTTGGTGGAGTTGTGAATTGCTTCAACCATTCTGGAGAACAATCTAGACCTATGCTCAAAGGGCTACAAACAATTATATACCCTTTGACACAGTAATACCAGTTCTAGGGTTTGTATCAGCAAGTACCCTAGCATACCCAGGATGGCTGCTAGCACAGGTTCTTAGATCTGCTTTTCTAAAGGAAAGCAACTCAAAATGGATTAACAATCTCACTTTAATCATTCAAACATACATCATTTACCTAATTCTGGGAGAAAAGTCAGCACCCTGAACTTCAGAGAATACAAACAGAATACAAATAAGTCACAAGCAGGCAAAGAAACAGATCCACAGATGGGCTTCAGCTGTCTGACCATTACACCCATAACTAGTTAATTACCAGAGAGGAAAGAACCAACATCTGAGTTTTCAAAGCCTAGGGGGAAGGGTGGTATGCTCAAAGGCTTCCTAGGGTCTCATCTTACCAAATCATACAACTTTCCAAAGTGAGCCCCAAAGCAAAAATTCACATCAGGCTATATATAGCCTTCTCCTGGATCAGATAATGTCACAGCCCTCTTTACACACTGCCCAATCACAAAGTAATAAGGTGTGGGCATTCCTGAAAAACAAACTTCCTACTAGGGGCAGAGCCAAGATGGCATCATAGAAGCAGCGGGGCTCCCTTGCAGCTCCCACACATCCACCCTAAACACCCATAAAATATGACCACAGACAAGGTCTAGAACTCTCAGACTCACAAAAATACAGAAAATGCATCTCTCGCTGAAGGCAGCTCGGCAGCAGGGGTTCATCGCAGCAGGCAGGGAGCAGAGGCTGGCCCAGCTTGAAGCCAAGACCACGGCCAGGCCCGGGAAGGAGGTGAGCTGAGCCAAGCCAAGCCACACAGCAGCCAGTCTGCACAGGAGAGGATCTACAGCCTCCAGCACCTCCACATGGAGAGGGGCAGCAGCAGGAGGGGCTCATCCAGCAGGCCAGTAGGCCAGAGACGAGACCACCCACCACCAAACCACAGCCATGGCCAGGCCAGGCCCCAAGGCGGCCAGGAGGAGCCATGCCTCCCAAACCACAGTGTGAGTCTACTTCAGAGAAGATCTAAAGCACCTGATCTTCAAATCCAACTGGCCAGGATCAGAGACAGCTAGTGAAAGTGAAACTTTGAAACTTAATTTGGGGGAGGAAAAGCAGTTAGGACAATCTGCCCCTGGGGCAAGGAAGTAGTGGAGGAAGAGAACTGCTGGAACCAGTGGCCCCCACCAGCAGCTTCAGATCCCCTGGCCTGTGGACTCATAAGGGGGACTGAATTGATTGATCAGGGCCAAGTGCTATTGCATTGAGCAGCCTGGATCTGGATCGTGGTCTTGGGTGGTGGTCCTGGGGTGCACTTTCAGCAAGCCAAAGCTGGGGGTGACTTACAACATCCCCTAATAGCTGCGGCAGCTGGGAAAACCCCAGCGATTTGGAACAGAGCTT
>CM053594.1:187976733-188002121 GCA_028646575.1 Pseudocheirus occidentalis
CTCATGATGGAAGGAGATGTCTACATTCAGAGAAAGAGCCAGAAAGACCAGAGTTTAAATGGAGACTGAAGCAATGCATGCTATCATTCTTTTCTATGTTTGGTTTTTGTTCCTCTTTTCTTATTATTTACTCCATTGGCTACAACACCTATACAACCAGACTATTGTATAATGTGAAAGAGTTTGCAGATCCTATACATGATTGTATGCCACCATGGTGGGTGTAGAGGGTGGGGAGGAAGGGGAGAAAAATCTGAAACTCAAGTGATTCTGGAACTGAATCTTGTAAACTAAAAGTAAATAAACAAGTTAATAAAAAAGTGAAAAAAAAAAGAATATACAGAAAGTAGCAATGACTTCCCAGTGCACCACAGTACTCTGTGACACACACCAAAAACAGTTCCATCTTTAGGAAGGGACTGTCTCATGTTTCTCTGTTGTATCATCTTTGGCAAACTGTTAGTGAATGCTGAACTACTATGTAGAAAGCTTCAGTAAAAAATTTATTAATTATATAGATTAATTCTTCTCCCGTTTAATTACAGTAGTATTCAAATACTCATTAATCAATTTTGTGTAATGTGCTAGAAAAAATGGAAATTGTATTTTTAGCAATGAGACTTCCAATTTCTCCCCACTAAGAAAATGAAAAAGATTATCTTTTTTTTCCTCTGGAGCAGTTTGGCCTAAGAGATCAAATAAAACAATGTAAGTCTCTCTCATAGTTCTATCTTTATCTCTATAATATTATTCTATATTTATGTTAGAAAGAGAAGTCTGGATAATAGAAGTGGGGGCTTCAGGGAGATTACCATTGGTTTGCCCTTTGATAGTCATTAATATAATTATGCTATGTAGAGGTGAATTGAAGTTATGTTCAGAAGGAGGAATCACACTGGTACTTGACTTTGGAATTAAAGAATTTGGGTGAGAACCCCATGCTGTAGTATATCACAACATTTCTGAGTTAGAAGGAACCTTGGAAGAGTCAACCCAAACTACCCATGATTGACTGAAAATCCCCTCTATGATATCCTCAACAAATGATTATGTTTCCCTTGAAGATCTCATGAAAAATCAAAGGGAAATTCACCATTTCTCGAGGTAGCTCATTTTACTTTTGGATAGATAGGGCTAGGTATTTATTTATTAGAATGCTTGCTCTTACCTCAATCGGGAAATGGCCCCTCAGGGATTCCTGTCAGCAGATAGCTTTGTAAGTTCTATACAGTCCTCTGTGTGTTGGTTTCCACATTTGTATAAGGAGAAAGTTTAATAGGAATCACAGGATGATTTAGAGCTCAAAGAAACCTTGGGGGTCATGAAGCCCAACTGCCTCATTTTACAGATGAAATTGAAACCCGAGGAGGTTAAATGATTTATCCAGGGTCACGCAGCTAATCTTTAGGTCCCTTCCAGCTCTAAATCCTGTGATTTAATGACAAATAAAATAATGTGTAGATGGCATTGCCTTTGAAATGGAGAGAAATACATGCATGTTTGTAACAATCTACCTCAGAAGTGATTCTGCTCATGAACTCAAATGCAATGAAGATGAATTTAGCTAAAGGATTTATAAAAGTGGACAAGTCTAGAAATACAATTTGGTGTAGAAGTATTAAAGAAGAAACTAAAGTTTTCTTGTTAAATAAAGGACAGAGGAGGGAGGGTTATGCCAGGAAAGAACTTCAAGCTGGTAATTAAAAGAACTGAGCCTACCTTCCAGGTTTTTCTCATCAGACTCACATTAGGTAATGTACTCAAAAGACTGTTGAGAGGTACTGTTTCAATATTAGTGCTGTTTTTATTAAGAGGCAGCTTTGGCTTAGTGGAAAGAGCATAGAACAGGGAGTCAGAAGAGTTAAGTTTAAATTTCAGCTCTTTTACTTACTGGTGAGGTCCCGCCTTGGCACCAAGGGCAAGGTGTTTACCTAAATCTTTTTCCTCATCTATCAAAAGGAGTTAGTGATGTCTGTACTTCCAGAGTACTGGTGTATCAACTGAAATAACAGGAAGTATTTGGTTCAGTGGCAAGAACATGAGGTTTGATATAAAAAACCCGGGTTCAAATCCTAGCTCTCCTACATAGTATATTGGATGAGTCACTTAAACTCGGTGGATTCTTCTGCATCCTCACAAGTAAGCATGACAGAGTTAATTCCTTGATGAAGATAAGCCTTACGCTCCCTTACAAGTAAAGTTTCTATAATCTATTTTTAAATTGTCAAAAAGTATATCAGCATCAACTATTATTAATGTTTGAAGCAGTTAGGTGGTGTACTAGATACAACAGCTGGCCTGGAGTCAGGAACACCCAAGTTCAAACCCGGCCTTGAACATTTATTGTGTGACCTTGGGCAAGTCACTTTACCTTTGCTTGCTTCAGTTTTCTATAAGATATGGATAATAATATCACTGTCTCCGAGGGCTGCTATCAGGAGGAAATAAGCTAACACTTGTAAAGTGCTTTGCAGACCTTAAGGGGCCATATAAATGCTAGTTATCATTAAACATCAACATAATTTTCAAGAACCCTTACCAGAGAAAGATCTTTAGAAGATAACTAGTTTAAAACAAATGAAACAGGAAAAAAATTAATAGTATGAGAAAAATTATGGAACAATGATTCCATTGTCATATATTTCTGAAAAACAAGAAAGGAGATATGAATTCTAGCCAAGATGAGACTTGATCCTGAAGAATTCAAATTAATTTAAATTTCCAGGATGATTTTTTGGTTATTAGGTCATATTTTAATCTTTTCTATCAAAACATTGTAATTAAACAAACTTTGTGCCTTAATAAAAATTTACTAAGAGACCAAATATTACAGTGTAAGAGGTAGTGGATGGATGCTCTCTGCAAACTTTTGGAGACTGGAAGAATTACTGCTACCACACACGCCTTCCAGGTCTGACTCCATGAGTAGCCAGTGCACCCTAGCATAAAACTGTCAGTCATAATCATTTAATTAAAATGAGCAGTTATACATGACTGCACCATTAATTTGATGATTGTTGAGTTATACAAAAGGCCAGATGTTTTTGTGTTGATCCTTTGTGTTTGGTTCTCATGTGTTTATTGCTTCCACTGGTGTGTCTGAGTTGCTAGACTCTAGTAAATAAAATCCTTTAATACTCTATTTAGAACTACAGGGGATGAAGATTGATCAATACATTTTATGAATCTGTAAACTATTACAGTGCAGCGCATTCTCACAGATTTTGTCCCGGTGATGGAACTATATTATTTCAGGGACAGAGGCCCAGATAATATTGAAATCCTGTTTGGATTCATCTTCTGAACACCATCAAAGTGACAAGATCACCAAATAATTATATTTCTTATAGTATAGATTAGTCAAAGCTTTTGGGTTGAAAGAAAAGGATTTTGGTATAGTATAATAGATTGTCTTTTCAGCCTGAAAAAGTAGATAAGTATTTTTAATTTAACAGAAATGGATATTCAGCATGATTGACCTAAAGTAGACTGAATGCAATTAAAGATCTCCCAGTCACATGTTTTGTGGCGTTTTTCTGAAAATGAATCTGGAGGTGTGCAAGAGCAAAATATATTGATTTCATAGGGTTGTAGAGATCAAATCTGGACAGAGCCCTTATCATTAGCCGTGTTTTCTTCCGTTGATGTTTGGAATGGGGAGGTTTGTATAAATAAAGTGGCTCACCAAATCTGTGGTATGATCGGTCACAACAGACAAGCCCCTGTGGGCTTCATTCTCTTCCTCTGTTTATAAGAAACTGTCAATACTTTAATTTTCCTTCAGCAGCTGAGTTGGTGCTTCCATGGATTTCATCATTCCCTTTGAAATTATTTATACCCAGCAGCAACTAAGAGCTTTTCATCTTTGCCTTAGAAAGTTATTCAACATAAAATGCCACTAACAATTTCAAAATGTCATTGAGTATATTATAGATTGTAGGTATTTTCTGAAAGTGTCTCCTCGTTCACTTTAGACTAAGTTTTAATTCTCTTATAATGTCACTGTGGGGTTAGAAACATTACCCAGATTATTAAGTATGTTAACTAATAATAAAAAAGGTTGCATGTAATCCCCCAAATATAATATACCTTAAAATACTATTGGGGTTTAATATTTTCATTAGCTCTACCTAGATCTACAAATTCTGCTTGCTTTCTCCTCTAAACATCACTATCTTTTTTTCTTTTGTTTTATTGTTTGACATTTTTAATTGATATATCCTTCTTTGCTTACTTTTTACAGTGCACACTTTACAATCTGTAACCTAATAATCCTGTTTTGCAAAGTATGTTCCTGAAAATTTAAACATGATCATACTGATAATATGCTTCATTTTCCACTTTTGAAGCTTGCTGTCTGTTAACGGAATGGAAGAATACATTTCTTAATTCTGGTAGTGGAAGAGCAAAGCAACACATCACACCTCATCCGAGTTTTGATGCTTTTCAATTTTATTTTTACTTAAGTTATTGTAGTTACTGTATTTTCATCTCACTATTTTCCTCCTATGTTTCTTTGATTTTTTTTCCTTATTCATCCTTCCTTATAAATGATCAAAGGATATGAATAAATAATTTTAAAAAGGAGAGCAAACAACAACCATATGAAAGAATGTTCCAAATAATAAATGCAATAATATTTTATCACATTCAAATGCTACAGTTTGTTCATTGGGCATATTGTTTACTTTTTATTTCTTTCACATATAATGCTGTTATGGATATATGGGTATATGTAGGTCTTTTCTTGCTGCTCTGACGGATTCATCTTCCTTGTCACTATAAATTCAGCAGAAGGTCATTGGGATCAAAGAATATGAGCACTTACTGACTTTTTTTGAAAAATTGCAAATTGTTCTCAAGAAGAGTTGAATCAGGAGCAGTTAGGTGCCACAGTGAATAGAGCACTGGGCCTGGAGTCAAAAGGAGCTGAGTTCAAATATAAGACTAGCTGTGTGACCTTGGGCACAATTACCCTGCCTTTCTCCCTCCAAAAAAGACAAAAAAACCAAACATATACACATAAAAAAACCCAAACAAACAAAAAAGAAGAGTTGAACCAATTTTCTGCTTTATTGTGAGCAAAATTGCATACCTATCTCCTCACAGTGCCTCCACCATTGAATTTTCCCATGTTTGCAACATTTGATGATGGGGAGATAATTAAAAGTTGATTAAATGTACATTTCTCAAATTAATAGAGATTGTGACTGCTTTTTGTTAATGTTGATAATTTCAACTTCCTTTGCTAAAATTATATTTGTGTCCTTTGTCTTCCTGTGTCTTTTGGAGACATGTATTTTCTTACAGATTTACAGTATTTCCCCAGAGATTTTGGATGTAAAAATCACCTTATTATATATAACGATGCAATTGATAAATTTGTTTTCCCTTGCATCAACTATCATATGTGACTTTTATGTAAAATAAGTACTAGTTACTTAAAGCTTATTTCAATAAAATAATTTGATCTGCTATCTCTCCTAAAATCTTTTTCCAGATTGAGGGGCTGAAGATGTAAAAGCAAAAATGAAACAGTCACTCTGATAGAGCTAACATTCTATTGGGGATAGCTTGATCTTGATTTAAAAATAAACAAATAACTCTAAGTATCTATAACTTGTTTTATACTTACATCCTATTCAGATCCATAACATATTTGGAAATCATTCTATCAAAGCACCCTCAGTGTTTTTATAGATTCAATTACAAAATACTCTTTAAAGAAATAAAAGAAAACTGAAATAGCTGGAGGAATATTCAGTGTTCATTGACTGTGTCAATATAAAAAAAAATCACAATTCCAGCAAAGTTAACTTACAAATTTAATGCTATGTCACTCAAACAACCAAAAGGATACTTTTAAGAGCTAGTTAAAGTAAAAAAAGAATTTATTTGGAGGAATCAAAGATCAAGAATACCAAGGAAAATAATGAAGAAATGTAGGAATGAAGGGGGCATATAATAAGTGCAGAAATCAAAATATATTATATAGTGGTAATTATCAAAACAATTTGGTACTGACTAAATACAGAAAAGTCAATTAATGAAATAAACTAGACAATGAAGAATAAAAAATAATGGAAATTGACAGTGTTTGATAAACTCAAAAGCATAACTTACTTAGCAAAGAACTAACTCCCTATTTGACAAGAACTTCTGGGAAAATTCGAAAACAACTTGGAAGAAATTTGGTTTGGAACAATATTTTATATTTATATTTTTCCACAATAAATTGAAAATTAGTATACAATTTCAATATTAAAGATGATATCATATAAAAATTAGAAGGGAAACAAACAGTTGTGGTTGGAGAGGGCTGTTGAAGCAATATGAAAAGAAAAAAAATAAATCATTTTGATCAAAAAAAAATTGAAAACCTTTTTTACAAGCAAAATGTATTTATCTAGGCTAAGAAGGGAAATGGGTGAGGAAAAAATCTTTGTATCAAATACCTCCAATAAGGGTTTAGAATCCCATATATACAGAAAATTAAAAGAAATATATATATATATATATATATATATATATATATGAACAAAATCCATTCTCTAATAGATGGATGGTCCAAGGATATGAAAAAATAATTCTCAGAAGAATTGCAGTCAAATAACCACATGCTACAATGCTCAAAACCACCAATAATACGAGAAGGTGCCTATCAAAACCCTGAAGTTTCACCTAACACCCAGCAAATATGCAAGTATGAAAACATATGGGAATAGTCAATGTGGGTGCAGTTGTAAAAAGAAAGTATTTGATTTAGAGCTGTAAATAACTACAGTTATTCTAGAAAGCAATTTGGAATTATGAAAATAAAGTAGCTAAACCATCAATATCTTTTTAGGGCAGAGATTCCACTGCTAGACATAGATACTGATGAAGTCACTGACAAAAAATAAAGGCTTTATATACACAAAAATATTTATAGCACCATTTTTGAGTGCAGGTGGCAGCAAAAAAGGGGAAATGCATGCTCATTGATTGTGAAATGTTTAAACAGTCATGGTACACCAAGAAAATTGAGGAAGTGGTGGGAAAAGGAATAATTATTCATATGGGGTCTTCTATGTGCCAGGTCCTATGGTAATCAATTTCCACAAATAATATCTCTTTTAATTCTCACAACAACCATGAAATGTCAGTGTTCTTGTAACCCTCATTTTAGAGTTTAGGAAACTAAGACAAATAAATGTTAAGTGACTTGCCCAGGTTCCCATAACTAAGGCATAAATTAAGGTATGGTTCAGGTACTCATGATTTCATGCTCAGCACTATATTCACTATACTTTTTTTTTGCTTTTTGGAGGGGCGAAGTGACTTGCCCAAGGTCACAGGGCTAGTAAATGTTAAGTATCTGAGGCCAGATTTGAACTCAGGTGCTCCTGACTCCAGGGCTGGTGCTTTATTGACTGTGCCACCTAGCCACCCCTCCACTGTACTACTAATGAATTATCACAGTGTTGTACAAAGTGACAAATACTATTAATACAGAGAAATATGTAAAGACTTGAATACATTGAAGAATGGCAAAGAAAATAGATCTGGAAAACAGTACATACAATATCAATAATATAAATGCAAATTACAATGAAACTACCTCCTCAAAGTCTCTCCCCCTAAGAAATTTTCTCCTGTGCATATACAAAAAATATATACTGACTCCTTAGAAGATGTAATAAGACCTAATTTTGTTGATCTTCTAATTATTAATATCAAGTGATTTACAAAACAGGGAGAGAATGCTCACCAAAGGAATTTGTCAGCTTAGTGGAAGAGGTACAGCATAGATTCTAAGCTTAAAAGGATTCCTTAGAGAAGGTGCTCCTGTGTATGGAGGGCATTTTATAAAATGCATCCAGCCTTGGACCACTTCAAAGACTCCTGAGAGAAATCTGCAATCTCTTAAGAGTTTAGTCTCATTCTTCACAAAAGAAAAGTCCCCCAGACGAGGAATGTTTATGAGATGCTTTTGCATGAACAAATTATAGAGCTTGTCCAGCAGAACATTTATCCAGGACAGATGTATGACACTGAACGGATCTGGACTTGGTTAGGAGAAAGAAAATATGCATGATTACCTTTGGGAAATTATGCAATTCTTTTAATAAAGCTTATCTTCTCCTTGTGAAGGGAGATCATACCCATATTTTCAGTGCCAGTCTTCTGCCCATTATATTGAATAGCTTTGACTTATTGAATATATCAACCTCTGAAGAACTGAGGTTGAAGATCACTCAAATAGCAATGCAAAGATCTATGTTGGGAGTGAAACCCATTGCAATTGAGAAATTATGCACGAAAATATGGTTGGGCCATCAAATAACCAGAATTAGTGGAAACCAAAAGACAACGAATATGTCCATGCAATGGACAATCCACTTAATGTCAAGAGAGCATGGAGGAATCTTCCATAGATTCCTCCACATAGATAGGACCCCCTGTGACAAAGTTATGAGAAGCAAGGAAGATAATCCAATATTATGGAAAGGTGTGGCTAGGTTGGAATCTGCATTGTTACAGAAAACACTCTTTCTAATTAGATTACAGATGTTGATGAATAATGATTGCAACAATAATAACAATTGGCATTTATATGGAACCTCAAGTTTTGCAAAGTACTTCATAAATATTGTCTCATTCATTCTTCACAAAAACCCTGAGTTAGGTGCTTTTATTTTCTTCCCTTTTTCAATGAAGAACATGAGACATACAGAGATCAAGTGACTTGCCCAGGGTCACACAGCTTGTAGGTGTAGTGGATGACTTATATTGGGTTTGAATTCACATCTTTCTGACTTTAGGTCCAGTGTTCCACCCACTGCTTCACCTAGCTACATATATTGTACACGTTGCTTCTCCCCTACCCCTCACTCCCACTCTAACAAGATGATGCAACTTCCTTGAGGACAAGGATTATTTTGGTTTGAATCTTTGTTTTTCCAGAGCCTCCTTTTTACAAAGTAGATATTCATCAAATATTTGCTAAACAATTTAATTTGACATCAATTCTAAAATAAAGCAAAGATATAAAACCCTATTAGAGTGCTAACATCATCATCATTATTAAATGAAAAATAAAAATTTGTAACAAAAAATGTAATCAATTTTCAGTCCATTTTGATAGCTTTATATTTAAATAAACATTTTTCACTCTTTTTGGACTTGAGCTATTCTACAATAATACATTTCAGCAGATGGTTAATTCATAGTTAATTAGGGAGAATTGTAATACAAACAAGACTACAGTATTCAGCAAGGTCCTCCACAATGGCTGCCATATATATGTAGAATCTCAATCTTAGAAGGTGTTTTCAGAAATGTGATCTTTTTACTAGTAGTTTTATCTCTTGCCTGAATAATCTGCCTTGAAACTCAAGCTTATTTATTCCTTTATCCTTATGATTTCATTCAATTAAATAGATAAATTTAATAGAACAATATTCTATTCTATTTATTTAGTGATTGATAATTCTATAATCATTCCTATAGTTCCATAGGGCAGTATTTAGAAAGTTATAACTTATAAAGAGTGAAAAATCTAGAAATGCCATTTTAGAGATATGTATTGCAGTAGCATCAAGGACCCAAAATATTTATGTTGGGCTTACTAGTTTTTTATACCAATTTGACATTAACAAAACATTTAAAACAATGGATATAAAAGCAAAAATGTTCTCCATTTCATGCATTTGTGTGTCTCTGTATATACATATATGTAATTATAAATTTACATACGTGTAATTTTAAGATCCCCTTGTACTGGCTTGGTTTGGGGGTTAAATGTTAAAACCCAGTGCTTGTGAATCCCACTTTTGGCATGGATTTGTTGACTTGAAGAGAGAGGGCTGAACTGGGAGGAGCTGGTGTGGTGGATTTAGAGACAAGTTCAAGCAGAGAAGGCCAGGAGAACTTTTGGGGAGCAGTATCATGGAGGCAGAGAGGAGAACTGCTGGGCATCAGAGTTACTGAAGGAGAGACTGCTAAGGGTCACTTGGAGCTTCCCAGGACTTTTGAGAACTGCCACCTGGAGCTGCTGAGAACTGAGGAGCCATGGCTGTGATACTGGCATTCTGTCTGTCTGTTTTGATGTGGTTTTGCCAGATTTGTCTGCTGGTGAAGGACAGTGCTGTTGTTGCAGAGGTCCTGGAACCTGGCTGTTGGTTCAGAAGCCCTGAAGAAGGATTTACTTGTTGTATGTGTATAGAAATCCTGGAATACAGTCTTGCTGATGTTTTCAGAGGTTCTGGGACTGTTCTGAAGGTTCACGGTGAATTGATGAGGACACTGGCAAATTGATGAGGACACTGGAAAAATCTTGTGGTTTTGCTAAGCTTTGTTTCCCCAGGAACAGAGACTGCTGAGAACTTGCCTGCAGTCAAGATGAAGAAAACATCTCTCCTTGGGTATTAAATGCTGTGATGATATCTTAACCTTGTTGTAGCTTAGGGGTGGATGGCCTTTTGTGCTTTCCACTGCCCCTTTTGAGAAGGTACTTGGCATTAACTGATGATAACTATAATTCAGTTGTGATCCAGGAGTGGGAAACTTTTGACTTTTTTGTGCTCTGTGACTGACCAAATGAATGTATTTTGTTTATGATTGGAAACTAATATCCATTTGACAAGAGAGACTGTGAACTGACTAAAGGTATGTATTGCTCAGGGGTGGAGTCATACTTGGATTGAATTGAGGACTTAACTAAATTATTGAATTACATAAGCTGAATGCTGTATTTTCTTTTTCTCTTTTCTGTAAATGTTTTGCCTTAATTTGTCACTGAATGAAATGGAGTCTTACTATGCTGGTATTCCAAACCTTGGAAGTTGCCTTTGCTTTGCATTGCAATGCATATACCCAAAAACACAAAGAAGGTAGTGTGATATAGCGGATAGAATGCTGAATGTGCAGGCAGTAAGGTCTGGGTTCAAAGCCTACTACTGACACTAACTGGATGTGTGACCTTGGTCAAGTGTCTTAGCATCTCTGAGGGCCAATGGGTCTCAGAGATTTTTCTACTTACTTATACATGGGTCACAATCTGTATTGGCATCCATATTACAGCTACAGAAGGACAGCTATATACATTTGCATCAAGGTGCATTTTTTTGCATATTCATATATACATCTGGATTTTTTTGTGCCTTGGAAGCCAATTAACCCATCTTAATAAAGAATTTGTAAATGCTAAATTTTTGATAATGTAGTATGTCTCTTAGAATGATCTCATACTAGTTTGATCAAATGGACCATCATATAAAGCACTTACTTTATAAATTCAAATTAGTTCTGCTTCATTTCCTGTGATTGACTTTGGAGAGCAGAAATCAGAGGAAAGTACTAAATCAAACATGGTTCTACTTCTGCCAACACCTTTTTTGAAGACTGAGACAGAAAATAAATAGGGCAGCACATGTGGTCTAGAAAATCAGATAGATACATGTGTTTCCACTTGCACGTGGCTGATATTCAATGAATGTTAATTATTCCCTATTCTGTAACACAACAGCAATAATAAGAGTAATTAAAATACTTAGACTTACCATCATAGCTTTTCTTTGGCCCTCTGGCATTTGGGAACAGACACAATGTAAGGCAAATACAATAGTTCCCCTTTTAAAAACCTGTTTTCTTTTTAAAGACTGGGTCTCCTCATCTTAAATCCATGGAATCTAGCAAATCACCAAGTGAAGAAGTATAGTGGAAATGAAAGATATGTGCAGGAGATATAAAGAGGGTACAAGCAAGGGCATTGGGGGCCATCCACAGTTAGTGAGTGTGACCAGTGTGAAGATCAAGCAAAGGAAGAAAAGGGAATGCCAGACAAATAGGAGGGTAATCAGGGTGGACAAGTATCGCTAAAACTGAGAGAGAAGAGAATATTATGGAGTAGAGGATGATTGACAATATCAAAGACTTCAAAGGGGTCAAGAAAGACAAGGACTAAGAAAAGACCATTAGATTTAGAAATTAAGAATCCGTTGGTAATTTTAGAGACAGCAATTTCAGTTGAATGATGAGGTTAGAAGTCAGATTACAGAGAGCCAGAATTAAGAGAGGAAGGAAAAAAGAACTGGAGTAGCTGCTTATAGAAGGCCTTCTCAAGGAGTTTAACCATGAAAGGGCTAAAGGTGAGGGATAGAGAAATATAGGATGTCATCTAATGGAGATGGGCAGATAAAAGGAGGTTTTTTTCTGAGGATGGAGAAGACATGGGCATGTTTGTAGGTAACAGCAAAGTAACAAATAGGAAAAGATCGAAGGTTTCTGGGAGAATAGATGATGGGGGGTGGTAAGGAAGGATGAAATGGTATCATTTATATCAAGGGATTTGCCTTGAAAAGGAGAGGTTTTTTTGTGTTAGGAGAGATAATCTTTAGGCAGAAAGACCTTCTTGGGATCCCTGAAATCTCATCACAGAGGCTGCTGGCTGACTTTGCCACCATAAATCCAAGTCTATTAAAATAAGATGAGGGAGTAAAAAATAAACTATACTGAGTTCATGTAGCAATTCCCATAGCTATGGGTATATTCAATCAAATAGTGTCTTTATTATAGTTTCAAATTTCTTGCAATTCTATTTTTTAATGAGGCAGTGATGATTAAATGCTCATTTACTATGTGAAATGAATCTCTTGAAATTATCAGGGGACTAAGACTAACAGACAAAATTTCCCTACTTTACAAGCAATTGTTGTGTAAATTTGTACAACACCCCTTATTATGCAACATCCTTTATTGTGCTCCACTTATTTCCCCTTGCATTGACTGGCTTGGCTTGAAACTAATAACTGATTAGTGGCCTTCACATGAAGAGAAGGCTAGATTGAGGAGAGAGGAAGTGGACACTCACCTGGGGACTGACTGGTAAATGATGGTGAAGAAGGATATGGTCATAATATCTTCAGATGTACCTGCTGGAAATGAATCTATCTCAAGGATTAGCTTTGATTGGAAATTCATTCTAAATTTTAGAAGAATCCAGGGTCATGTTTGAATATTTCTTCAATAATTACTAAAAGTTAAAAATAATCCCAATCAACTAAGTACAGAACCTCCCTTTCTAGCTCATCAAGTATTATTTATTTAATAACCTGGACAAATCTCTTTCCCCAACAGAAATTACTCATATTACTCTATGTACAATGCAAAGTGAGAGGCCTGGAGAGAGATAGGGAGCCTCGATAGCAAGAAGGGGGAGAATAGAACTAAGGCAAATCTGAGGAGGAATAGGTAGCTATAGGATTCAATCAGGACCTTCACTGTCCAATCTATTCATAAACCTCTATGAGTGGTTATAGCTAAAGGAAGGATAGGTTATAACATTTGAAATTTTAACTGTATTTCTCTAAACTGTTTGGGTTTGAGCTGCCTGGTTCATAGGCCAGGAGATGCCCATGACTGTTGTCTTGATATATTTCAATTCATTCTTTGTTTTACTGGTAAGTTGAAAGAACTAGAGAAAGTTATGTCATGATTTTTGAGTAAACTTCATTGAAACATAGTCGGGACAGGAAAAGAGCATAATTTTTCCAGGTAGTAGGTACACAATGAGCTAAAAGTCTGATTGGATAAATCTACCAAACCCATGTACTAACGAATTACAGTGCAAAATCAATTAATTATTAATAGGATCAATAAGGAAATGATACAGAATGAATCATAATCTCAGTGGGAAGGTCCTAATTCTTCAGTTAACTAGAGACAGAAAGGAATAGCTATGACCCAGCCTTCTTGGCCAATCTTAGGGCTTGACTTTAATAGAAAGTGGCCTCCAATGTTTTGTGACATAACCTCTGATGATAAACTTATTTCAGAAGCAGGATATGAACCTAAGCTACTCCAGACTGGACTATGCAGTGTTATTTCTGGTAAAACTCAGCGCTCCAAAACTTTGACTTTGTATTCTAGTTATGCCATGGAATTCATGTTGAAAAATAATCCAGTTAAAGGAAATGAAGAATCATGGAGACTGTAGAAAATACTGATTTTAGGGGCAGACAAGGTGGTGGCATAGAAGCAGGAAAACTCCTCACCTCCCATATAACCACCTCAAATACCCATAAAATATGACTCTAAACAAGTTTAAGGGCTCCAGAACTCACAAAATTACAGAAAAACACATCTCCTGCTGAAGGCAGCTTGGCAGGCAGGAGAGAAAGGGCTCATCCCAACACTGGGAGCTGAAACCAGCCCAGCCAGAGACCACATCTTGACCCCAGCCTGAAACCAGGACAAACTGCAGCTGGAGCCTTCAGGAGAGTGGATCAGCGGCAGCTGTGGTGATTTCCAGAATTATCAAGCCATAAGAAATAAGGACTAAGTGAAATATTAGTGTAACTTGGCTAATTTAGGGGGAGAGGGTCCGGCTGAACTGCATCCAGGGCAAGGAAGTAGCAGAAGCAGCAGCCTTGCAGCCACTTCCACTTGGCTGCTTCAGAAACTCCTGGACTGCAGATTGCAGGGGTGCCAAGTGATCATTCATACGTTAAGTGCTCTTGCCTTGAGCTGCTGAGATTGGGATCCTGGTCTTACGTGGTGGTCCTGAGATGCATTTTCAGTGAGCCAAAGCTGGTGGGGGCTGCAGTGGCCTCCTAATAGCTATGGCAACTCTGAAAACCCCAGCAATTTGGGACAGAGCTTTTCCCTCTGGAAGCAGACTTCCACAGAGCTAAAAGGCCAACTAATTAACTGGCAACATTAGCAGGCAAAGGAAGCAAAGTAAGGACAGCAATACAGCTCTAGAATCCTTTTTTGGGGACAAAAAGGATCAAAGCATTGAACAGGAAGAAGACAATACAGTCAGAACTCCCACAACAAAAGCTTCCAAGAAAAATGTAGGCTCCTTACAAACCATAGAGCAGCTCAAGAAGGATTTTAAAAACCAAATAAGAGTAGAGGAAAAACTGGGAAGAGAAATGAGAATGACGCAAGAAAATCACAAAAAGAGAGTCAACAACCTGACTGAAGAAAATAACACCTTAAAAAACTAGACTAACTCAAATGGCAAAAAAGGCCCAAAAAGCCAATGAGGAGAAGAATGCCTTAAAAAGTCAAATTTGCCAGATGGAAAAAGAATCTCAAAAGCTCACTGAAGAGAATAATTCCTTCAGAATTAGAGTAGAGCAAATGGAAGCAAATGACTTTATGAGAAATCAAGATACTATTAAACAGATACAAACAAATGAAAAAATAGAAGGCAATATGAAATATCTCCTTGAAGAAAAACCACTGACCTGGAAAATAGATTTAGGTGAGACAATTTAAAAATTATTAGAGTATCTGAAAACCATGATAAAGAAAAAGAATCTAAGGGCGGCTAGGTGGCGCAGTGAATAGAGCACCAGCCCTGGAGTCAGGAGTACCTGAGTTCAAATCCGGCCTCAGACACTTAACACAAAAAGCTAGCCATGTGACCTTGGGCAAGTCACTTAACCCCAACTGCCCTCCAAAAACAAAAAACAAAAAAAGAAAAAGAACCTAGAAAGCATCCTTCAAGAAATTCTCAAGGAAATTTTCCCTGATGGTTTAGAACCAGAAGGGAAAATAGAACTTGAAAGAATTCACTGATCACTTCTTGAAAAAAGATCCCCAAAAGAAAACTCATAGGAATGTTATTGTCAGGTTCCAGAGTCCCCAGATCATGGAGAAAATGTTATAAGCTGCCAAGAAGAAACCATTTGAATACTGGGGAAACACAATCAGGATAACCCAGGATCTAGCAGCTTCTACATTAAGGGATCAAAGGGCCTGGAAAATGATATTCCAGAGACCAAGGGAGCTAGAATTAAAACCAAGAATCACCTACCCAGCAAAACTGAGTATAATGTTCCAGGGGAAAATATGGTCAATCAATGAGGTGGAGGACTTTCAATCGTTCTTGAGGAAAAACCAGAACTGAAAAGAAATTTTGACACTTAAATACAAGAAGCATGAGAAATTTAATATGGAAAAGAAATCATAAGGAACTTAGCAAAGTTGAACTATTTATATGACAACATGGAAAAAACAATAATTGTAACTTTTGAAACTTCTCAGTATGAAGATAGGTAAAGGGAATACAAAAGTGTATATATATATATATGTATGTATGTATACATATACATATGTCTATGTAGGAGTGTTTATATATGCATATGAACACATATCTGAGTATGTGTATATATGTGTACATAGACGGTGCAGGATCAATTGAATAGAAAGGGACAATACTTTAAAAGGTGAAATTCTGAGGTTCCCAAGGAATAGAATGAGAGGAGACATGGAGAGACAGAATGGGATTAAATAGAAGAGGCAAAGGATAACTGTTAGAATAGAGGGGAAGAAGAGGAAGGCAAAAGGGAACGGGTCAACCTTACTCTCATTGAATTTGGCTTAGGGGAGGAATGACATAAACTCTAAACTGGGTATCTTGCCACACCAGAGAGTTGGGGGGGAGGAGGATGGGAATGAGAGGTGGGATGATGGAGGGGAGGAAAGGTGTGGGGAAGGGTTGCTGGAAGCACACACTTCTGTAAAGGGACAGGGACAGAGTGGAGAATAGAACAGGGGGGCAGGATAGGAAGGAGGGACGTATAATCAGTCTCTCGCAACATGTCCATTGTAGAGATGTTCTGCGTAACTACACATGTACAGCCTAGATTGAATTGTTTGTCCTTCCAGTGAGGATGGGTGATGAGCAAGGAAGGGAAAGAATCTAGAACTTAAAATTCTATAATCAAATGTTATAATATGTATATATACATATATTATTATTATTATTATTAACTACATGCAACTGGGAATTAAGATATACAGGCACTGGGGTAGGGGGATCCATCTTTCCCTACCAGACAGTCAAAGGGATGGTGGGGGAGGACATAGGAGAGAGCAGATTAGGGGAGGAGTTATGTAGTGGGATGGCTGTTTTGGGGTGGTGGGTGGGGGAAAGATGGGAAGAAAATTTGTAACTCAAAATTTCATGGAAATGAATGATGTAAACAAGAAAATAAATAAATTAATAAAAACAATAAAAAGGGGAAAAAAAGAAAATACTAATTTTAATTTTTTAAAAAGGCACTTAGGAAGAATACCATACTCAGCATATGAAACATAATATAATGACTCCAAGGCTCCATTCTATCCTTTATTTTGGATAGAGTAGCATTTCATATAAAATTAGTCATTTGCCAAACTCAGATTGGGGAGGGTCCTGAATTAGAGGAAGAAAATTCTGTAGTATTTAAATGAGGATAGGAGACCTGATTACAAGATAGGAAACCCTGATTACAAGAAGAATGGAGTGAAGGGAGAATACCAGTGCATGTGATGTCTTCAATCATAAAGGCTTAGGTAACTCCATGTATCCACTGTTGGTCAATGTTTGGAGAAAGGAGGCAACTGTTGAGGAGAGAGCCAGCTTTCCTTTGCAGAGGCAAAATGAAATGACTCACTTCACGGTCTTTCTAAAAAAATATAACAAATGTAATTTAGGGATAGCACATTCCTGAGTTAATTTAATTGTGTATTTCTTTATACCAGACAACCACCTGGAAGCAGTCAGAACAACAAAAATAGCAAATCAATTTTGGTGAGCAAACAAAGTTAAATATTAAGATCTAATAATACACTGTCTTGGCAGCAGCTGTAAACTTTTTATTTCTTCTCTCAGACATATTGCTAATAGTTTGAAAACATAACATGTATCTATTATCTTACCCTTGCTGAAAGCACAATTATTGATTTCTACTAGAGAAAAAAGAGCACAATATAGGTACACTTCTTTAAGGTTTATTGAAATTATATGGCATTTCTATAGGAAACATTTTGATAACAATCTCATTCTTGGTTGATTTCTTTTTGGAAGAATGTATTCTCTTTTTATAGGAAGCCAGTAAACCCTGGAACACAAAAGGGTATATGTATGTGTGTGTCTTTTATATTCCTCAAACTTGATTTCTGAGGAAGGTAGTAAGTAAGTGACACAGGTCTGTAAGTAGTGGTTGATTTCAACTGTAAGTAGTGACATAGGTCTTAGTATTCTATTCTATGCCACTGAATCTTCTGATATTTCTTAATCCCTTGTTTGAATGAAGACATATTATAAAATGTGATTTACCCCTAAACTATTTAGAATGTCATATCTTATGACAAGAGGGATACTTTACAGGGAGTTCATGGAGGTGAGGAAATTTAGACAAATGAGGTTTAATGCTCTGAATGGAAACTACTTTTATGCTATAAAATTAAGTTAAGGCTTTAAAGACCCTCTTTAAAGGCTTAACTCAATTTTTCTATTTTAAAATGTAGAGTATGTACTATTCTCTGGGATTACTTAGCTAAATGCATGGAAGTCAAACTATAGGCCTGATGTTCCTCTAGCTTCCTGTTACCTGAGTCACTGAAAAACTAGAATGCAGTGGAATTAACTTATATGGGGAAAAATAAAAGCCTAAAATTTAATGAGAGTGAGATAGGGAGGCACTTAACAAAGGAGTTGCTGAGCAATTCCAATTCATCAATTATCTTGAGTTCTTTAAAGTTAGGAGTGTAAGGAATGACCTAGACCCAATCCTACTCCAAGACAGAAGGATATAAGATGACCACATTATGTTATTTCCAGTGCTATGATCCCCAACAAAATACAGGTGACCCAATGGGTGCTTTTGGTGTGTGGCATTTATTCTGCAGGCTGACAGAGATGTAAAGGCATACCTATATAGCAGTATAGCTTTGTTAAAGATTCAGTAGTATTTGGAGTCAGGAAAAATGAGGGCAGATTATGACCCTGACACTACCCGGATGGCCTTAGATCTCTTACAACTTCAAATCCAACATTCAATCCACATGAATCATCAGCTAATTAAATATTTAGCAGAACCTAGAACTTTATTCATATCAGTTTTGCCATTCAAAGAGTACCAAAAAGACCTGTCATTCCATCTCAGGGCAGAGAATACATATATTGAAAAAATAAAAACATATTTTACAAGCTTCCTGGCAGTTATATAAGGCACAGTCAGTTGCCCAGTTCTCTTTTCAGAGGGACTGAATATATGTTTTCCTGCTAATATGGTTTGGGACTAATCCATAGTCAAGTCATGTTGCATGCCATTTTCTTCTGTGAAATAAAATGGTGATGGGTTGAATTCAAATTTGTCTGACAAAAGGAGTAGTGCAGTATAATTTTCCCATTCCAGTTGCAATTTGTGTGGTGTGAATGGGGCAGTACTGTGTCTTTGTGTCTTGTGATCTAGAAATCAAGGCGGCACATTCTAGTTGATACTTTTCTGACCATTTTTAGTAATTGACATTTTAAGAGAGCCTGTGATTATTCCTCATTTTTATGGCCATCATAGGCGGGCCATTTTCAAATCCATTCTCAAGTTTTATTATAATGGTGTCAGGACCAAGATGTATTTGGATAAAACACATGGGTCAAACCAAAGAAGACAAAGACTTTAAGAATCTGTAGTTCTGGCATATGCACCATTTCTGTTTAAGGTGAGTTGAAATCCATTTGCCTTGTTAGATGCTTGAAGCAATGTAGTCAGACAGCATTTGATTAACCTTACTGCATGACAAGTCCTGTCATAATAAATCTGATTTCTAATTCACTGGCTGTGTGAGTTCCATTGTTGCTGATCATATGTGATAAATGCAAAGATGACCATGAACATGTTTTCCCTCATTTCAGGTTAACTTAGTTGCTACTTCTAAAGCACACTTTTCACATTTTTGACATTCCTAGTCATGTGACAAGGAAACCATTCTTTAGAAATAGGAGACAATTAATGTGTGCAGTTAGGTGTGTCAAGAATGAATATAATCAAAAGCAATTTAGTTAATGAATTTGATTTTAAAACATGACAGAACAAAACAAGGAAGAAAAGCAAATGACTTTGGATAGACCAAATCCTTCCCTTTGCCACTTAGCTTAATTCTACCTTTCCAAAGGGTACTAATCCAACTGCTTACAAAAAAAGCCATTACAATTTGAGCTTTTGGCCTTAACTGGTTGGGGTGATTTGACATTAATATAGAATAGTTAGATGCTCATAGAGGCATTAAGAAAATCAAAAGCATTCATTCTTACCTTCAAGCTAGGTATCAGAATACATCAGTCATAATAAATTGCCTCTGGGATTTGCTAATTTGCAGAAATTTGGATAATTATTACATTAAGCGCACCCACTGTACAGAAGGTATGTGATCAAAAAGAAAATAATTATATTTACCTTCTCATCATGGCAGTCATGGAATAGATAATGCATATTAGTGGGAAACAATCTGATTGTTTAACTGTGCTTGATTCACAGTTCTAGACTTTCCTTGCATTCCTATGAAGGCAGAAGAATCAGTGTAATTAAATCTGTATCTATCAGAGAACTGAGAGAACTTAGGATGTAATAATAGAGTTCTTAAGATGGAAGAAATGTCAGTTAATCCAAACTCCTGTCTAATTAAAATATCTTGTCAACAACATCCATGATAATGATGTCATTCATTAACTATCTGAAATACTTCTATTCTGCAGAGAAAAGAGTCTAGTACAATCAATTGTTAGTACCAATTCTTAGGAAATTCTTGTTAATACTGAAAACAGATATTGTATATGTATAGTTATACAAAATCATTACATTCCATGCATTTTAGATTTGTCCTGATACAGTAGCTCTGAATACATTGTCTCTTTCCTCTGCATGGAAAGAGAAGCACAGCATAGTGGATAGAGAACAGAGTGCTGAACTAGCAAGGCTGGATTTCAAAACATGCTTCAGTTACTTTCACTGAACAAATCATTTATCTAATCTTGGCCTGAGTTTAGTATCCTTTTCCATCTCTAAATATATGATCTGATGAATTATTGTAGAGAATAGTTATGCCTCTTTTGGGTTTTCTCTAATTTGGGCTAAAACAGAATGTCAAACATGTGCTAGATTAAAATGTAATTTGGAAAATTTAATAAAGAAAAATACAATGAAACATAGATAATGTTAATGTGTGGTTTTGTAAATAAACATGCTGCCAGCAAGAATCTTTATGTAGGATTTAGTGGCTCCCTAAATCCCAAGTCAGGGTTTCTATTTGAGTTTGATATCACTAGGCTGAAATAGATCCACTTCCTTCAGCCATCTCTCATAGGGCAGGCAGCACTATACAACAGAAAGAATGCTGGTCTTGAGTTACAGTAGATAACTTTGGTTTAAATTTTTTCTCTGATAGATGCTTAATACTTGACATGACTTTGGGAAAATTATTTTTCCTGCTATAACCTTTGTTTCTTCACCTGTAAAATTAAAGGTTTGGATTAGATGTTCCACAATCTGATGATCCATTTTGCTGTTTTCATAAGCGTTCAAATATTAGCAGTTGTTGACTAGTAATAGAGGTACTTCCGAAAAGCAGCTAAGAAGGACAAAAATAATCTAGGAGGATGGCTTGAAATGGTTGTTGTTAAGTCATTTTTCAGTCATGTCTAAGTCTTTGTGGCCCCATCTAGGTTTTCTTCGCAGGGATCCTGGAGGGGTTTGCCATTTTCTTCTCCAGATCATTTTACAGATGAGGAAATTGAGGCAAACAGGGATTAAACAGCTCATAAGTGTCTGAGATTGGATTTGAATTCAGGAAGAGGAGTCTTCCTGATTCCCAGGCTTGTCTTCTATCCACTGAGCTATCTAGCTGCCTTTATTATGAATATTATTGTATCTATTTCATAAATAAGGAAATTGAGACAAATAAGATTAAGTTACTATCTCAAAGTAACACAACCAGTTAAGTGTCTGAGGCTGGGTTTAAATTCAGGAAGAGTTCTAATCTATCTACCGTACCACTTGCTGCTATTTGAAATCAAATTAGTATATGACAATCACACCAATGATACCCATAAAGCAAACAGGATATTCCCTACATATTAATATAATTCTAGAAAGTCAGTTTTGTTATATTAGAAAGCAACTAAAAATGTGGCCCTTTCATTCAAATCAACAGTATAGAATTTAGGGCCTTGAAATAAGACATTTTTTGCATTGCTTCACAAGTCAATGCAACTAACTCTTCCTGTATTTTTTGCTCAGTAGTTCTGATCATTTTAAACTTTTACAATTCTAGTTTATATCACCACTCTTGCTGCCTGAAATACAGAAGACTCATTTTTAAAATCTCATTTCGAAGTCTATTTAAGTCCTTTTCACACAACTTTAGTTTGGAGGTCCCTACCCACTTTGGGAATTACAGGGCATAATTTTAAATACAAATTCAAATGTAAACAAGGAAGTACTAAGTTGAGAAAAAAATCAAAATGCAGGCCCTGAAATTTAATTCCTTTTACTACGTGTTTCCTCCACTAAGATCCTACTATGATGCCTCATGGTAATAGGCAGATAAGTCTATGTTCTCCAGAGCATTGGCTTCAGAGCTTCTACTGTGGCAGACCTGTCAAGTTGGAAAGTCTTTGATTAGAGGTCCTGTGGCAGTGTGTTTCTCTTCCATGTGAAGATCAGGCTACCTCAGTTTGAAAGGGCTCATCATCAGAAATCTGTCCACCAGATTAAAAAAAAATGGAAGACCATAGTAACTCATGGAGACCATATACTAAGCCACAAAGGGATTAACATCTGCAGCGTTGGTGGGGAAACCCACACTGATGAAATCAGAGAACTTTGAAATATTGACTCAGTATAGTTTTGAAAAATTATACTTTATATGTTCCTAGTCTGACCATGATGAAAATTTTACTTTAAAGTAACTATGCCATTTCTGTTAGTTCTTCAAAGGGCAAAGATGGAAAACCTAGATACTTTGTAAATAATATATTTCTGAAAAACAATGTTGGTAGACAATTAACCACAGCATTTTAAAATTTAACCAAAACTGCTTTATTTCTAGTATATTGCCCTCTCCTTAATTCTTAATATGGGTAGACTATAGCTGATTGACTGTCTCTACAAATAAAAAAAACACACAAACAATTATTCAGAGGACATATACAAGGATTAGCCTGGCCGTGCTACTCAAATACTTTACCTAGTATCTCTAAAATTAATTTCTGGAAGCACTATTTCCAAATGAAAAAAAGAGGAGTTATAATGTCATGGCCCATTTTATTCTTGGTCTCTCTACAAAAAGGCCATCAGCAGAAGCAGTTGCTGTAAAACTTTATAACATGAATAGTTTTCCACCAGCACCTCAACTGAGAAAATTATTCTTTGGGTCACTAAATTTGAATAGGTACACTCGAGTGAAAAGCATATATTCTATTACTGACTCTTTCTAACAGTGTTTTCCTTTTTTTCTCTCTTTTAAAAAAAGGCATTTTTTTTTGCTTTCACATCACTGAAAGCAGTGGAATGAATCCCAGGTCTTAAGAGGTATCAATCAGTATGAGGTATGTGAACATAAAGTGGATACAAATTAAAATTGTCCATGACTGGGAATAGTTTTTAAAGGAAATTCATGGAAAGCTTTTGTATATCATGTTCAATAGTGGAAAATGACTGTCTTATGGGAAGATTTATATGAATTGATGAAAAGCAAAATAAGGAGAACCAGTAAAATAAGGCTGCAGAAATAAATGGAAAGAACAATAACAAAACTCAACCCTGAAAGATATGTAATTATAATAACCAAGAGGCAAAAACAAGGTGGCATAAAAGCCAGGGAAGCAAGCACTCTAAGCAAACTTTCTTGGGCCTTTCCCTTTAAATAACTTTAAAATAATCTATTAAATCTAATTCTAAAATAGCATAACCAACAAAAGATAAGGGTTTTCCACCCATGTCAACATCAACTGTGGGTCTTGGCGGTGGCAGTGCCAGTGGCAGCAGAAAGAGCTATATTGGGAGCAATCACTGCCCAGAGATGGTAAGGATGCTGAAGATGTGGTCATAAAAACATGACAAGTGACTCCTCTGCTAGCAGTCCATTGGTCATTACTCATTTTTGGGTCATGGTTCCAGGGCAGAGAGAAATATCTGCTGTCTTAAGGGAAAAGGGTCTAAGGGCAAAGGAACAGAGTCCCTTTCTGGGTAAAGACTAGAGCTCAGAATTTAGAACTATACCCAAAGGGCTATAAATAATTGCATACCCCTTGGCCCAGTAATACCACTTTTGGGGTTGTATCCCAAAGAGATCATGGAAGTGGGAAAAGGGCCCATATGGACAAAAATATTTATTTATTTTTCTTTTAAAATTAATTATTTTATTTATTTTCTTGTTTACATCATTCATTTCCACCAGATTTTGAGTTACAGAAATTTCTCCCCATATTTCCCCCACCTCCATCCCCAAAACAGCAATTCCTCTATAAAGCCCCTTCCCCAATCTGCTCTCTTCTATGTCCTCCCACAACAACCCTCTTACTTTCTGATGGGGCAGGGAGGTTCTCCCAACCCCCATACCTGTATATCTTAATTCCCAGTTGCATGTACTTAATGATAATAATAATTATATACATACACACACACACATATATATATATATGTATATATACATATACACATTTTTTTCTTAACATTTTATTGTAGAGCTTTAAATTCTAGATTCCTTCGGTTCCTCCCTTGTCACCCACCCCCACTGGAAGGACAAGCAATTCAATACAGGCTGTACATGTGTAATTACTCAGGACTTCTCCACAGTGGACAGATTGTGAGAGGCTTATTATATGTCCCTCCTTCCTATACTGCCCCAACCCTTGTTCTATTCTCTGCCCTGTCCCTGTCTCTTTACTTAAGTGTGTGCTTCCAGCAACCCTCCCGCAGATCCTGCCCTCCCCTCTGTCATCACACCTCTCATCCCTATACCCCCTACTCTCCTGTGTGACATCATACCCAGTTTAGAATTTATGTTGTTCCTTCTCAAAGCCAAATTCAATGAGAGTAAATGAAAGTAAAGTTGTAATAGTTATCCCTTGCCTCTTCTATATGGGATGATTAATGCCATTTTGTCTCTCCCTGTCTCCTTTCCTTCTAGTCCTCTCCCACCTAAGAATTTCACCTTTTAAAGTATTATCCCTTCACATTAATTGATCCTGTACTCTCTATGTACATATAGACACATATGCTCAGATATGTATTCATATGCATATATACCCTCCTATATAGACATATATGTAGGTATACATACATACATACATACATATATATACATTTGTATTCCCTTCTCCTATTCTCATACTAAGAAAAGTTTCATAAGTTACTATTACTATTTTTCCACATTGGCATATAAATAGTTCAACTTTGATAAGTTCCTTATGATTTCTTCCCCATGTTTACCTTCTTATACTTCTTGTGTTTGAGTGTCAAATTTTCTGCTCAGTTCTGGTTTTTTCAGCAATAATGCTTGAAAGTCCTCCACCTCACTGAATGACTACATTTTCCCCTGGAACATTATACTCAATTTTGCTGGGTAAG
>CM053594.1:188002621-188021016 GCA_028646575.1 Pseudocheirus occidentalis
GGGTCTCTTTCAGGAGGAGATCAGTAAATTCTTTCAATAACCATTTCTCCTTCTGATTCTAGGACCTCAGGACACTTTTCTTTGACAATCTCTTGGAGGATGCTGTCCAGGCTGATTTTTTCATCATGGCTGTCTAGTAGGCCGACAATTCTTAGGTTGTCTCTCCTGGATCTGTTTTCCAGGTCAGTTGTTTTTTGGGTGAGATATTTTTCTTTTTCTTTCTAATTTTTCAGTCTTTATGTTTTGTTTGACTGACTCTTATTGCATCATAGAGTCCTTTGCTTCAATTTGTCTAATTCTAATTTTTAGTGACTATTTTCCTCAATTAGCTTTTGGAGTTCTTTTTCGATATGTTCATTTTTAGGGAGGTATTATCTCCAGTTAGATTTTGGACCTCCTGTCCTGGCTCTCTAATTTTATTTTTTAAAGATTTGTTTTCTTCAGTAAAATTTTTTTCCCAATTTGGTCACTGTAGATTTAAATTTATCTCCTACCTCTCTAATTTGTTTTTCAAATCTTTTTTGAGATCCTCAAAGAAGGCTCTTTGGGCTTGAGACCAATTCACATTTCCTTCTGTGTTCTCCAGTGTGAGCATAGAGGCCATGTTGCCTTCCAAATTTGTTTGTTCTTGCTCAGTATAAAAAGATTTGATGGTCCTAGCCTTTGCAGTTTCCTTCTTCCCCATTGTGAGCACCTATGTCCTGGATTTTTAGAGTGGATATCTGCTTCTGGGTGCCAAAGAATTGAGCTTCTCAGGCTGGAAGGTAGGGGTTTGGTAGCTGTAGGCTCCAAGTGTGTAGCCAGAGGCCAAGACCAAGACTCTCAACCATTCCCCTGAGTTACCTTGAGGCTTAAAGAGTAACCTATGGGGGTGGGGTGGTCTTGCTCCTTCAGGTTTCTGCTTCTGTGTCTCTGAGTCACAGCTCAGGTGGGCTCAGAGCAGCCTACAGCTGAAGGCCAGAGGCAGGGCAGAGCTGCAGTTTGCTGATTGGACTGGTGGTTCTAAAGCACACAAGGGCTTTTCTTGTTAAGGCTTGCTGGCTCCACCTTCCTGGGCTTAGACTCTGTACTGTCTTCTTTCCCCTTTCCTCAGCCATGCCCAAGCCTGAGACTGTTTCCACTAATTCAAGATTTTACTCTGGGTGGGGCATTTAACTCTGGACTTTTATGGGTCAGGGAGGGGGGATCGGAGCAACTAAACTTTATTCCTCCATCTTGGCTTCTGGAAGTATGGGCGTATAATTTTAAACAAGCCCAGGAAAAGGTGTTGACCCTTCTGTGGGCCCCAAGTTTTTCCTACCTGGTTCGATGATCCTCTGTCCTGTGGTGAGATGGCCAGGCTGGGTGAGTCTGCTGGGTGAGTCTGCTGGCTGGCTGGGGCTTCTTCTCAGTCTGTCCTACTCTGCTCTCAGTTCCATGCTGATGTGGCTCCTGTGTCCTCCAGTTCTCCTTACCCAGACCTGAGTAGGCACTTTCCTGGGCTGGGAATCTGCCACACTCAGTCTCACACTGGGTTCTGTCACTCTTAAATTCATTCAAATTCACTTTGTAGCCTTTAGCAACAGAATTGTTGGAGGACCATGGAAAAGCTACTGCTTCCTTTCCACAATCTTAGCTCTGCCCTCCGTCAGTGATTTTTCCAATGAGATATTTCACATTGCCTTCTATTTTTTCATTTGTTTGGATCTGTTTTATAGTATCTTGATTTCTCATAAAGCTTCCAGTTGCTCCAATCTAATTTTCAAGGAGTTATTCTCTTCAGTGAGTTTTTGAAATTATTTTTCCATCTTGCAAATATATTTTAAGGCACTATTCTCCTCACAGAGCCTCTTTTGCATTTGAGTTAGTCAATATTTTAAGGTATTTCCTTCAGTGTATTTTTGGGTCTCCTTCAGCAGGCTGTTGACTTATTTTTCATGCTTTTCTTGCATCATTCTCATTTCTCTTCCCAAGTTTTCCTCCACTTCTCTTACTTGATTTTCAAAATCGTTCTTGACCTCCTCCATGGCCTGTAATCAGTTCTTATTTTTCTTAGAGGCTTTTGATGCAGGAGTTCTGAATTTGCTGTCTTCTTCCTGCTCCATGTCTTCATCCTTTTTGTCGCCAAAAAAGGAATCTAAGATTTTATTACATTTCCTGGGCTTGCTAATCTTGCCAGTCAATTGCTTGACTTTTGAGTTCCTTACCACAGTAGAACTCTGCTTCCAGAATGGAGAGAGCTTTGTCCCAAATCACTGGGGTTTTTGCAGCTGCTGCAGCTATTAGTTGGGCACCTTCTCTACAGACACCACAAGCTCTGGCTCACTGGTCACACATCCCAGTACCACTACCCAAGACCATGATTGAGATCCAAGCAGGTTAAAGCAAGAGTGGATATAACTGGGGATAAGGGACAGAAGATATTAAAAAATTTATACTTAGAATCAATCAATGATAGGAAAAATCTACTGTCAGTTGGAGCTTTCTCTTAGGATGGATTTGACTTGGAGAGTGGTGGGTTCTCCCTCACTAAATTTCTTCAATCAAAGATCATTTTGGTTTATAGTAGTTGACTTATAAGGTCCAATCTAACTCTAGTGTTCTGTAAATCTCATGGATCCTACAATCTAGTAGGAACTTGTATTTAAAAACTGATAAATATAAGTTTCTTTCCTTGGGTTGAAAAACTGAATCTAAAATATAAAATAGGTGTTACATTGATGGACAGTAGTTCATGTGAAAAGGAACTGGGGTTATTGAATTTTAAGTTCAGTTATGGAATGAAACCTATGGGAAATGTTGGTTGTAGGGGTAGAATCAATAAGACTTGCCAACTATATGACAGATGAGGAAGAGTGAGAAACTGAATATCATTCTGGGCTTATAAAATTGGGTGACTGGAAATTTGGTGGTTTCTTCAACATAAATAAAGAAGTTAGGAAGAAGACAAGGGTTTCCATGTGGGTGAGGGAGATAAAGATAATAGATTCTGTTTTTCACATGTTGTCTTTGAATTACCTGAGGGACTCTAGTTCTGAGATTCTATGAAAAAAGTCAGCTTATATGTTAGATATGAGTCATTGGTATAGAAGTGAGTGCTGAATTTATGAGACTAATTTGATAACTAAGGGAGAAAGTGTAGACAACAATGAGCATTTGCTTGCATAATGTAAAAATGTGAGGATAATACCTTAATAAGTTAGGATGATGAAGAATAGTCAGCAAACAGAGATAACCAAGTGTTTAAAGGAATTGGAAGAAGACCAAAGGAGTGCAGTGTTAAGATAGGGAAGTGAGAGCATCCAAGATAAACCAGTCAAATCAAGGAAGATGCCAAGAAAAATGACATCATTAAATACATTAAGATAAAGATGATTATTTTTTCTCTTTGTGGTCATAAGTGCCCTTAGAAAAAGTGTTATGCATGAAGAGAAGAGCTTCTTAAAAGTACAGAGCTGGATTTCAAGTCAGATTATAAGAAACTGAGGAAAGAGTAGGTTAATGAGGAAATAAATGAAGCAAACTTCAACATTTTAGGTTTGAGCACGTGAAAATATTTTTTCCAAGAAATTTGACCATGAAGTTGAAATGGTGGTATAATAATAATAATAATAGTAATAATAATAATAATAACAACAACAACAACAATAACAACAATAATAATACAATATCTAACATGTAAATAGTACTTACTGTGTGCCAGACACGGTGCTATGTGTTTTACAATTATTATCTCATTTCATGCTCACAAACGCCATTATTATCCCTGTCTTACAAATGATTAAACTAAGACAAACAGAGGTTAAGCTACTAGCACAGGGTCATACAGCTAGTAAGTGTCTAAGACCACATTTGAATTCAGGTCTTCCAGACTCAAAGTCTGGTGCTCTATCTTCTGTGACACCTTGATGCAGAATAGAAAAGAATAGGAAAGACACTTTTCCTCTTTGTTTGGCCTGGAAAATTCTGAGCAGGAAGGCATCAGGATGGGATATAAATGATATTCAGTGTTTTGGCAAAACAAAGATGGGTGTGGTACATGTCCCTGAATCTTGTCTGAAAAGCTGACCCAAAGCAAAATAAGAGTGTATTTCATAAAAGAACAGGATGGCAGTGAGGGATTGTACCCTGGATAGGCATTCGGTTATACAATTATAGTGCTGAGGGGAGGGAGCTTAAGTTAGAAAGCATTTATTTCAGTCCTACAAATGATATTAAAGAAAAGTTTTAGAAAATTATCTAGAGCAGAGATGAGCCAACAGGAGGTAATATGTCACTGAAATAGAGCGATAGTGTTGTTTAGTGAGGAGTCCAGCATTTGTCCATGCACTTTAGCCTGTGAAGACAAGTACACTGGGTACTTCATTTTTTTTTTTTTACTTCTGGTGAGGGAACCATTTTTAAAGTTGACAACCTCCTACAGGGATACTCTGAAATACAGAGCCACAGTGTCAAAGATATAAATATCCCTGCAGATGATGCAGACAAGGGTTGAGTATAGGACATTTGCTGATAATGGCTCCAGACTCAAAATTGGCAACGTCTTACTGATTAGGATCTTTTTAAACAAAATAGAAGCAGCACTGTAAGTTTAAATTCTGACCTTTCCTCATCAGCCCTGGTTAAAAGCTGGGCGAAGAATGGGGTATTGATCATAAGTACTGTTGGAGAGTGAATGGCTATGCATGTGTATTCTCTGAATGATTGCCTTGTGCATCTCCTTGAAGGGCTTTAAAAACTAGCCACTGAGACTGCAGGAGTTCCTTGGCATCATTCATTAATCCATTCAATCAACGTTTATTAAATGTCTACTATATGCAGGCACTGTGCTAAGTGCTGGAGATACAAAAGGAGCCCCAAATCAGTCTGTGCCCTCAAGGAGCTAGCAATTTAATGAGAGAGATGGCATGCAAATAAATATATAGAAAGCAAGGTATATGCAAGACAAAAAGGAAATAATTAAAGGAGGGAAATCCCTGGAATTAAGAGGGGTTGGGAAAGACTCCCTTTAGGACATAGAATTTTATTTGGTATTTGAAGGAAGCCAGGGAAGTAAGTAGTCAGGTAAGTAAGTAGCCAGGGGGAGGGAGAGCATTCAAGCCATGCAGGACAGCCAGAGAGAATGCCAGGAGCCTAGAAATAGAATCTCTTATTGGTGGAAGAGCCAGGAGGCCAGTGTCACTAGATAGAAGAATATATGTCAGGAGAGTAGGGTGTAAGAAGACTGGAAAGACAGGAGGGAACTAGATTATTAAAGGCTTTGAATGCTAAACAGAGCATTTTACATTTACAGTGGAGGCAATGGAAAGCTACTGCAGTTTATTGAGAAGGGGGTGTGACATTATCAAACTTGTGTTTTAAAAAGATCCCATTAGTGGCTGAATGGTGGATGGTTAGAGCGGGTAGAAACTCAAGGTATGCCTACCTATCAGCAAGCTGATGCAGTAATGGAATGGTAATGAAGGTCTTCATTTGGCTTGGGAGGGTGCAAGGAGAGAAGGGGGTGCATTCAGGAGATGTCACAAAAGCAAAAGCAGCAGGTTTTGGCAGCAGATGATAAGATCATATTTGTATAGCATTTAGCATAATCCCTGGAACACAATAGGTGCTATTTAAATATTTATTCCTTTCTTTTCCCTTGCCTTAATTGCTCTTTAAAGAAAACTTGCTTCTTCTCTTAGGACTTCTCTTCCCTTGCAGCCCTCTCTATTGATAGACAGTCTTTCTCCTATTTTCCACAACTAACAAGGTCAAGAGGAGAGGTAAAAATACTCCTAATTTCCTCCTTCTACTTCCAAAACATTTTTTATAACCATTCTTCAATGCCCATTCCTTTTCAAGCTACATGCTTTTACAATGTTCTCTCAGTCCATTTTACTGTCATTTACCAACTTACAAATTGTTCTCCTAATTTTTTACTTGACTTTAGAGTCTGGCTCATACTCTTCTTTACCTTTAATGCAATCATCCTGTAACATTTAAAGGATTTCTTAATCTGAATATTGACATAATCCCTCAGCAACTATCTTTTTCATCTCATTTCTGCCAAACATGGGCATAGAAAAAGGTTGGACTTGCACCATCTCCCAGATAGGGAACTTTTCAGTCCACTCTCCAGCATCAATAGTCCTCCTATTCTTCCAATCCATTTTCTCACTCTAGATTTCTGTTTCTCTTCCTAACCTTTACCCATATTTGCTACTCTAATATTTTTCGGGATGTTAGCACAAATACTTTACTCTCCATCCCTCTGACTTTCTACTATTCCCTATTTCACATGCTTATCCCTGTGTGAAGGTACCATACCGCCTCCTATTGCTTCCCATAGAGGCTTGCATGACTTTTGTGCCTAGTTTCTTTTTTTAATTCTTTTTGAGGCGGCAGAGAGAATCCTTTTACACTGGGGTTTTCTTTTGTTTTGTTTTTACATTTCTATACTATCAGTACCCATACCATTTTATTTTATTACTTTACTCGTTTCTGAGTTGATGAAGATCACTGAAAAAAAGTCCCAAAATTGAAATGATTTTACTCACTACTAATTGATGGCAAATAAGCTCACTGCTCTTGGATAATCCTCACACCATAACTAATAAACTGCCTTATCTCATTTCTCGCAGTGACTGCTCCAAAACCTTTCATTATTCTTTCTTTTGCCACTAAGACCAATAATGCTCCCATCTTAGTCATCTTGTTGTGATGGCTCCCTACTCCACTGGGAACATTGAGGCCATACAACTTGAACTTGGTGCATTCCCCTCCTCTATATTATCACGCTATCTTTCCTCATTCCTTCCAGTCCTAAAAGAGCTCCTCCACTAAGAACGACCTTTAGCTTGATCTCATTCCCTCCTCTAGGACCTTGGTTAATTCATTAAAACATGTATAAAGGGCTTACTCTGGGCATCAATCAGCTTCTCTTTCTCCTAAAATTTCAGTTTTATCTTTACTATGATCTCCTTTTAATCTGCCTACAGTGTTTATTTATCCGGATGCTAATACTGTCCTGTCAACCTCCTTCCTAGACCAACTGGTTATTATGCTGTCTACTTCTTTACCTATCACCCCCCAAACTAAACTTATTGAAAATATTCCTATATATAATCAATCCAACAACAATCATGTCAAGTACCTTGCTAGGTTCTGAGGCAAAGACACAAATGGTAGACTCTCTACCATGACACAATTTCATGTTCTTGCCTGGGAAAACTAATGTGTGCATTTGTAGCTACATGCAAAATAGATGCAAGGTTATTAGGTGGTGGTGGGGGGGCAGGAAGGCACTAGCCACTGGGAGGATCAGGAAATGGTTTTATATAGAAGGTATAACTTAAACTCAATCCTGAAGGAAACTGGGGGTTCTAAGAACCAGAGCTGAGGGGAAAATACATTCCAACGAGTGGAGAAAGAATTGGAAAGGTTCGGAGTTGGGAGATGGAGCACCACGTATGAAGAATTGTAAAGAGGCCAGTATATACATAGAACTCAGATTGAATGAATGGAAATAATGTGTTAGGGCAAATTAGGGCCATGTTGTCAAAAGTTTCACAAGTCAACCAGAAATTTATATCTTATTGAATAGGAGCTAGGGAGACTCTGGAGATTATTGAGCACAGAAAACAGATGATCAGAACGATGCTTTAGGAAAATCACTTTGGCAGCTATGTGGGAGATAAATTGAAGTAAGGATAGACCTGAGTCAGGGGCACAGATGTGGAAAAGATGATTTGGTCCTGCAGCAGGGTTATGCCTTTGAGAGTAAAGATAAGAGATGCTGTAAGAGATGCTATGAAAGGAAAATGGCAAGATTTGGTTGCTGGTTAGATATATGAAGTAAGAGTGAGAAGAAAAATTCATGGGATGATGCTGAGGTTGTAAACCTGCATGACAAGAAGGGTGCTTGTGTCCTCAACAACATTAGAGAAGTTCATAAGGAGAAGGTATTGGTGGGGAAAGATAATGAGGAGAAAGATTAGGACAAGATATATAAATAGGTGAATCATGTGCACAGGGTTGTGAATTAATCCAATGGAAGCTGGTAAGGTCAAAGATTATATAGAGAGAAGACCCAGGAAGGAGTTTTGAGGTATACTCATAGTTAGGGGGTGATTTGGATGCTGATTGAACAAAGGAAAATGAGAATGAAGTCAGACAGATAGGAGAAGGGAGAGATAGAATTATTATAGAAGTTTAGAGGAGAGAGTATCTTAGATAGGAATTCTTAACTATTTTTGTGTTGTGAACACTTTTGGCAGGTTGGTGAAGTCTATAAACACTTTTTAAGAATATATTTGCTTGTACATAGGTATTTATGCATGAGTCTGTGTTCATGTACATTTAGATGTATATATATATATACATATATGCATTAATCTATGTGTATACCCACATACATTCATACATATACATATCACACACATATATATGTAATGTATGTATGTGTTCCTCTTCCAAGTTCGAGGATCCCAGGTTAAGATCCTAATCTAGGAGAAGATGGTGATTAGCAATAATATATATTTCATAGAGATCAAAGATAAGAATTAACAATGAGTCAATTATATATAGAAATTGAAAATGGTAAATAACTTTGGAAAGTGCAGCTTGAAGTGACAGGTGATGTTGGGACCCCCCCCTCTCTGCCAAGGTTTGAAAAGTAAGAATAGGAGTAGAGAACCAGTGTAGCTAACTTTTTCTAAGAGTTTGGTTGTGAAAGGAAGGAGAGATAAAGGATCATAAGTTGAATGTAATGGTAGATTAGTGATTTTAAAAAAGAATTTGGAGAGACTCCACAGTTGAAAACCAGGCACTCTTTTCTGGTTTTCTTTTCCAGGAGGAAAAAGTTACCTATCAGGGTGACTAGGTGTCATAGCAGATAGAGCAGATAGAGTCCTGGAGTCAGGAGGACCTACATTCGAATTCATCCTCAGAAAGCTTCCTAGCTTTGTGATCCTGAGCAAGTGATTTCACTCCAATTGCCTGCCCCCCCCAAAAAAAACAACAAAAAACAAACAAAAAAAGATTGAGTTCTCAGTCTGGGCTGCTTTTGCATCCTTTTATGAGTACACTCTATAGTGGAAAGAAAATCTTTTCACCTCCACACACTTGGAGGCTACATTTCTGGCTCTCCCCCAGTATGCCTTGCTATAAAGCACATTTTTTAGGCTTCTCCCCTCCCACAATGGGGGGGAGCATGTGTGGAGGAATTTCCCAGCATTTCAATCAGAAGGCTTCTCAACCTCCACCAATACTCACAACTGGAAATAAAGCTTTTTGAGTTTTAGTGTTTGAGTTTAATGGATAGTTGGGGTTGGGGTTTAGTGTAGTGTGAGGCAATCTAGCTTTGTTACTACTTTACCTTGATGCTTTTGCTTAGGTTTTTTTTAACACTGCAATCCTCTTCCTTTCCTTAGCTGTCACAATCCTACACATCATTTAAAGCCATCTCCTCCAGGAAGTCTTTTCTAATCATATTAATTGATAATAAACTTCTCTTTCATATCTCTTACATACTTTGTTTTATAACTTGAATGTATTTACTTTATTAGAATACATTAGGTTTATTTGTATTTTTGGTTTAATCCCTAACAGGCTTTAAATGTCTTCCGGACAAAGACTGCATCTTGTTTAAATCTTATGTCTCCCTAGAGACTAGCAGAGTGCCCTGGACAAAGTATTGAATAAATATTTGTTATTTATTTATTTTTTTCATCCAGGTATTTGTTTTCTCCATAGAGATTTTTTTTTTTACTATTTAGCAGCCTCTCAAAGGGAATTCAGGCTTTTCCTTGCCCCAGTATAGCCCCCCTCTAGCTTTCCCTATCCCCAACTAATTTTCCATCTCTGTTATTATCTCTCATTTTAGGACAATGTGAAGCCTCTGGACATCTTATTTCAAATAGCTACTGACAATTTTAAAAAATGGTACTGTGATAATTGTGTATTTGATAGAAAACCTAGAGTACAGTTACTTAAAAAATCACTCTACAAGGAAAAAATATGATTTTTCTGTACTAATTTTCTTGTGTTATGGTTTTCTTCAGTATTTTATGCCCAAAGATAAGGAAAAGATTCGTGTGATTTCATTGGCAGGTGAGGAAGCTCCTCTCCCAATGCAGATCTGCAATTTTTCAGCAACTTATGCTCTTAGAGAGTTATCTAGAGATTATGTGATTTTTTTTCAGGGTCAAATAACCAGAATATATCAGAGACAGGTCTTCTTTGTGACTTTGAGGTTAGTTCTCTATCCAAATTGCTGCGCTGCCTTTCACAGTGCCATGACCTTTGAATATCTAGGTTGATCAAAGTTCACTTAGTAACTGCAAAATCAGATTACCAAACTTCTTTCAAGTATAATTATTTCTAAGGAGAAAAAAATCTTTCAGTTGGCCATGACTTTGGACTTGTCATGTACATTGACACTGTGGAATCTCTCGAGGTTGCTGTATTCTGTAAGATTTGAAGCATTATATATATTTTTATAAGCCAAGAACCTTATAACTGTCATGGTACTAAATGCCAACACTGTATTGTTTTGCTGACACATTGCTCATGAAATGTGTATCATTACTGAATGAATTTTCAGTATAACATGAATTCTGTCAAAAAATCTTTGCAAAATTGGATTCTTGACAGCAGTATTCAAGGAAGGGGAGGAGAGAATCTTTGTTGGGGTAAGAACTAGTAGTAGGATGAAATAACTATGAATTGGAATGATTCATTCAACACTGAAGCCATCTTTATTCTGTTTTCTATCCAGTGCACATGGGAATTGAAATATATAACAACAGATTTTGTTTAAGGTGGTGGACAATAGAGAAGAAACTTTGGACTCAGATTCTCAGAAATTTTCCACTTTTTATCTCTCTGTGTGATTTTGTGTATAATGCCAGAACTGTATCTAGAATTAGAGCTGGCTAACACATATGGGTCTCTTTGAAATTTTCTGAACACTTTTGATATGATAGCTAAAGGTCAGACTCTCTCCAGACCTTTTCCCTTATAATACAACACAAATTCTGTCTAATTTTATTATACTTTTTGCCCCTTGCTTGGTGGGGAACTCTTCCCTTATCCATAGGTCTAAAAAGTAATTTCTTACTGGTTGCATTAATTTGTTTATGATGTGATCTTTTTCTACTAAATGAATGTATCCATTTGGATATTGATATATGGTATGAGTTAGTGGTCCAATCCTACCTTCTGCCAGAGGAGCTGCTATTTTTCCACTAGATTTTGTGAAATAATGAGTCTTTATCCAAGGAACTTGGGTCTTTGGGCTTAATTGACCTCTGTATTCCTGGCTTTGTTGTCTTCTATATGTTGTGAACCATTCATTTCTATTACTCAGTATTTTTATTTTTAAACCGGAAAAAATCTTTTTTGCGATTACTACCTTACAGTGTATCTATATCATGCTTAGAGTTGCCTCTATGTATCTCCTTTCCATTGTTTCTAGCCCTGCCTTTTAGGACCAAGTAGAACAAGTATGGCAGAACAACAATAATTCCTCTTCCATAACAACCTTCAAATACCCAAATACTTCTCTACTCCATACTCTACTCCATTAATCCATTTCCTTCAACTTAAATTTTCACAGCATGGTTTCCAGTCTTCTTACTATCATGATCAGCCTCTTCTGGAAATAGTTCCACTTATTTATGGCCTTCATAAAATGTATTGCCCTTAAAGGAGAGCAGCACTTCAGATATACTCTGAATTAAATGATAACTTCTCTCATTCTGTATCTTATTTATCTTTTGATTCAGCTTAGGTTAGACAGATCTAGAGTCAGGAAGACTTGAGTTCAGATTTGATCTTAGACACTGTATGATCCTTGAGGAAGAAATTTCTTAATCATCAGCTGTCTCAATTTCCTCATCCGTAAAATGATAGTAATAATAATAGGACCTCCCTCTCAGGGTTGTTATGAGCATAAAATGAGATTGTTATGAGCAAAACATGTAAAGTGTTTTATAAATTTGAAAGTACTTTATAAATGCTAGCTCTTGTTGTTATTGTTCTAATGAATGCAGGCAGAAAAGAAAGCAAGAAGGAAGGAAAGGAAGAAGAAAGGGAGGAAAATAGGAAAGAAAGAATGAAGAAAAGGACAGAATGAATGAAAAGGAAGGGAAATAGAAGGGAAGAAAAAAGGAAGGCAGGAAGAAAACTAAAGAAGGAAGGAAATAAGGAGCTAAAAGACGGAATAACTGAAAGAAGGAAGGAAGGAAACAATAATTTATTAAGTGCTTACTATATGCCAGGCACTGTGCTAAGTAATTTAGAAACATTAACTTTTTATGTGGAGGTGTTCAGGTACAAGAACAGTGTCCTAACTTTTGACAAAAAATGCTGGGAAAGTTGGAATATAGTATGGCAGAAACTGGGCACAGACCATCATCTAACACCGTACACCAAAGTCAAGTCTAAAAGGGTGCACTATCTAGGTATAAAGGCTGATGCTGTAAATAATCTGGGGAAGTAAGGCATAGTTTGCCTGTCAGATTTAGGAATAGGGAAGACTTTATGACCACAGGAGAGCAGAAAAGCATTATAAAATGCAAAATGGGTCATCTTGATTACATTAAATTGAAAAGTTTCTGTACAAACAAAGCCAATGTAACCAAGATTAAGAGGGAAGTGGGAAATTGTGAAAAAATATTTACAATCAGTGTCTCTGATAAAGATCTCATTTCTAAAATATACAGAGAATTAAGTAAAATTTATAAGAATACAAGTCATTCCCCAATTGATAAATGGTCAAAAGATATGAACAGGCAACAAAATTAAAGATATCTTTAAGTATATGGAAAAATGCTCTAAATCACTATTGATTTGAGAAATGCAAAACAAAACAACTTTGAAGTACCGCATCTCACCAGTCAAATTGGCTAAGATGACAAAACAGGGAAATGACAAGTGCTGGAGAGGATGTGGAAAAATTGGAACTCTAATGCATTGTTGGTGGAGCTGTGAACTGACACAACCATTCTGGAGAGCAATCAGGAACTATGCTCAAAAGGCTGTAAAAAATTGCATACCCTTTGATCCAGTAATACCACTTCTGGGATCATATCCCAAAGAGATTATAATAGTGGGTAAAGGACCCATATGTACAAAAATATTTATTGCAGCCCTCTTTGTGATGGCAAAAAACTGCAAATTAAGGGGATGCCCATCAATTGGGGAATGGCCAAACAAGTTGTGGTAAATGAATGTAATGGAATACTATTGTGCTATAATAAATGGGAAGTAGATAGACTTCATAATTATCTGGAGAGGCTTATACAATTTGATGCTAAGTGAGAAGAGCAGAACCAAGAGAAATTTGTACACAGTCACAGACACATCATATATGTGACGACCAACCTTGATAAACTGGACTCTTCTAAGCAACGCACAGTTAAAAGACAACTCTACAAGTCTCAGAATGGAAGGAGATATCTACATTCAGAGAAAGATCTAGAAAGACCAGAGTTTAAATGGAGACTGAAGCAATACATGCTACCATTCTTTCCCACATTTGGTTTAGTTTCTTTTTATCCCATTGTTCACTCCATTGGTTACAACACTTCTATACAACCAGTCTACTGTACAATGTGAAAGTGTTGGCAGATGCTATACGTGATTGTATGCCACCATGGTGGGGGGAGGGGAGAGGGAAGGAAGAGGAGAAAATCTGAAACTCAAATGATTCTGGAACTGAATCTTGTAAACTAAAAGTAAACAAACAAGTTGAAAAATAAAGTTAAAAAAAGCATATCTACCAGAGTTCCTACAGAAGCAATATAATCAATGGGCCTCAATTCAGATTTGAAAGTATAGACAAAGAAAAAGATACTGGTGATCCCAGGTAGACTGGAAAGGCTATGAATCTCTAAATTAAACATGTGAGCAAGCAGAGACAGTCATGCCCTGAAGATATGAGCTATGTTTATGAAATACATCATGAAGACAATATCCACTTCTACATTTTCATATGCATTGGGCCTTAGGAATGGGGTGATGCTAGGTTTGAGAAATGAAAAGAGAAATTGGAAGGAGTGCAATGAACATGGTTCTTGCAGCTTTCACCTTTACAAGGAGAATATTTAAGGAGGAATAATGCTGTAAGCTATACTAGCATACTCTTTAAGCCAACTAATGTATAATGACTTGAAGAAAAAATGGGTAGTAGAAACAGAGGGCAGCCTTCCAGCTGAGAATTGCTCACATAGGTTGTTTATGTGCTAGTATTGCTAAACTAGAAACTAGATTAGTTATTGGATTGTAATGGGGAAGAGTTGAGGTGGAGAAGAGGAAACGGCAAACATTTATTAAGTACCTGTGTGTCACTCCCTCTTATGAATACTATCTCATCTAAGCCTCATAACAACCCTATAAGGTAGGTACTATTACTACTATGGAAGGCAAGAAAGCTAGAATTACAAGTAAGAGTCACCTACCCAGCAAAACTGAGTATAATCATTCAGGGAAACATGAGCATTTGATGAAATGGAGGACTTTCAAGTATTCCCAATGATAAGACAAGAGTTGAATAGAAAATTTGACTTTCAAATATAAGACTCAAGAGAAGCAAAAAAGATAAACAGAAAAGAGAAATTCTTAGAGATTCAATGATGGTAAACTGGTACATTTCTATATGGGAAGATAGTTGCTTATAGCTCCTAAGAACTTCATCATTATTAGGGAAGTTAGAAGGAATATATAAACGGAATGATTAAAATCATAACATAAAACAGATGTGAGTGAAAGCTTTTACAGTAGAGGGGAAAATGGTTGGTGGTAGCAGGAGACGCTTGAACTTCACTTTTGTCAGCATCTGCTTAAAGAGAGAATGACACACACTTTTAGTTGAGTATGGAAATCTCTCTTATGCAACATCTAAGTAGGTGATATGAAAAAGGGGTGGGGGAGGTCAGATAGAAGGAAGAATGGATTAAGGGAGGCAGTGGTTAGAAACAAAATATACTTTTGAGGAAAAACAGATTAAAAAGAAAGAGAGAAGGATAAACAGGGAAAAATAGGATGGGGAGAAATACATAGTTAGTAACCATAACTGTGAATGTAAATGGGATGAATTCACCCATAATATAGAACTGGATAGCAGGATGTATTAGAAACCACAATCTGACAATAATTTGTTTACAAGAAACACATTTAAAACCAAGCAGTACACACAGAATTAAAATAAAGTGCTAGGGCAGAATCTATTACATGTCAGCTGAGGTAAAAAAAAATAGCAGGGGTAGCAATCATGACACAGACCAAGCAAAAGCAAAAATGGAGGGCATTAAAAGAGATAAGCAGGGAAACCACATTTTGCTAAAAGGCACCAAAGACAATAAAGTAATATCAATCTAAAACATATATGAAATTCTTAAAGGAAAAGTTAAATGAGTTGCAGGAGGAAATAGTAAAATTATATGAATTGGGGACATCAGCTTTCTCCTCTGTGAACTAGATAAACCTAAAGAAGAAATAAACAAGAAAGAAGTTAAGGAGATGAATAGAATTTTAGAAAAGTGAGGTATCATGGACCTCTGGGAAAAAAATGGAATGTCAGTAGCAAGGAGTATACCTTTTTCTCAGTTGTATGTGGCACCTTCACAACAATTGACCGTATCTCAGGGCATGAAAACCTCACAACCAAGTGCATAAAAGCAGAAATATTAAATGCATTATTTAGCACATAATGAAATAAAAATTATATTACACCAGTAAGAAATCATATAGAGAACTGAGTTAAATTTATGAGAATATAAGTCATTCCTTAATTGAGAAGTGGTCAAAGGATATGAACAGGTAATTTTCAGATGAAGAGATCAAAGATATCTATAAGTATATGAAGAAGTGATCTACATCACTTTTGATTAGATAAATATAAATTTAAACAACTCTGAAACACTGTCTCACATGAGATTGGCTAATATGACCAAAAAAAGAAGAAAATGATAAATTATGGAGAGGATGTGGGAAAATTGGGACATCAGTGCACTTTTGGTGGAGTTGTGAACCGATCTAACCATTCTGGAGAGCAATGTGGAGCTATGCCTAAATGGCAACCAAATTGTCCATATCCTTTGATCCAGCAATACCACTATGAGGTCTGTATCCCAAAGAGATCATAAAAAGGGAAAAGGACATACAGCTGCAAAAAAATATTTCTAGCAGCCCTTTTTGTTGTGGCAAAACATTGGAAATTTAGGATATGCCCATCAATTGTGGAATAGCTGAACAATTTGTGGTATAGGGATGTAATACTAGTGTGTAATAAAAAAAAGATGAACAAGCAGATTTCAGAAAAACCTGGAAAGACTTGTATGAACTTATGCAAATGAAATGAGCAGAAGTGGGAAAACATTGTACACTGTACCAGCATCACTGTGTGATGATCAACTATGAATGACTCAGCTCTTCTCAGCAACACAATAATCCAAGACAAGTATGAAAGACTCAGGAAAAAATGCTATCCATATCCAGATAAAGAACTGCTGGACTCTGAATGTAGATCAAAGCATATTTTTTTCACTTACTTTATTCTCTCATGGATTTTTTCTTTTGATCTGTTTCTTCTTCCACAGCTATGATGAATATGGAAATATCTTACATGATAGCATATGTATAAACTACATAAAACTGCTCACCATTTTTAAAAGAAGGGAAGGATGGAGGGAAAATTTTGGAATTCAAAATCTTGTAAAATGAACGTTAAACATTTTCTTGATATGTAACTGGGAAAAATATACTACCATTTAAAGCAAAGAAATAAAATGTTATCTAAAATTGTAAATATAGATGTCAAATTTTTATATGTAATTAGGAAAAATAAAATGTGTGTGTGTGAGAGACAGAGAGAGACAGAGAGAGAGAGAGAGAGAGAGAGAGAGAGAGAGAGAGAGAGAGAGAGAGAGAGAGAGAGGGTGGGGGGAACATCTTATATTTAGCCTGGGAAAGATAAGACAGGAATGTGTGTACAGGAATGATGTGGGAAGGTGGCAAGAAGTGAATAGAGTATGAGAGCTATCTTTAAGTATGTGAAAGGCTCTAGTATAAAAGAGGAATTACTCTTTTCCTTGACTCATCAATGACAATGTATGGAAGTTGTAAAGAGACCTATTTAGGGCTGACATATAAAAAACCTTCCTAAAATTAGATCTATCCAAGAAAAGAATCAGTTTTCTGTAGAGGTTTATCAAGCAGAGCCTGAATGACCATGAAGTGATATTGCAGAAGGGATTCATTTTCAGGTGTTGGTTAAAATTTGTGTTCCCTTAGGCCTTTTCCAATTCAAATTCTGTTATAGTTCACCTGTGGAATGAGTCAATATTCTAGATTACCTCATGAGGACAACACTATGTGAATAACTCTCACAAAGTCTCCAAAAGTTCCTTGTGTTCCTGAGGGCATAGTTACTATGTAAATTCCCTTTTCTCAAATTAAAACTGTTCTGGGTTAGGAAATCTCTATGCTGACATCAGGTGTTATTTCTATTATCTCAGAATTCACTGATTCTACTATATATAATTCTAAAACAGCTGCCAAATTGTAAATGAGTAAGTAAAAATACCTCTCTACTAAAGTAGTTATTTCTTCTTCTGGCATTTCAATTAAAGCACAAGTTACTGAAGGTGCTGTGAGACTCTATACTTACTATCATCTTTCTACTTTAAATGTGTAGATAAAACACAAATCTCACTAAGGTAAAAGCTATTACACTATTTTAAGATAAAATAGATATATTTATCAATACAATATTCAACATATTGCCTAAAGTTAATTCCTCAGACCTTTTTAAAACATGTGTAATTCAGTTGACTCTCAATCATATGCCAGGACATTTATATACAGTGAAGCTTGCTTTGGAAATTCTTAGCATAATTATGTACAAAATGACCAAACAAATTTTGTCATATAAATGTAATATGATGTCACCGTGTTGCAAGAAATTAAGAAATAGATGATTTCAAAGAGATGTAGAAAGACCTATTCTTCCTTTTCTAAAGACAGGGTCACATAGTGGAAAGAACAGCAGACTTGCCATTGGGAGACCTGAATTAAAACCCCAGCTATTTCATTTCATTTATTTTTTTTTTCAAAGTTGATTTGTTTATTGATTTTTTTATTTTTTTATTTTTTTTTTTACTTCAGCAGTGGAATTTAATCACAGGCCTTCCTTCCCAAACATCTCTTGTCCTCATGGATCAAAAGCTACTTTCTATCATGCAGGACATCATCTTTAAAAGAAATGCTAAACATTTATTTTCAAAAGCAATTTATAAAACATCAACAATACCTTCCCAACTGGGAAGATCTGACATGTCATGTGGTTCCTCTTTCTAAATTCTCCCAGCCTAGGTCCATCTGGGTAAGAGAAACAAGGAATTCTTTGAAATTATCCAAGGCATCAGCTGCTTTTT
>CM053594.1:188021516-188036775 GCA_028646575.1 Pseudocheirus occidentalis
TTTCATCATATATAATGTATATATATATATATATATATATATATATATATATACATTATATATGATGAAATATATATATATATATATAAATATAATAGAAAAATAATATATATTTGAAGATATATATGGGTGTGCATATAATTATACATGCAAATACACATAGACATAGATGTGGTTTTATATAAATACCAACAAGTAATATATTCACATGTGCATATTTAAACATGCTTATATGTTCATGTATACATATATATGCATATATATGCTCAAAATCATTAATGAGAGAAATGGAACTCAGAACAACCATGAGATTTCAAAATAACCTCACATCACTGGCAAAAATGATAAAAGATTAAAAAAACTAACTGATCATTAATAAAATAGAAAAGCTTCTATTTGGGAATAGTCAATGTTGGAGGTGTTGGCATATACAAATGCTAATGCATTGTTGGTAGAGCTGTGAATAATTTTGGAAAGCAATATGGAATTATGCAAAATGACTAAAACGTTAATGAACTTCAACACAAAGATTCTACTCTTACGCATATATCCAAAGAAGACTTGATAAGAAAAAAGCCCCACATAAGCCAAAATATTTGCAATTGTAAAGGACTGAAACAAAGTTGATATTGTTTGATTTGGGAAATTACAAAACACATTTAACATATGGATATGATGGAATATGACTGTGCAGTATGAAAAAACAAATAGGATAATACAAGAGATCTACATGTTCTCATGCAGAGTAAAGGAAATAGAGCTAAAGAAACAATATTCAAAATGACTAGAAGATTGTAAATACAGAGAAAACAAAAGAGAGTCTAAAGCGAATTAGCAATATTACAAAGGAAAACCATGATCTCATGGAAGAAATATGAAAATACACTTTCATCCTACTCTTTTGCAGAGGTAGATGGTCTATGACTGTGGAATGTCATATATATTTTCAGACTTTTTTGATTGACCAGCTTTGCAGATTTTTTTTTTATTTTTCTTTAAAGATATTATTTTTAATCTCAAATGACTTTCTGGGAAGTAACAGAATAATGTTGGGAGAAATACTGTTAACCTAAAAAAATCCTTAAAATATGTTTAACAAGCTTTGTGGTTTTTTTAGTTAATCAGGCAACTGTTATTAGATCCCAATAGATTACTTTTGTTACAGCAAGATACCTTCAAAATACAATAACAATGGCAAGCAAAATTTAGATCCAAATGAGGAATACATTGTCATTAGTCTGACGTATTCTAAGGTAGGTTTAAAAAATATTGACAACTGATTGACCTGCTAGGACTTCAAAGTCTGGTATGATGCTTCTCCTGAATGGAATTCTTCTATCCCTGTCCTAATCTTCCTTTCATATACTCCCTTCAATAGCATTCATTGTTCATCTTAGCTCTTTATGGACTTTAGCATTTCTATCAATATTCTTATAGAATTGATCCCTCTTGGTATTCATTCTCCTTCACCTGCCCTGCCATTTTAAGTACATCTTTTAAATCCTCTTGTTGTAAATGAATAAATGATAAAAACATCTATTTAACATCTGTGTAGGCAGTTTTCTTTCTCCTCCATTTTAAATTCAATGATTCATCAGATTTAGAAAATAAGGCAAATAGTTTTATTGGTGCCTTATTAGTAGTATACTATCCATAATTAAGATTCCATCATTCACAAATTTTATGCTGTGCCTCAAAAATACAATTCAGTTTTTGAATGCCATTATTTAGCCAAATGATGTATTATCCCAAGTGTGGGAACCTGTGACCTTGAGGTTACATGTGGCCTTCTAGATCTCCAGTGTGACCCTTTGACTGAATCCAAACTTCACAGAATGAACCGCCTTAATACCGCTTTTGCTGCAAGTCTTCAGTTACTTTCTTAGATCTTGATAATCTTTAACTCTACTTTCTAGAGACCTCTCGAGAATATTCTCTTCCCCCCACATAAATCAAAAGGAGTTGGTAGTAGTTATTAAGTGTGAGAATTCTCTTTAGTGCCATCCTAGAAATGTTTCCTCTTCCCCGGAAGACAAAAAGCATATTATTGCTGTCAGATTGACCAATACCTGTCTCAGTAACTCTCCACAGGGAATCAGCAATCACTAGTACACTTTTATTTTTCTTTTGATCATTACTATGATATTATCATTACATGATAATCCCATAAACATCATTCTCAAGAGAAGAATAAATTATTTCCTTCTAAGACATTCCAGTTCCTTTCTCCCTCCAATCCACCCCAAAGGAAGTTTTTCCTAGTTTCAAATGTTCCATGGTCTTTCTTCTCCATTCCTTCTCTTACGTATTCTTCAATCCTATAACTTTTTGACACAGATTAGGCTTTGCCTCTTTTTTCTTCTCCCCTTGAAGTTTTTCTTCCATTTTTCTCCCCCATCCTCCACAGAGACAATAGGGGCTAAGGGACCTGCCCAGGGTCACACAGCTAGTAAGTGTCTGAGGCCAGCTCTGAACTTAGCTTGTCCTGATTTCAGGGCCAGTGCTTTATCTACTGTGCCACCTAGCAGCCATTTTCTTCCATTTTTCAAGGAAGTTTTCATTCTCTTTGCATTTTGAAAATTTAAATTTGTCCCTACCTCCTGACAGCTGTCCCTTCAATGTATACCCTAGCATAAAAACCAAATTTTACTTGTGCATATGTGATTGTTAGTTGGTTCTGGCAGGAACAAAATGTACTTTTATTTAGGTCACGGTAACGTTTCCTTTGCTGTCCAAACTTGCCTACAATTCTTTGTGCTTCTTGGCAATCTAGCTTTACTAACTGCTATAACAATTTACTTGCTTGCACTGCTTGTTCATGTGCTGGGGGTTCAGGTTCTAGGGGCTCCTAAACCAGCCTTATTTTACTTACAATGGGCTTCCCACCTTTTCTCTTGATATGAAAATTGCTAGTCCTCAGTATCTCTTTATTGGTCACTAGTATTTACATAGTCATCTCTAATGGAAACAGAAATTTCTATAGGCTATCTTCTATGTAACATTCTCAAGAATGAATTCAATTACTATATAAAAGGTAATTAAATTAATCTCTTTGTTTCTCTTTCTCCTACCAAAGCTAAGATATTGTTTTCATTATGCCACTCTTCTTTCCCAGAAACCCTCAGTTGCTCCCCTATAATGTAAAATAAATAAATGCTTGTTAATAAATTATTTCAGTATTCTTCTCATCAGCCTAATGCCTAGGCAAAAATTTGGAATATTATCTTTGCAAACAGAACTATTAGAAGTTTATGCAGACTTATATATACTGATGCCGGTTGAGGGGAGTAGAACAAGGAGAACACTGTATGATCTATGGTCTCACTGTGCAATGACTAACTTTGATTGACTTGGCTCTTCTCAGCAATGCAGGGTTCTAAGACAATTTCAAAAGGCTCATGATAGAAAATGCTATCCACATCCAGAGAGAGAATTATGGAGTCTGAACATAGATCAAAGCATACTATTTGCTCTCTTTTGTGTTTTGTTTCTTCTTTCTCGTAGTGCATTCCATTGGTTATAATTCTTCTTTGCAACATGACTAATGTGAAATATTTAATGTGAATGTATATGTTGAACTTATATCACATTACTTGTCATTTTGGGAAGGAGGGGTGTAGGAGGGAAGGGAAGGGGAGAAAATTTGGAATTCAAAATCTTGTGGAGCTGAATGTTGTAAACTAAAAACAAATTAATTTACAAAAAGAGGAGAAAAAAAGTGTCTCCTGAAATTCAGCCTCATTCAGGAGGGGTCAAAAGTATTGCCACTGAGTGTCTGCTTTTAAGCCAGGGAGAAGGGATTGCTAGATTTCAATGACTTCCAGAGCTGGCTAATGCCACTTCTAACCTCACCATTATACTCAGTTCTTTCAATGAGATAGGAGAAAAGTAGTGTTCTGGCTTAGCTCTCATTTTGATTAGAGGTGGAAGTGGAAGTAAAATGGCCTCTTCCAGTGATTGATGTGAAAGAAGAAAGGAAATTGGAGGATAATCAAGTCCTTCTGAAAAGAAATGGAATGACACTCACCTAGACTTGCTCCCCTCTAAGTACGGGATATGTTATCAGAGTTCCTAGCAATGCCATAAATTGGAGAGAGACTCACACAAGAAGAGGTCTCTCTAAACCATACTTCAATAGGGACTGAAACAACATTGACAGTGTGCAATGTAAATAAAGGCTATTTGGAGAAACTCTATAACTTTGTCAAAGCACTTTCTGTTTTGCATTTTGCTACTTGTCAGCCCCAGACACATCCATTAGTAGTACATGGCATATGCTCCGTGGTATACATTTCCCCTCCCTGAGGACAGTATAATTCAATTGTGCCCTGTCTGGAATTGCGCTACATCTGGCTTTTTCTCTAACACAGAGTTGTCTTTATCTTACTGCAGATGCTGCCCTTGTGAATCTGTCCCCTGTATAATGGCCCACCTGCTTTGGGCTAGATGGATAGAACACAGGTGTGGGCAACAGACCTGCCTGTTACGTGCTCACATTTCACACATCTAGCTGCACCCTTAATAGAGGTACATCATTATCAGTTTTGTGACAGGTAAACTTACTCCAGTGGACGTTCATTTCTAATCCAAAGAGAGCCTAAAGTTGCTTGATCTGATTTATGTGAAAAATTTGGAATCTTTATGCATATACATAATGAGTCGAGGAATGGTTCTCCAAAGAGAGAATGAGCCCTTTTGAGTGGAGAGTGTGCTAATGGCCTAGGCATAGATATCTACAATACAACACCTAGCCAAAAGAAAAGTTACGAAGACAAAAAAGTAAATGTTATAGTTCTGTGCAATATAGAAAGCCACTAGGGTATGGAAAATTATGATCATTAGAAGGCAAGAGTCAATGTATCTGAAACTAAAAAGAGGAAAGTAAATTTAAAAGGAATAACAACAACAGAGGAAAAAATCCTATTGTCATATATTTATTAAATTCCTACTAGGTGCAAAGGACTGTTGCTAAGCAAAACTTCAAATCCAAACAAAACAAAACAAAAAGGACAGAGAAGGATGATAAAAGTTAGAGCTATGAGTCACTCAGAGAAGAATTATGGGAAGAGTTCTGATTTAGGGTGATGTTCTGTTCAAAGTTTGTTAGAGATCCTTCCCATAGGAAAAAGTGTACAGTCAAGAAGACTTTGATTTACCCATGCTATGAGTTGGGTTAGATTTTGTGATATTTGCTGTCATCACTTTATAGATTAGGTTTGCAAGCTCAGCACTCAAGAGGCTGTTTATTTCCTCTTAGGTATTTTGCCTGCAATTAGAGGAAGCTGCTGTCAGACGAGTAGGGGTGCATTGGGTATGTGATCCGTGGTCTGAATGGCAAAGCAGAAAGCACATGCTTGAGTCTGAGCTACAAATCAGAGCAATGCATTTCAATTCAATATTCTCTGTTTTGTTTTCACAAAATAATGTAACAATAAAAACAAGAAGTATCAGAGAGTAAAATAGATAGGCACATGCAAACTTACACATAGTTTATATCCCAAAATGTTATTTGTGAGTTGTAAATGAGAATTTAGATTAAATTTTTCCATATAAGTAATTTTATGCTTAGTGGTCAGGTTCTTAAACCAATCCACAGTAACTTATTTAACGCATAAGCGTGGTGAAGTGAAGAGTGCTCCACTTTTCTGATAAAGACCAGGGTTTGAGGAAATCCCGCCTCTTACTCTTAGGAGCTATGTGACCCCAGGGCAAATAACAACCTCTTTAGGCCTCATCTCTTGAATATAGGTAAACAAATGAGAGCAAACCAAAAAATTTTATTAAGGAAGTAACATATTTGAGATACTGTGTTAAATAGTAGTGATACATGCATGTATATGTATATGTGTATATACATGTGTATGTATATATAGACATACATATATACATATACATACACAATATGTGCATATAAGTATATATGTATATACATATTTATATATACACACATCCTTTTCTCAAATAATTTATTTGCCAACACAAAAAGAGGAGTGGGTGACCAGGGAGGGATATTTTGGTCTGGAAAGTCTTGGGGATGATAATTAGAGTCATACAGTAATTGATTTTTTATCTAGTGCTTTGCAAACTCTAAACTTTCTATCAGTGTTTTTATTACTATTGTTTATTATTATAATTATTAACATCATTGTTATTTATCATACTGGACAGGTTCAGTATGGATGAAGGCTTTACAATTTCTTAATACTAATACACATCCAAAGTTTATCTTTGAAACCACAATAGCTAGCAGACAAAAGATATTTTCACAGAAAATCCCATCCCCTGGATAAATTACAGATACAGATCTACTTGAAAAATGGAAGACAGACAGATAGATAGATAGATAGATAGATAGATAGATAGATAGATAGATAGGTAGATAGATAGATATGGGTATATGTGTGTGTATACATGTATCAGTGTTAATGTGTAGCTATGTGTTTGCCAAGTCTACAAAAACCAAAACACAGAGAGATTAATTTGGGATAATTCTAGTCTAATTCAAATGGGCAGTTCTCCAAAAAACAGTTTCTCTGAATAGGGAATATAACTGCTAATATAAAATCCTGGAAATTTATTGAAAGTGTTCACCAAGCTAGATTCACAAATTTAGCTTTGGAAGGAAGCTTAGAAAATATGATGCTCAAATCCTTCATTTTACAGGCAAGGAAGCTGAGTTATAGAGGTGAAGTGATTTAGCCAAGGTCATACAAGCAGTAGACGAAAGAGTGAGGATTTAAACGCAGGTCCTCTAAATCCAGACTTGATCTCACACTGTGAACATTGCAGTGGGGATACTACTTCAGGTTTCTCCCTTTTTCAATCTATATCCTATACACAAGTATCAGAATGATGGGTCGATTCATCTTTATCCTCAATTGTAAGACAGAGAGACCAATTTCTTCCCTACCTCCAAGGTTCCCCAATTTTATCCAAACAACCAGATCCTTACTGTTAGTAAGAACTCTGCCTTAGGTAAAATTATGACTATATCCAGAGGAGAATAATGGAAAAAACACTGCTTTTGCAGTGGAATGCTATCTTAGCTACTTAATCCAACGTGACATGAGACAAGTCACTTAACCACCCTGACTTTCAATTCCCTCACCTGTTAAACGAGTGATTTGGGCTAAATGGATGCTTGAGGACCCTTCTTGTTCTAGATCTATAATTCTAGAACTCGTTAGGTTCCTTCCAACTAGAAGATGTTGTGTTTGTATTCCTCAACCTTTACTTGCCTCAATGAATATAAGGGGAAAAATATTAAACAAAGCTTCCAGTGAGGCAGAAAAACACTAGAGTCTTTTGTCCAGAAGCAGCATAAAAAAATGAGATTTTTTTTGGACATGTTTAATGGCATGAAATCTCATGTCTCTCTTTCCAAAGCCAAAAGGTTTTTCTCTGCCTGACTCTCCCTATTTACTCAGCATCCCCCTGTACCCCTTTTAGGGCCAAGGCTTTCCAACTTCCCTCCTCCTTCTAAGTCAACATTCTTTTTAAAAAAGAAACAATGCTTGAGTTCCCTCATTAAACACTTTCCTTAGCAATGTGCCATAGCTCCCCTCTATCCCTTACAGATTAAACAGACTATATTCCTTTCTGAGGAACATATCGTCTAAACAGAATTTAGCAAGGCTTACAGAGAATTAAAGTTTTTCCAGCACAGATTTTGTGCAGTTTATATTGATTTAATTAAGCCAGTTCAACAGGGAGGATGATTAAATAGTTAAGATATTTAAAATAATGATTTAGTACTGACAAGATATTATCCTTGTTTATTGTCTAGAGGCTGAAACAATAACACAGCCGTGGATGTGCTCCTCACTTTAATGAAACTTTATGAGAACAGCCGAAGATGCATTCAAAGAGAAATTTATCCACAGAGTTTTCATTAATTTAAAATGTTCAAAAGAGGTCAGCACTTTTATGTCTGCCTAGTTCTTCATGCCTGGTGACAACCAATAGCCGCATTCTTTATCTACTAGACTAAATGATGAAGAGACTATAAAGAGGTTTCCAAAAAAGGCTTCTTCAATCAAGGACAAGATGTAGTCTTTGAGGAAGATCTTTGGTAGAAATCAAGGAAGTAGGAGGTAGGTTATTTAAAGGTATGTTATTTAAAGCTGTTCCTTATGTACTTTGAAGAGAATGCGTTGTTCTGGGGTTTGTGAAGAAATACTCAGAGAAAGCTGAGATTAGTCTCTATTTCTATAGCCCAAAGTCAAAGATGTTTTCTTCCATTTGTTTTTTCAGTCTGTATCTTGGCCTGTCAATCTATCTGTCTCTTTCTGTGTTGTTCTCTCACACACATCTCAGATTACCCCCACACCTGCAGTGCATTCCTTGTGAGAGGAAATCCCTCCCCTCCTTTCCCTCCTTCACATTCAGGTTCAAGTCTGGGACCCACAGAGGTAAGTATAAAGAACAGAGAAGTTTGTAGAGTCTTTAAAAATTGTGCAGTGTTTCAATTTCTGCCATGGCCAAAGGACTGCTACCTATGCTTGAAGTAAATGTTTACCAGGAAATAAGGTAAAAGGCATTTGGAAAATATCTCTTTATTTTCTAAGCTATCATGGAGAGTGGGGTTAAGCTAATGAATAAATGAAGTGAAGTACTGGGGATGAAAAGCAAAAGTAAAAACAGTTCCTACTCTCAGGGTGCTCCCATTCTAATGGGAGAGACAAATCATGGACAATTTCAGCTACCATCGGATGGAAGCTCATGGTTCTTAAGGTCTAGTACCTAGCAGATGACAAGACCTCTTACTGTCTGGCATTTCCATGGATAAAATAAAAGAGATTTCTTTTCTGGGTCTTTAATAGTTGTTTCAATGGCTCCTGCAGGACCACTTGGCAGCTGCATTTCCTTAGGAGTTGCTTCCGAGGTAATGGCTGCAGATGCTGGGACAGAAGATTTGGGGTTCAAGGTCCTGAGAAATCTCCATTACTGCGTATCGCAAGGTGGTAGTCAAGGTAGTAGTAGTTGACTTGCCAGGTAAATGCTGCCTTGTCTTTCCTTCAGGATTGCTTTTCCTGTGACTGATAGTTTATTGGTATTTAGTAAAGATGGCTAGCTGTTTCTACTCAGGAGCCTCCTCCCAGGAGACTGACAATGAGGGCTGGATTGGAAGTAAGTCTTATGGTATAAGAGGTGCTGTGATTCCCAGAGTTCTTGGTGGGAAAAACAGGGAAAAGGGATCTGAAGATGCAGAGTAGACTCCTGGTCTGATCCATTCAAGAGAATGGATCTTGTAAGTTTGTTATGAAGAGAACAAAGGGCAAAAAATATATATATATATCCAGATCTCTCAGAGCTAAGTGACAATTAGGAAGCTCTTCCTAAAAAAAGGAACTATTCTCTCAAAAGGAACATAGCTGCTTGGTTTTCAAAGAATGATGATGTGGATCCACCTGAAGAGGATGGATTCTATCCAATAATGATCAGAGAAAAAGGGGATAGATAGTAATGGTTGGGTGACTTGGTTGAGGCCACTATTGGAAACTGGAGAACAATGAAGTCCTGATATCTCTTAGAATGTATATAGGGGAATTAGGGGAATATTTGATCAATTTGAGCTCTCCAATTACCCTGAGGTGATCATGAGGCATAGTCCATATAGCTTACCTAAATTTTAGTGAAACTTTTGACAGTGTCCCATATGACTCTTGTAGGAAAGATTAGAACTAGATCAGTGGTTCTCAACCTTTCTAATGTCCCCATGCTTTAATATTCATATGTGGGCGTATCTGCATGTGGGCGGCCCTGCCTGGAGACAGGTAGAGGAGCAGTGTCTCACTTCCTAAGGCCAGAAATATGTTTTCTGATGGTCAACCCCTGTGAAAGTGTCATTCAACTCCCAAAGGGGTCACGACTCACAGGCTAAGAACTGCTGAATTAAATGATAGGATAGCTAAGGGAATTCAGAATTGGTTGAAGCAATGCTACTGTCTCTACAGATCAATGTCAGCTTGGAAGGTCGTCCCCAGTGGAATGCACCAGGTATTTGCTTGACCCAGTGGGATTTAACATTTGTACAAATGGCATGGATGAAGCCATAATTGGTATGCTGATGAAATTTGAAGATGACAAAGTGAGGGTAGGGGGAATATTTAACATCAGAGGTAGGTTTTACATCCAAATCCTTCAACTCCTGAGCTCTGAAACAATGCTTTCCACTATGCCATACTATCCCCTACTGAAGTCCATGACTAATACATATACGATATTTATAATCCATCACTCAAAAACCAGACTTATTTCCTAGTTTAGAAAATATAAAGTAATGATTTGAGATTCTTCATCATTAACACAAGACTCAATTTCATTTATTGTCATTTTCTTACAAAAGTTTCCCTTTTCTGGAATTCCAAAGGGAAACTTAAAATTAATCTTAGAATTATGGGGCAAACAGAATACAGAAAGAGAAAATGATATATACTCCTGAATACAGAATAAAATTAATAGCTACTTACACCATGAGGAGTAAATTGTACCATACTATTTTAATACTGGAACTTGATTTGGAATGCTTTAATTTAGGCTTCCTGATAAAAAGCCTATTTTTGACTTCCTAAAATGAACTATAATTAATTTTACTATAGACTTCACTAGTGGTAGTGCTAAGAGCTGATTATACATTATAATGATACAAGATAGAGCAATTTAAAACAATGTTTTATTACATCTAGAGAGGAACCATTGCATGGACTGCATTCAGAAAATACTTTCCCCTGAGAATTAGGGCTATGACTTTTTGGTCAAATCTTATGTCAGCATTTGATAAATCTCTGTTAGAGATGGTCTCATAACTCATATTGTTTACAATTATTCCCAAATGTAATATAATCCTCAGTTATTTTTATGTGAAATATGAAAATCTATGAAATATTCATGGCATATATATGTATATGAACATATATGCATATATATACATATATATGCACATACATACGTACATAAGAGTGAGGACTGTTCATGCCATTATCTATGGATTAATTCAAATTTGATAGAATTATCTCTCTCTAGAGATAGATTATGGAAGACTTTTAAGAGATCAGATTTCCATACTGACTTTAAACTTAATCAGCTATTTCATAATTATTTGAAGACTGCTACTCAGAATCCCATAGCTCTTCATTATTCACAACAGTAAGAAAAAAAACTATATGAAACCTTTTTAAAAAAAAATTAAGCAATGGCAAAAAGTTTCAGTATTTCTGAACTATTTTATTTTGGTTTTGTGATAAAAATATAATCTTTAATATCTTTTTCAATATCCTTTTTGACTCTAGACTTACTAGCATATATGAAATTAGAGATAGGAAATATGCATATTTTTTCTTTTAATTTAAATGCATTTTGTCTAAAGTTGCCTTTGAGTAAATTCTGTGCATATCTAATTATATGCCTGCAGCACCTATCCAAGATATACTGGTGAAGTAACTTAATGTTCTGCCTATCTAGGTGAATGACATAATCATTTTTCATTCTCTATTGTCTCATGAAGTATAAATTCCTCTCTCTATCTCTATTTGTCTTTATTTCTTTCAGTCTCTCTGGCTCTTTTTTTTTCTCTTAGCTTTATAGATTTTCCTAAGAGGATCCTGTAACATTCTAGGAACTGATGTAACTGTCTCAAAGAGTTTTGTAAGTTTAAATAAGATTTTTAAAAAATCAATAAAATGTGTATTATTGGTATTGGTGGATTAGTGCCATGCATCTGGGAATAAAATATTTGGAGACTCTTAACATCTGTAAAGACCATATTTTTGAGTCTGTATATGACATATTATATGACACTAGCAACCAATTTAGATGAACATGAGTCTATCTATTATATACTTTCCTTGATGTAGGTACTCAGTGGATTATTAAAGAATGTTCTCTTTCAGTTTATCTGCCCTAGAATCTAGTATAAATAGGCATGATGTAAAAGGGAATCATAGTTGTTTTGGACTACATGGCCTTCAAGGCCCCCTGTTTCTAAGGCTCAATACTTCTATAATATTTGTACAAGAGGCAATTTTAGGATAGATACAAAGGTTGAATTTTGTATTATTGGATAAAATGATTGTTTAACAAACAATAAAATACAGACACTATAGCACAGCAGTTCTCAACCTGTGGTTCGCAACCCCTTTGGCTGTCGAACAGGGTCACCTAAGACCATTGGAAAATACATATTTCCAATGGTCTTAGGAACCAAGACATCACACCTCTATCCATCTCCAGGTGGGTCAAGCCCACATGCAGATATGTCCAAATACAAGTATTGTAGGATCTTATGGTCTTTATGTCTATGTTGTTTAGTTGACCAAAAGATTTCATCTGAAGAGAGAGTTTTTCCCTTCAGAATATGACTTTCACCAAGGGTCATAGAGGAGTAAAGAAAGATAAATACAGGGTCTGGGTGTGGCTTTGTTCTGTGGTATTCACTTTCAAAGAGTAAAGAAAAGGGGATAAAAAGGGAATATATTAGAGAATAAATGCAAAAGTAGAGGGAGGAATTTATTATTTCTTATTTGTGCATACTAGGTGAATATATACACATGGAGTTAAAGGTTAGGGGGTAGACATATGATAAACTTCACTCTTATCCTAATTGGGCAAAAGAAAATTGAAAGCATGTACACTTTAATAAGGATGGGAAAGAAGAGGATGTTCAAGAGCTGAGGAGAGCTGGAAGAAGGTTTAAAGAGTAGAGAAGAGATAGAAATAGAATAATCGTCAGCACAACATTTGTTTTACTCAGTTATGGAGGTCAGCCTGATCATAAAGGAGCTATGAAAAAGAGGATGAAAATGTCAGAACAAACAATGTAGGCATGCAATGGATAAAGAGAGGAAGGACAAATAAGTAGTATCAAACCACTGAAGTTATGGTATCTTGATTGCTCATAAAGTCATTAACCTCGATTTGCTTTAATCTAAATTTGAAGGAATTATTTTCTTCAGTGAACTTTTGAAATTTCTTTTCCATCTGGCCAATTCTTCTTTTTTAAGGCATTCTTCTCCTCATTGGCTTTTTGGACCTCTTTTGCCATTTAAGTTAGTCTATTTTTTAAGGTGTTATTTTCTTCAGTCAGGCTGTTGACTAACTTTTCATAATTTTCTTGCATCATTCTCATTTCTCTTCCCCATTTTCCCTCCACTTCTCTTGATTTTCAAAATCTTTCTTGACGTCCTCCATATCTGCGACTAGTTCATATTTTTCTTGGAGGCTTTTGATGCAGGAGTTTTAACTTTGTTGTCTTCTTCTGGTTCTATGTTTTGATTATCTTTGTCACCAAAGAACAATTCTATGGTCTGATTTTTCTTCCTCTGTTTGCTCAACTTGCCACCTGAGTATTTGACTTTTGAGCTCTTTGCCACAGTAAAACTCTGCTTCCAGAGTGGAGAGTACTATGTCCCAAATGTCTGGGGTTTTTCACAGCTGTTTTCAGAGATTCTTCTGGACACCTGCATCAGAACTGTGAGGAGGACTACCTTTCCACAACCTCAACAAGCTCTGCCATGTTAGCACTACTCCCCCTAGGACTGTTACCCAAGACTATGACTCAGATCCAAGTAGGGCAAAGCAGGAGAATTCTGCCTCAGCACCAGCAAAGAGAGTCCTGTGATTACTCTCTTGACAATCACTTGGTCCTCCCACTATTTGTGGGCTTAGACCTTTGAAAGCAGTTGCCTGAGCAGCAGCTGTAGCTGCCACCACCTCCACCACCACTGTGAGGGCAGGGGCCAGACTGTGCTCTTCTCTCATTCAGAATCAACAGAGTTCCCCCACTGACTTTTACTTGCTCTTTTGTGTTTATGGGTTGAGAAGTCTGGAAACCTCCACAACTGCCAGTGATTCAGTCTCCTGAAGTCTGCTCTGGCCAGACGACTGAAATTATGTACTACTATTAATGGCTCTATTCTCTTTCTTTGTATACCTTCAGTTTCTTTGTAAAGAGAGGAGTAGGAGGTGAGACAATTATGTTCAAAAATTAACAGATAGGCCCAGAACCAATATGGATGCAAGAAAAATGAGCAGACAACAACAAAAAAGAACCTGACTATAAAAAACTACTATGGTGACAGGGAAGATCAAGTCACAAACTCAGAAGGCAATAATGCTGAAACAGCTATAAACAAAGCCTCAAAGGAAAAAAAAAACATGTGAAGCAGACACTGTCCCCACAAGAATTCCTGGAATGGATAAAAAATGATTTTCAAACTCAAATAAGAATGGTAGGGGAAAACGTGGATAAAGATATGAGAGCTTGAAGAAAATTAAGAACAGAAAATTAACATCTTGGTAAAAGAAGCACAAAATAATGCTAAAGAAAGTAATAACTTAAAAAAATCACAGAATTGGCCAAATGGCAAAAATCAACTACTGGAAATATTTTTTTCTTTCCTTCCTCCTCTATTCCTTCCCCTTTCTCTTCTTTTTCTTTATTGTCTTCCTTCTTTTTCTTCTTTCTCTTTCTTTTTATTTCACCCCATCTTCCTCAGACTGGAAGTACACAGGCAACATATGTACTCATTACTGATATGCACAAGAACTTTGTTTCTTACTTTGGCCTTTTTGCTCCTCCTTAGGCAACCTGGTGACTCACTCCTGCAGCCCCTCTCTTGGAGCTCAGATGTTAATATCAAAATGAGTGAGAACACCTTGGCATAACTCACTGTAGTTCAGAACCTAGCCTCAAGGGGTCTGCCAGCTTCAACTTTGCTGATAGCAAGGATTATAGGCATGCATGATCAACCTGACCTGAATTTTTCAGTCATAGCAACTCATGGAGATTGTTTCTTAAGGCATGAAGAGATATTTGAAGAAATGAGAATCTTCTCTGGTGGAAGGAGTACCCATACATGAAAGAAAAGAAGTGTGAAGCAATGAGGTATGGGCAAAGCACTGTTCTAGGTACCAGGAATATAAAGAAAAACAATTATACAATGCTTGCCTACAAAGAATTTACATTATAATAGGGGGATGTGTTGTTGTTTGTCCTTCATTCTCACAGAGGATCCTGACATTCACTTGCAAGTGAACTGGATTTAAGTGAGGGCAGGCTATGCAAGATCATCAGCTTCACTTTCTCCTCCAGAGCAATTTGGATCTAGTGGGACAATTTAGATCAGAATGACTGGAGATGATCCCAGATGCAGTGGGAGAACTTGGCATTTTAGAAGGGGCGGAGTCAAGATGGCTGCGTAGAAACAGCAAAGCACCACAGCTCCCACACAAATACGCTAAAAAACTCATAAAATGGGAC
>CM053594.1:188037275-188063684 GCA_028646575.1 Pseudocheirus occidentalis
AAAAAAAAAAAAAGAACTTGGCATTTTAAAAGTTTCCAAATTCTCACTTTGACTCAGGCAACACCTGTTCAGTGATAAACACCAGCTAAGAAATGAGACAAGGATGAATGGCCCCTTATGATGTATCCACAAATAAGTATAGAGTTTAATATAAGGCAAATGAAAGATCAGGACAATGTTCTCTAAGAAAATTTTAGGAGGATGTTATGGGAATCTGAAGATCTTCCCTGCCCCTAGGCCCCTTGATAGGCTTAAGTGACTCTGAGAACCTTCACTGATTTGAAAATATATTCTGCCCCCTAATAGGTTGAATGTGGTCACATGGAGCCTGTGTTGGGAAGCTCATTTTTCAGCAACACCCACAACTTATTGCTTTGTGATTAGATAGTTGGTCAAAAGGGTTGTGACATTCTCTGATCCAGGAGAAGGCTATAAATACCCTGATGTGAGTTTTTGCTTTGGGTCTCACTTTGGAAAGAGTTGTCTGATTTGGCCAGAAGAGACTCTAGGTAGCCGTTGAGATCCCCCGGGCTTTGAAAACCCAGATGTTGATGCTTCCCTCTCTGGTAACCATCTAGGTATGAATGTAATGGTCAGACGGCTGGAAGCCCATCTGCTGATCTGTTTCTTTGTCTGCTTGTAACTTCTGTTTGTATTGTGTTTATATTCTCTGAAGTTCAGGGTATTGACTTTCCCCCTGAACTAGGTAAATGATATATGTCTGATTAAAATAAGATTGTTAACTCATTTTGAGTTGCTTTCCTTTAGAAAAGCAGATCTAAGAATCTGTACTAGCAGACATCCTGAGTATGCTAGGGTGCTTGCTGATACAGAGGAAAAGAAAACTTTTATTTAAGAAGGGATAATGGAGGAGGTGGAAACTCAGATGAATGAAGAAAAAAAGGAGCATTTTAATAGGTAGAGATGAAAAGGAAATTAGTGGGCATGGGAGATCATAGTCATGGACTTAGAGATAAAAGGGAGCACAAAGGCCAACTCTAATTTATGCATAAACATCAGAAAACTGAGGTGTCGAAATGTGATCCAGAAACAGCTATTAGTTCAATTTAGCTAAAGTACTGATGTACATGAATGGGAGTAGGTAAAATGCCTGGTAATTTAGGATAAAAATTTTTGTGGGCCTTAAATGTCAGGTTAGGAATTTTTCTATTTTATCATTAAAACAATAGGGAGAGGTGGCAAGATGGTACAGTAAATAGAGCATTGGCTTTGGAGTCAGGAGGACCTGAGTTCAAATCTGGACTCAGACACTTAATACTTTATTAGCTGTGTGACCTTGGGCAAGTCACTTAACCCCAATTGCACTGCCTTCCCCCCTCCAAAAAGCAAAAAAAAATTAATTAAAACAAAAGACAATAGGGAATCACTCAATGTTTTTTGAGCAGGAAGACTGGGAAGATCATCTTGGTAGTAGTAATCCAATAACAGTAAAATGAGAAAACAGGGTTTTTGGTTTCCAATTACCTGTTCTTTCTTATTCTCTCCATTAACTGGTCTTCCAACTCTAGTCCTTCTCCATAATGAAAGTACTTTGAGGACCTTAAAATACTATTTAAACATTATCATAAGTGGGAAAATGTAGAAACATTTTATAAATATGTAATGAGTTTGTAACAACTGCTATAAAAGAAAATGAAAGCTCCCTCCTGAGACTGATTATTGCTAAAATATACATCTGTAGGAAGCCAGGAAGTATAATGGACAGAAAGGTGGGACTAAAGTCAGGAAGACCCAAGTTCAAATCTAAGTTCAGAACTTATTAGCTCAGTAAATCTTAGTGTGTTGATCTTTGTCTCAGTTTCCTGATTTGTGAAATAGATAATAGCACTTGCCTTCCAATGTTGTTGTATGGGTGAAATGAGATATTTGTGAATTTCTCATCATAAAATGCCATATAAATATTAGCTATTTTTTTTGTAGGAGGGAAGGCAGGGCAATTGGGGTTAAGTGACTTACCCAAGGTCACACAGCTAGCAAGTGTTAAGTGTCTGAAGCTTAATTTGAACTCGGCTCCTCCTGACTCCAGGGCTGGTGTTCTATTCACTGCCCCACCTAACTGACCCAATATTAGCTATTATTGTCATCACCATCATCCTCTCTGGCATTAAAGTTAGTTGGGCTATAAATTGGATCAGAGACTTGTTCTTGTCAAGTCAAAACCTAATTAAGAGAAGACCAGTCTACTATAATGTGTTATTTCCCTTATTTTATAGTTTTCTTAAATTATTGTATAATAGGGAATTATTTTAGACAATTTCAGAAAATATATTTCAAAGTCAAATAATGTACTTAGTCCATATGCCCTGTAGCACTGTGACAGGGAAAAAGATTTGCTTGGGGAATAGAATTGTTAACATATGCATGAATATGGCTGCCTGTTGGGAGGAACCATTTTGTGAAGCTCATTGGAAATCTTTACCTTTTTCCTAGAAGACCATCTGTAAAGCCTTCTTCTGGTGTCAGACGTTTCCCATGGCATCAAAAGAGAACACAAGTGACTGTAATCCATAGTACTGGTGAGATAGAGAAGGACAGAAGAAGCCTAAGTGCTCCACCTAGAGTATAAAGGAGCCAAGTGAAAGAGAAGTCAGGAGGAACCATTTACTAGAGGTGATGAGAGCTCTCTTTTGGAATACACTTCCCAGTCTGAAACAGATGGATCAGGGAGACACCCTAGGTTTGCACTGCTTGCAAACTGAGAAATTGCCTCTCATTGAGCTCTCCCCCTCAGCTTCATCAACCTAATCAAAATACTGAAGTAATTCAGTGAATCTCCAGGATGGATTAGAGCAATTATGAATGTCACCTGGAAAATGCTGGAATAATGAGCATGCCATCAGCAGCTTAATCATTCTTCAGCAAAAGATTTTTGAGGCAATGATTTTTACTTTCTCAATTTGTGCTTCCTTTATTAATAATAAGGTGTGATCATTGCCCTTTTCTCACACTTTATGGTTTATAAATTACTTATTTTTTTAGCAATAACACTGGAAACCACATAATACAACATTATTATCTCTATTTTGCAAATGGGGAAACTGAGGCTCAGAGAAGTCACATTTCTTACCAAAGATCACAGTGGTTACTATTGCTATAGCTTGGACTCAAAATTCTTATTTCCAGACTCTTAGTTCAATATCCCTTCCACTACATGATGTTATTAGTGTTATGGGAACATCATATATTACATATGTCTTCTGTGTTTCTCAATTACTATTAGAAAAGGGCCCCTTATTTGTTTCTCTCTATTTCCTTCCACAGGCTCCTCTCTCCATTGCCAAAGTGTATTCATAATAAGGTCAGTCCTCAACTTTTTAAGAGCTTACTAAGGAACTCATTGTCTAGGTTACAGCTCTGTCACATTTGTAGCACTGGATAAATCATTTTATCTCTTTGAGACTCAGTATTTTCATCCATTAAATGGGATTAAGAGGAAGGTAGGAAACATTGTTTCTATTATGTGTCAGGCCCTGTGCCTCCTTTAACCCTCATTATAACTATGGGATGTATGTACTATTATTATTCCCCATTTTACTGATGAAAGTAAGGCAGGCAGAGGTGGAAAGACTTGCCCACACAAGCAGTGTCTGAGCCTATTTTCAGATTCAGTTCTCCTAACGTGAGGCCCAGAGTTGTGTCTGGTATGTCACCCAGGTAGGGCCTCTAACCCTACTTAGAATATCTACCCTCACAAGATTCTCATGAGGATGAAAGTGAAAAAGGCACATGAAAGAGCTTTGTGAATTCTAAAGTGTTATATGAATGCTACCTAAAATTGTTACCATTTTATTTTCTTATTTTCTCCTCACATTTTCACATTTCTCTGTCACTAAAAGTCAACCAGGAGGTCAGAAAAGAGAAAGATATTGAACATATATAAGCTAGTTTGATGCTTTGTGGATAGAAATTGGACCAGGGAAAAATGAATGTGTATCAAGTAAAATTGGTCATTTTCATTTATCTCTATACTTGAGAATCATTAGCAATACATTGCTGGTTACATCTCTATATCCCCATTCTTTCCTAATTACTCAAATATTCTCATTCAAATGAGATAATATTGTAAAGCACTTGGCGCATTGCCCTGGCCCATAGTGGACAAGAAATGCTTGTTTCCTTTTCCTGCTGCTTACTACAAAGAAAATTTTCATTTAGTCCCTAACTGGTCTTTACTCAGCCCCTTTCATCTCAATCCCAATCCTCTCACAAAGACATTTTGTGTTTTCCAGACTGATTTTCAGGATTCTTCTTGCCTAGCAATGGTCCTAGTACTCTTCTAATAAAGACACCAGTTGCTTTCTTTTAAACTCCAAAAAAGAGTTGATCAGATAATAATAATTGTAGGGTAGAGTGGTTACCAGGAACAAACAGATCGTTCAGACCTCTAATTGTATGAGTCACTGCCAGCAATTGGTAGTAATGGTGAAGGATAGATCTTTTAGAATATTGCTGACAGGTCAATATCTATTATAGACCATTGGGGGAATTATATAGAAATTGATGCTGTTTCATTTCTCCTCCTCATCCAGTATTAGGATTTTTTAAAATTAAAACAAAACTGATTGTGCTTTTAAACAGGTTTTTAAAAAATATATAGCATTTCTTGCTAATCCCACCATTATTCCCCCAAAATCAAATGTTTAAGAATTGTATTTCATCTCTATACAAGAGCTGGGAAGTCTAGTCAATTTGGAATCCTAGAAGTGTATAGTGAGAGCCATGTTTCATCAACATGAATAATTAATTACAGAAGGACATGCAATATTCATAGCTAGAAATCATTATACCAAGAAAGCAGCAAAAAGAGGTAAGCTTCAAATACACAGTAATATTAATGATTTAGTCACCCATCTGCTTATACTTTATGTATGTATAGATTTAACATACGAACAGTACATATATGTATATATCTATAGAAAGATCTTTGCACAAATACACATTTATGCATATTATGAAACATAAGCTTATAGCCTGAATACCAGTTCTGGATTCCTCAGGCTATATAGCACCCCTCGGTCACACTCAGGGTTTGTGTGAGAGAGTAGATTGTGTTACTTGAATTGACTGTTTTCTGGTGGGGGATGAAGGGGTAGGGCTTGGGTTCGGGAGGGTTGTTCTTTATAGCTTTATTTTAAACTTGTTCCAGTAATGAAGCAACTGTTATTTTGGGAGCAGGAGCAGTTGTTCAATTTAGTTACACCACCTGGGAATGATTTATATTACTGGAGCTTTTCGATTTTGCAGGAAGGAATTATGGTGATGGGTTCTAGAAAACCCATTAAATAAATAAATATTTCCCCAGCAGATGTTACTCTGCAGTGCCCTCCACTTAGCCCCCAGCCAATACCCACTTGCAAGCTTAGGTGTTTGCCTCTAGTGGCATCAATTAATGTTATAGCATTTTGTTGATGATAGTTGATGAAGTTAAAACCAACAGCTATTTACACAATGCAGATGAAGCTGGAAATGGGTCAGAAGAACAATACTTCTTAGAGACCATTTGTCTTGTCAGAAACCTATCACATATTCCCATATGCTCTTGCACTCTGAGAGGGAAAAGTGGGGTTTTCAGTGTCTCACAGTCTGTCTAAGAAGTGATCCTGAGACTTCACCCCCTCAGAATGCCAAAGATAGATTGCTTTCAAAACCAGGAGCCTCATTAGGATGTCTGGAGGAATGGAAAGTAACTTCACATAAGGTGAACTACGTTTACTGAGTGTAGATTTGGAGTGCTGGTTAAAAAGCCTGTCCCTAGGATTAGGGGGATTCCAGGACAGCTTTTGAAACATTATATTATTCCCCTTGTGACTCCAAGAACAGGGACATACAAATGAGCTGATTGGGGTAAAGTTGATCATCTCCTAGTCCTCTGACATTATGCCTCCTGTCTTTTCAAACTGAATGATTAAAATGTAATCAAGGCAAAAAAAGAAGAATCTATTCTACTGTATCAAAAAACAAAAATGTATTTTTTAAAGAAATAAAATACTATAGATTAAAGCCATGTTGCCCCAAGATGAGTTATGTTTTAAACAGTATTAGTCATTTCAAATCAAACTTCTCCTTCTTCTTCATTATTAACAAAAAATATGTGGTGCCTATTGCTAAATATAAGGTCAATATTTATATCTATACATGTGATAAATGGGTAGCAATGTGGAGCAATGGATACAGTGCCAGGCCTGGAGTCAGAAATACCAGAGTTCAAAATTCTCCTCAGACACTTACTAGCTATGTGACCCTGGGCAAGTCACTTAACTCTGTTTGTCTCAGTTTCCTCATCAGTAAAATCAGCTTGAGAAGGAAATGGCAAATCATTTCCACCCAGTTTCTTTGCCAAGAAAACCCAAATGGGGTCACAAAGATTTGGACATGATTGAAATGACTGAACAACAAAATGTAATATATAAACTTATATGTGTATGTGTTGTATATATATGTGTGTGTGTATGTGTATGTATACACACACATATAGCATATGTATGTCTATGTGCATGTGTGTGTGCAATAGTATATGCATATATGTATATGTACAGATATTGACATGGGTATTTATGAATATGAATATGTGTATCTGTACATGCCAAGGTTTTGGGGTTTTTTTTTTTCAGTTTTTTTCAAAAGCTTGACATATCCATATAGAATCCAAAGTCACGTAGGGAGTTTTCAGGAAGGAAATTCCCAATACCAGTGTAGATCAGCTACTGTTCTACAATATAGAGTCCAAGAGCTGGCTAAGCATATTTAGGAGTTAAGTGCTCTAAGTTAGCATAGTTTAGTATATATGAAAGACAGGACTTGAATTTATCTCCTTGTGTCAGAAACTAGTCCTAATCTCCTATTCCTCTTTTGTTAGAAAAATCCCATTGTGTTTATAAATTTGAACTAGGTAAAATCTCTGCCCTACAGGAGTTTACTTTACAATACAAGGGCAATATTGTAATGTTGTAGATTTAGACTTGGCAGGGACCTTAAAGGTCATCTATTCCACCTCCTTCATTTTACAAATGGAGAAAGTAAGGTTTTGAGAAATTAAGGGACTTATTCAGGCTGCACAGTTAATGATTGGCACAGTTTTTAAACTCCTACCTTCTGACTTGAAATCCACCCCTCTTTCACTTGCTTTAAACAGCAGATTGATTTTGATTCTAGCATTATATGCATGCTAGGAAAAATTTGGACAGTTTAGGGTACTACATTAATTTTGTTATTCCCTTTGTGTTCTATTCAGTGCCTTGTATTAGATATGTAATACAGGAGTACCTCATTTATCTAACATCATATTGGAATGAGGTGATTTTATCTATCTATCATCTATCTATCTATCATCTATCTATCACCTATCTATCTATCTATCTATCTATCCATCTATCTATCTAATCTACCTCCTATTACCTCTCTATCTCTCTATCCCTATATCTATCTAATCTGTCTCTCTCCACTCACACACACACACGTGTTGTGTGTGTCTGTGTATGTATATGTATATGTGTGTGTATATCCCAAACAACTAAAATGGAAAGTTGTTATTATGTTGTTATTGGGTCATTTTTTCAGTCATGTCCAACTCTTTGTAACCCCATTTGGGGTTTTCTTGGCAGTGATACTGGAGTGATTTGTCATTTTCTTCTCCAGCTAATTTTACAGGTGAGGAAACTGAGGCAAATAGGGTTAAGTGACTTGCCCAGGGTAACACACTAGTAAATGTGTAAGGCCATATTTGAATTCAGGAAAATGAGTCTTCCTTACTCCAGGCCTGATATTCTATCCACTGCACCACTTAGCTCCTGCAATTGGCAACTATCATCAATTATTATACTGTGTTGTGAACCAGTGATTTTTTTTTATGTTTCCTCAGCACCAGGCCATTAGATGTTACTATATGCTATTTTTATAGCCTTCCCTTTTCTAATTTTGTGCTTTTAATCTTCTTTGAGCCTATTCTCAGTAAAAACAGAGTTGAAACTTGTTAGACCTGTATGTAAATGAAGAGTTAATGAGCTTCGAATTGTAGCCTTAGGACATTTCCAACAGAGTCAATAATAATAATAGCTCACATTTGTGTATGGCTTTGTCCTTTATAGCTCACATATCCATTATCTTATTCCATCCTCACAACAACCCTGTAAGTAGAATGAAAAGACAGATGAGGACATTGAAGCCCAGAGAGGCTGTAACATTCTCATGGTAAACCAGCTAATCCCAGCATAATTTTTTAATGGACTTGCTGGCATTTATTCTGATGTGATTCAGAGAGACTTTTTGCTTAATTCCTGATTTTAGATGCCTTGTGTTGCTGAGAGGCTGGCTCCTGAACAAATGGGTTTTAAATGGTTTTGAGCATGTCAGATATTTTAAGAACATTTTTTACTTTTCTCAATGTAAAACAACATAAAACAGAGAGATGTATGCTTGCTAAAGATGTTTGCCATGGACAGGAATGGAATCTAGCATGGAATCCAAGTTGAAGATGGATTCCCAATGGATAGTAAAATAATCCACATATTCCCCTTTGTAGATGACATTGCACTGTTTTTGTCAAGTCCTGGAATATTGCATACCTATAACCAGTCAAAAAATGTTGACTTTACAATATACACAAGGAAAACCAAATGGATGAAGAGTGTCTATTGCCAAGGTTTGGACATATAGTTCTATGGACAGACTATAGAGTCTGCCCATCAGTGTAGGTAATAATATCTATATCTAGATATGTATAGTCTATTCATGCATATTTGTATTTGTATGCATATTAATATGTGTATACAAAAGATAGATGTCTGTCTATGCATGTATGTATGCACACATGCATGTATATGTATGATAGTTAATACAAAAGGATAATGAGTTAGACCTAAAATTTAACTAAAAGAGGAGGGTTTACTGAATTGATTTCAAGAACTGTCAAAATTCCCGCAATGACTCCAAGTTTCTCCCAGAAACAGAGGCCTATCTATTTCTTTAATACCAATATTCTACCAGCATTGCTATATGAATATGTGGTAGAGAACATAGCAGTGTCCAAAGAAATGAAAATTATTATAATACAACAGTGAATTGGAGAAGCACATGGTAGGTGTAAATAGGCTGTAACATATAGACATCAACATGAAAATGTAAAGTAGGAAGGAAAATTCACCTAGTACCATGGCAAGAGCGAGTAAGCTTAAGTGCTCCACTCAGAAAATCAACAGAGAATTAAATTCCTTTGGGCACCAATCCCTAGGAAAAGTTTTGAATAATTCTGGAATAGTAATTTGGGAAAAAAAACCCAACATTTTGTTTATATCATTTGTTTATTCAAATATGATAATGGAGTAGATTTATAATACTGAGATAAATAGACATTTTCAATGAAATTATTATTACAGACAACTTCATTGATTAATGGATTATTATGATTATATCAGCACTAATACCCATCAATAATCAACAGATTTGTAAATCTCACCTGTGTTGATCCATCTGTTCACAACCAATTGATTTTAACTGATGGTTACTGTCTTCCTCAGAGGAACTGTTATCAGTCATTTACCCATCAGTGTGAATGTGTTACAAATCCTTTCAAAAGAATAATACATCAAAATTGTGTTCACTGAGTTTAAGAAAATCACAAATAATTCTTCTGTCTGTGAAGCTGTTATGCTTGCACTATGTATATAAGGACATGTATATATACATATATGTATATGATATATATGATCTATGAACACATATATATGGATGCATCATAATTCTAGTTACCTATATCATCTTTACACATAAGGATGAGTCATATTCTCCCACTCCCAGTGATAAACCCAGAAAGAAAATAAAGTGCTTCTCATGTGACATAATTTCTAAATCCTTTCACCATACTGGTTGTAATCCTTTCACCATACTGGTTGTTCTCTTGGTGTTACCTATTAGTCTTCTAGTAAACAGCAAGAAAAAAAAAGTTAAACTGCATCAAAATCTTTATAATAAATTCTTCCACAAAATTTGCAGTATGCTAATATCATAATTGCTTTGATAGCTCTGCCTCATCCTTTTTTGAAATAAAGGAATGCTAAAGATATAGGCCTTGATAAAGCCATTAGAAAAATTAAAAATAGAAAAGATCTATGCACCTAGAATTGCTCATATGTAGGTGAGTGCCTGGACATGATATCTTTTTTTGGTGTTCCAGAATGACATAGCTTTCTAAAAAACTTTCAAGTGAGAATGAAATTATTACTGCTAAAGTTTCCCCCTCTTAAATTTAGACTTTGATTTATATTAAAATATTAATGTCCCTAGAGAGAATAACACTATTAGATAGTATCAGTCATTTATGCCACAGTATGAATGTGTTTTAAATCTTTTCCAAGGGGTAAATGAGGGAAAAAGTTTCAAGTTTTCAGAGGATAGTAAGGATGCCACTGTGGTTGAAGAAAAGCATAGGATAAAGTGGTTCAGGTTTCTGAATTCGATTTTATATATATATATATATATTGAGTTCCCATCATAGGTCACTTCCTGGCCATCTCCATATCATGCCACATGCATTCAAGGTGATCTCTGTCCTAAAACTTAGGCTTCCACCTCTGGGACCCTGGGCTTTAATTGATGAGAAGGACAAGAGGAAGAGATGAAGAAGAAAAGATGAAGGTAAGAAGACTGTGAGACAGAGGGAGATGGTGGGGGAAAGTGAGGGGAAAAGGAGAGAAGAATAAAAGGAAGCTTATTACAAAAATGATTTCATGGTTTGTATAAAAACTTGTTCAGCAGTTTAAAGTTAATTGATGTGAAAGACTATGTATTTTACTAATGTATAAAAAAATGAGAACATTCTCTTTGATTGTCTCAGAATTTGAGCAAAAAATTAATTGATATACAATCCACCAGTAGATAAAGAGAGAAGTGAGCATTGCATTTAGGCTACATATGGAAATATTTGTCTCTAACACCTCTTAAGTAGAAAAACCCAACAATTCAACAGCATATTAATGACATGTAGGAAGCTAAATGCCTAAGACACAAAGTATAATGCTGATCACTGGGAGAGACATATAGTTTGGCTATGGCAAGGTGCCTGCCTTTATACAGTCACAGTAAAGCTCACACAAGATTTAGCAACCATCACATTAAAGAAATGGGAGGCTTGGAAATGCATATTCCAAAAGACAAAAGCACTATGATTACAAGCAAAATTACCACCTATGCAGCAAAATGGAATATAATAATTCAAGGGAAAACAGAGATATTTAATGAAATATAGGACATTTAAGCATTCCTGATGAAAAAACCCAAGCTAAATAGAAAATTTGACTTTCAAATACAAGACTCCAGAAAAGCATAAAAAGTTAAACATGAAAGAGAAATAATAAGGTACTCAAATAAGGTTGAACTGTTTGCCTTTCTATACGGGAAGTTGGGACATGTATCTTTGAAGAACCTAACCTGTATTAGGGCAGTTAGAAGAATTCTACGTAGAAAATATGCAGGAATGAGTTGCTTATGTTGGAATGATGTAGAAAAAAAATAGGTGAGAAAGAGGAATGCCCTGGGAAAGGAGCAAAGGGAGAGGAAAAATTAGAAAAATTATCTCATATAAAAGAGGACTACAAGAAAAACTTTGACAATGGAGGGCAATGGGGGAAGAGGGAAGAGCTTGAACCTTACATCAAAATTGGTTCAAAGAGGGAAAATTAAGGGATAAGCAGGGAAAATTCATCTTGCTTTTAAAAAGCACCATAAATAAAGTAATAATAATACTAAACGTATCTGCATCAAATGGCATAACATCCAAATTCTTAAAGGAAAAATTAAATCAATACTAAGGAGGTGGTACCAAGATATCAGAATAAAGCAGGGAATCACCTGAGCTCTCCCAAATTTCCTTCCACAAAACATTAAAATAATGCCTCAAAAGGAATTCTGGAGTGCCATAATTAACAAAAGAATGGGGTGAAACAACTTTCCAGCCCACAACAACTTAGAAGGTTAGCAAGAAAGGTCTATCTTACTTACTGGTGATAGTGGAGTACAGTCCAGTGCAGGCAACACTCAAGAAACAAGCAAAAAGGCCCTGGGACCCTGCACCAAGTACCCAGTAGTTGGCCACAACTGATAAAAGTGAGCAGCAGACCTGATGGTAACTGAATCAGCAGCAGTGCCTTCTAGAGATCCTAGACCACAGATAGTAAGGGGATGAAACTGGTCAGAAGGAATTACAGGAGATCACTTAATAGTACCAGGTACAGGACTCTGTTGCATCGACTGTACATGGTTCTGGATCACAGTCCCAGGGAGAGGAGGAAGACCAAAAGGAGCAGGGACCCTGGTCATAGTTTAAAAGTGGACAAGATTACTTGTGATCACTTACAGGTCACAGCACAGGCCAGTAGAGTATTGACTATACCTCTCCTTATATTATACTACCTTGAAAGAAGTGAAACATACAGACCCCCCAAGAACTATTACTGAATACAGCAACATGAAAAATTTGAAGCTTGGAACAATGTCCCTTCCATCTTGGGAAAAGAGCTCAGTTTTAACATAAAGGTAAAGACAGTAAAAATAAATAAATATCAAAAAGAACCTGACCGTAAAAAGTTACTATGGAAAGAGATAAGATCAAAACAAAAACTCAGAAGACAATAAAAACAAAGCATCTATGTGCAAAGCCTAAAAGAAAAATATGAATTGGTCTCAGGCCTTGGATGTGCTCAAAAAGGATTTTAAAAATCAAATGAGAGGGGCAGCTAGGTGGCGCAGTGAATAGAGCACTGGCCCTGGAATCAGGAGTACCTGAGTTCAAATCCGGCCTCAGACACTTAACACAAAAAACTAGCCGTGTGACCTTGGGCAAGTCACTTAACCCCAACTGCCCTCCAAAAAAGCAAAACAAAAAAACAAAAAAAAAAATCAAATGAGAGAGGCAGAGGAAAAATGGGGAAAGAAATGAAAGTGATATAACAAAGAATCAACAGCTCTGTAAAGGAGACACAAAGATATTAAAGAAAATAACATCTTAGAAACAGATTAGGCCAAATAGTAAAAGAAGCACAAAAATTCACAGAAGAAAAGAATTCCTTATAAAGCAGAATTGGGCAAATGGAAGGGGAGGTACAAAAATTTGCTGAAGAAAATGCTTCCTTAAAAATTAGAACTGGGCAAATGGAGGCTAATAACTCCATAAAATATCAAGAAACAAAAACGTGTAAAAATAGGAGAAAGTGTGAAATATCTCGCTGGGAAAACAACTACCCTAGAAAAATATACTGAGGAGAGATAATTTAAAATTTATTAGACTACCTGCAAGCCATGATTAAGAAAATAAAAACCAAAATTTTGTTAGTGGAGGATTTCAGCTTTCCCCACTTGGAGCTAACTAAATTTAATGATAAAATAAATAAGAAAAGAGTTAAGGAGATGAATAGAATCTTAGAAAAGTTAAATGTAATAGACTGTTGGAGAAAATTGAAGTTTTTCTCAAACATAGCACCTTAACAAAAATTGACCAAGTATTAATGTATAACAAAACTTATAACCAAATGCAGGAAAGCAGAAATAATAAATGCACCTCTTTCAGGCCATAATACATCACACAATTTCATTCCATAAAGGGCCATGGAAGCATAGGTTCACAAACAATTGGAAGCCAAATGAACAAATACTACAGAATGATTGGGTCAAAAAACAAGTAATATAAACTATCATAATTATGTTAAAGAGAACGACAACAATAACACAACATACCAAAATAGTTGGGATGCAGTCAAAACAATACTTAAGGGAGAATTTCTATCTCTAAATGTGTATATCTAAAGAAAAAGCAGATAAAGAAATTCCATATGCAACTAAAGAAACAGAAAAAGAACAAATTATTAATCATGAAAATGGGAACCCTGAAAATCATAGGAGAGATTAATAAAATTCAAAGTAAAAAAAAATGAAGAAAAAGAAAATAAAACCAGTAGCTGGATTTTATGGGGGAAAAATTAACAAAATAGACAAAGCAGTAGTTAATTCAATTACCCAAAGAAAAAAGAAAAGCAAATTACTAGTATCAAAAAACAAAATGGGTGAATAAACCTCCAATGAAGATGAAATTAAAGCGATGAATTGGAGTTATTTTGCCCAATTATATGCCAGAAAAAACTTACAATCTAAATTAAATGTATGAATATTTATAGAAAAGATAATTTGCCCAGATTAACGAAAGAGGAAATAGAATATTTAAATAACCCTATCTTAGAAAAAGAAATAGAACAAGCCATAAATGAATCATCTAAGAAAAAATCCTGAGGACCAGATGGATTTACAAATGGAATCTGCCAAACATTTAAGGAACAATAATACAAATACTATTTAAACTATTTGAAAAAATGGGTAAAGAAGGAATCCCACCAAATTCCTTTTATGACACAAATATTATTTTGATACCTAAAACAGGGAGGGCAAAAACAGAAAAAGAAAATGATAGACCAATTTTTCTACTGAATTTTGATGCAAAATTTTTCAATAAAATGCTAGCAAAGAGATTCCAAAAACATATCACAAAGATCATATACTATGACTAGCTGAGATTTATACCAGGAATGCAGTGCAGGAAAATTATCAGCATAACTGACTATATCAACAACCAAAACAATATGAATATATCAATGAATACATAAAAAGCTTTTGACAAAATATCATATTGATTTTTATTAAAAACACTAAAAAGCACAAGGATCAATGGAGACTTTCTCCAAATAAGTAGTATCTAATACTAAGAACAAACATTATCTATAATGGGGTAAACTAGAAGTCTTCACAGAAAGATCAGGGGTGTAGCAGCATGCCCTTTATTACTACTTTTATGTATTATTTTACAGAAATATTAGCTATCACAATAAAATAAGAAAAGAAGTTGTACAAATAAAAATAAGCAATGAGAAAACAAAACTGTCACTCTTTGAAGATGATATGGTGGTATACATATAGGACTCAAGAGAACGAACTAAAAAACTAATTGAAGCAGTCAACTACTTCAGCAAAATTGCAGCATATAAAATAAACGCACATAAATTACCAGTATTTCTATATAGTACCAACAAAATTCAGCAGCAATAGACAGAAGAAACTCTACTTAAAATAACTTGAGACAATATTAAATATTTTGGATTCTACCTGCCAACACAAAGCCAGGGATTATAGTAATTACAATTATAAAATAATACAGATCTACACAACTGCAGAAATATCAATTACTCATCTGTGGAACTAACATAATAAAAATGATAATTCTACCTAAATTAATCTACTAATTAAGTGACATATCAATCAAAGTGCCAAGGCATTAACTTATAAAAGTAGGAAAATAATAACATTTATCTGAAAGCACTGAAGGTCAATAATATCAAATGAATCAATTTAAAAAAATGAAGGAAAGCAGCTTACCAGTTCCAGATTTTAAACTGTATTACAAAATGATAATCATCAAAACAGTCTCATACTGATTAAGAAAGTGGTCAATCCGTGGAATAGGTTAGGTATATAATAGGTATGCAATACAGAGAAGTAAATGCCCAAGCACCCTAGTGTTTGATAAATCCAAAGAAGTTGAACTTTGGGGGTAAGAATTCACCATTTGATAAAAATTGCCATGAAAACCAGAAAGTAGTTTGGTGAAACTACACATAGACCAACATTGTACATTCTATACCAGACAAGGTCAAAAGAGATAAATGATTTGAACCTAAATGGTAATAGAATAAGTAAGTTGGGGGAACATGGAAAAATATACCTGTGAGGTCTATGGATAAGGGAAGAATTTATGACAAAACAAGAAACAGAAAACACTATAGGATGTAAAATGAATAGTTTTGATTATTTGCAATGAAAAAGACTTTGTACAAACAGAGCTAATGCAGTCAAACTTAGAAGGAAAGCAGGACACTGGGGAGAAAATTACTGTGTATTTCTCTGATAAAGCCTCATTTATCAAATATATAAGGAACTGAATCAAATTTATACATATTAAAAAAAAACAAGAGCCATTTCCCAGGTAATAAAAGGTCCAAGGATATGAATAGGCAATTTTCTGAAGAAGCAATCAAAACTACCAATAATCACACTAAAAAGCTCTGAATCAGTATTGACTAAAGAAATGCAAATTAAAACAACTCTGAGGAACATCCTCACATCTATCAGGTTGGCTAACATGACAGGGAAGAAACATGACAAATGATGGGAGACTAATGCATAGTTGGTGAAATTAAATCAGTTGAACCATTATGGAGGAAAATTTGGAACTATGTTCACAGAGCTGTAAAATTTTAACTCACCAATGCCACTAGTTGGTCTGTATCTCAAAGAAATCAAAGAAAGGGAGGAAAGAACCTATTTATACAAAAATATTTATAGCAGCTCTATTTGGGATGGCAAAGAACTAGAAATTGAAGAGTTGTCCATCAATTGGGGAATGGCTAAACAGGTTGTAACATATTATAGTGGTGGGATACTATTGTGACATAAGAAAGGACAAGTAGGATGGTTTCAGAAAACCCTGAGAAGACTCACGTGAACTCATGCAAAATGAAATGGGTGAAACCAGGAGAATACTGTGGTAAACACAGTAATGGCATACAAGGATGAAAAATGTGAAAGACTTAGCTGTTCTGATCAAGACAGTGACCCAATGCAATTCTAAAGGATCCATCATGAAAAATGCTATCTATCGCCAGGATTAGGTAAAGCATACTACTTTTTACTCTATTTTCTCCTTTTTTGTTTGTATTTTCTTTTTTAACATGATTAATAAGGAAATATGTTTTGCATGACATCACATGTATGATCAAAATTAAACTGCTTGTGTTCTTAAGGAATGGGAAGGGTTTAAGAGGGAGGGATAAAACTTGGAACTATTTTTTAAATGAATAAGTTTTTCATATAATTGGGAAATTTAATGAAATGATAATATACTAAAAATATAATTTTTAATGATAACATGCTGTACTTCCAGTGATCAACTCATAATAGGTACTTGCTAAATGTTTATTGAATTAATGAATATTGTATGTTGAATCAACTCTCAGGAATTTAACATAACCAGTTCTATATTTAATAATGCTCAATTTGTTTAATCATTTTGAATATATACATTTATAAGTCTGGTACCTATATGAACAGAACTACAAAACACTTTTCACACCAATAAAATCAGATCTCACTAATTGGAAAAACATCAATTGCTCGTGGCTAGGTAGAGCTAATATAATAAAAATGACAATTTTACCTAAATTAAATTACATTTTTAGTGCCATACTAATCAGTCTACCAAAAATTACTTTATACAGCTAGAAAAAAATAGTGATGAAATTCATTTGGAAGAACAAAAGATGCAGAATATCAAGGCAATTATTAAAAGGAAATACTAGGGAAGGTGACCTAGCCGTACCAGATTTTAATGTATATTATAAAGCAGCAGTCATCAAAACTACTTGTAATGGTTGAGGAATAGAGTAGCAGATCAATGGAATAGACTGTGTACAAAAGACTCTGTAGTCAATGTTTATAGTAATATACTGTTTGATAAGCCCAAAGACCCCAGTTTTGGGTATAAGAACTCACTATTTGACAAAAACTGCTGGGAAAATTGCAATATAGTATGGCAGAAACTGGGTATAGACCATCATCTAACACTGTACACCAAAGTTAAGTCTAAATGGATGCACAATCCAGGTATAAAGACTGACACTGTAAGTAATCTGAGGAAGCAAGGAATAGTTTACCTGTCAGATTTATGGAGTATGGAAGACTTTGACCAAAGCAGAGATAGAGAGCGTTATAAAATGCAAAATGGATAATATTGATTACATTAAATTGAAAAGTTTCTGCACAAACAAAGCCAATGTAATGAAGATTAAGAGGGAAGTGGGAAATTGGGAAAGAATTTTTATAACTAAAGGCCTCATTTCTAAAATATACAGGGAATTAAGTAACATCTATAAGAATATGTCATTCCCCAATTGATAAATGGTCAAAGGACATGAACAGGCAATTTTCAGAGGTAGAAATGAAAGATATCTATAAGCATGTGAAAAATGCTCTAAATTACTATTGATTCAAAAAATGCAAATCAAAACAACTAAGATGAAAAAACAGGAAAATGATAAATTCTGGAGAGGATGTAGAAAAATTGGGACACTGATGTATTGTTGGTGGAGCTGTGAACTGATTCAACCATTCTGGAGAGCAATCTGGAACTATGCCCAAAGAGCTATAAATAATTGCATACCCTTTGACCCACTAATACCACTTCTGGAGTTGCATTCCAAAGAGATCATAGAAGTGGGAGGAAGACCCATATGTACAAAAATATTTATTGCAGCTCTCTTTCTGGTGGCAAAAAACCCCCTAAAAAACAAAAACTAGAAATTAAGGGGATGCCCATTAATTGGGGAACGGCTAAACAAATTGTGGTATATGAATGTAATGGAATACTATTGTGCTATAAGAAATGGGGATGAGATGGACTTCATATTTGCTAGAGAGGCTTATACAAACTGATGCTAAGTGAAAATAGCAGAAACATGAAAAATTTGTACACAATCACAGACACATTGTATGCACGATGACCAGCTTTGATAAACTGGACTCCTCTCAGCAACACACAATTATAAGACACTACAAGTCTTAAGAATGGAATGAATTGTCTATGTTCAGAGAAGGATCTAGAAAGAAGAGAGTTTAAATGGAGACTGAAGCAATCTACATGCTATTGTTCTTTTCCATGTTTGGTTTTGTCTCTTCTTTTCTAGTGTTCACCCCATTGGTTACAACCCATCTATACAACCAGATTAATGTCCAATGATAAAGTATTTGCAGATTCTATACTTAATTGCATGCTGCCATGGTGGGTAGGATAGGGAAGGGAGAAAATTTGAAATTCAAGGGACTGTGAAACTCAGTCTTGTAAACTAAAAGTAAATAAATCAATTTTAAAAAATTTGTAAGCCTCTAATTTGTATGAGTTCTATGAGCTTGCCAGATCTGATTGTTATTTTTTAAAAATTGATCCTATAATCAGTCCAGCCCACTAAGAACTGAGTTTTTGCATATCTGAGCCTTTCCTTTATAGTGTTTGTGTTTTATTTTCAGTCTGATTTTAAATGTATTAGAACGTTCCTCACAACTCTGTGTAGCAGGTGACAATAATAACTAACATTTATATAACACTTTAAGGTATGTGGAAGTGCTTTACAAAAATTCTCAAGCGTTGTGAGCTCCATTTTTCAGATAAGAGAATTGAACCTATAATCACAGAACTGAATCATGAGTCCTGCATGAGATCTCAAAGTGATAATAAATGGGACTGATTTGAACCTGGTTAACTGAGTCAGGAGAGTCTAGCACTCTATGCAATGTTACCTCATTTACCATGAAATATGTCCTTTTCATAGGTTATCAACCCTGCAATTCAATAGTTCAGTATAGCACATCTCCCAGGATCCCATCACTGTTAACTCTTATTAGCTCATTTCAAGTCTGGGGTCATTGGCCCTGTAGGGCTACCCAATTTCCTTCTCTACCACTTAATAGAGTTTATATTAGGAGTATAGGAATGATTTCTCCAAGTCCCTATTTTGGAAAATTCTAACATTTAGGCAGAAATTGGATGCTTTGTCTTACTTTACATCTCTATCTATTGATAGTTAACCTTTGGCCTTTTTGTGGTTGAGGCAATATTCAAGTTACTGGAAGTGTTTGAATGAAGAAACAGATCATATTATTGGTGATAGGCACCGGGAAGGGAAGCTGAGTGATAAAAAGACCATTTATTGGAATTTTTCTGATCTGAGTAGATGTTTTCAACTGTGGCATCAGCTAGCTTTTTTTCCCCTAAGATAGTTGTAGGGCATCCTCTTAATCTCTCCCTCCTCTGCCATAGGCCTTTCCTCCTTTTTCTTTTTCCTTTAGCAGGATACACCCTGGCTATTTATTCTTTCTGAATCATTCCTTGATTTTTTTTTCACTCCTTCCTCTCTGCTGCCTCTCTATGGTTCTGATCTAGCTCCTAGTTTATACCAGCTCCTCAGGGCTCCATCAAGTCTCTCACCTAATGAAAAAGGCTTCGTACAGCACTTAATTCAAATGTTTTTGATTAAAGGAGGTGTTCAAGCCTTGTTCCCACTTAGGTTCTGATTGATCCAATCAAAGAGTATTCTTGCCAAATAAAAGTAATTACCTTTAAGTGGTGGGGGAAGGCAATCAATGAACACCTCCTTCCCTTACAAAAGGAACATTAGAAACCTCACTGTATGTCAAGATACCTTATAAAAATCAGAATTTCTTTTCTTACATAAGCACTTGACAAATCCACTCTGAATTATCTCATTTTATCTGACTTTATAAGGGCTTTGCTATAAATGTAGATTTCCAATCACAGCTTGAAACAAATGATGGACAAAACTTGTGTGGTATAAAGACAAAGAATTGAACTGATAAAAATCAAGGCTTTCTCACTAGTTATAAAAAAAGTGGTAATCAGTGAATGAGACATAAAGTAACATTAAAAAAACAAAAACAAAATTCAGCTATAATCATAGTATTGTATGCCAAACAACAAATTAGGTTGTTTACTTATAGGAATACCAATAAGGGAGAAGCCATATCATAAGCAAAAAGAAGTCAAAGTACCTAATATAAAATTATGGAATATAATGAATGATCGATATATTTATTTGCATTAACATATATGGCACAAAGTGTGGATGCACAGCCTTACACATTAGACATCCTTGATAAAGGCCACACATTTCTGTTATGCAGCAATGATTTCTTGCCAGCTCAGTGTCTCGTGACAGACTCATCTCCTATGCCAACACATAGGAAATCATATCCCAGTTATTCTAATAAAAAGAGGTGCAGTTAAAAAACAAACAAATGAAAATACTGCCTGCTACTTGAAGAAGTCACTAGATATGAAGAAATTCACTCCTTGAATTGTAGACTTTATGTTGGATCCATAAAAATATGAGTACTGTATCTTGCCCAGGCAAAAAGAAACACTGTTTGAAATGACCTTTAGAGTGTCTGCTTTAAAAGACTTTTATAGCCAGTTGTCTTTCTACTATATATTGCTTGGAAAAAAAAGCCAAAATGACCAGTCCCTTCTGTAGGCTCCTGACAGGTATGGAGAAAATTACTGTTGCTCATCTTTCAATTTCAAACATTGGCTTCTTTGCAATTTTATGCTGTTCAAAGTCACATGAAATGACTCATTCCTGCAGTGCCTGTTTTCCTAGAAGCAAAGAATTTTTATCATAACCATACTGGAACTATAATAACCAACTATTTAGTTAGACACTTAGTTTATTAAGATCCTCAGCACTGTGGACTGTTTCCTTTAAGACCTAAAGTCCTCTAACTAGTGATCTCCAAAGTGAGGATTAAGGCATCATGGGTGGTAGGTGTGGGGAAGAATAGATTGTATGTAGATGGGTATCTGGGCTTCATTGCGTTATTAACCAATCAAAAAGTGAGGGGATGGTTTGTCTCATACTATCTTGTGCAACTTGTCTCCAATATAATCACATCTACTCCTCATCCATTGCATTCCAATTCTCCTTTATTTCGTGAAATTTCTCAAACCTCCATTTTTAAGGCAAGTGTTAGAATTTCAGGACAGTTTTTGCTTAACCAGGAGGGAACATACCCTTCTTCAGGGTTTACTGAAGGGGAGCTAGGTGGCACATGGATAGGATGCTAGGTCTGGAGTCAGAAAGACTAATCTTCCTGAGTTAAATGTCTTCAGATACTTACTATGTGACCTTGGGCAAGTCACTCAACCCTGATTGCCTCAGTTTCCCCATCTGTAAAATGAGCTGGAGAAAGAAATGGCAAACCACTCCAGTAACTTTGACAAGAAAATCACAATTGGGGTCAATGACTGACCAACAACAATGGGATTACTGATAAAAATGTTTAATAATAAAAAAAAATTGGAGACTACTGGTCTAGGGTTGTGTGACTTAACAATGTTGCAGTTGTATTATGTGTTCCAGGGTCCTTGTGCTATTTCAAATTCATTGAGAATTTTCCTGTTTGGAGTATTCTTTTGCAGAGTTTGTCACTCAAGCTATACTGTACTCTCTCCTCTTAAATATCTTAGTTTCTTTCAGGGTTCATCTTAGGAGCTAATTCACTGACTGGACCGTTAAATGTTAGTTTGTTCTCTCTCCTCAAATTACCTTGTATTTGCTTGATCATTTACATGTTTAATTACTTAGAGGTAAGCTTCTTCAAGGAATATAAAATTATACAATTTAGTTTTTTGTTTTTTATACCCAATGTCTATTATGGTATCTTACACATAGCAGAAATTAAAAGTAATTGAAGAAGCTTCTGATGAATGGAAAAGTACTTCACAGATCCTCTTCATAATTTTTTGTCTTTTGTTTTGAAAGAAGACCCATGACACCATGGAATGAAGTCTAGATTTGTACATGAATTGGATTTAAGTGAGGGAGAGTTTCATGAAGTCATTAGTCTTACTCTCTCTTCCATTGAAGACCAGTAGCAAGACAAAAGTCAAAATGACTGGTGATGGCCCAGGATGCAATGGATGACCTTGTAATCTTCAACGTCTATCTAAACTTTAAGCACTCCATAGCACCTATGTCAGCCGCATTATTGGCTATTAGAACAAATTGTTCTCATCCACCCATTCCACTGGGTAAAGTCTTCACATGTTTGGGACAATTACCTGGTCCATTGACAGGTTTGAGGCATGTCAGTTACCCTTATCCTAGTTTAGCCTGTCTGCCAAGACAATTTTGCTGGGGCATGGCTATTGCACATTCTACAGCTTCTTGAAGATACAGGTGAGATTGGGTGAAAGATATACACCAAAGGTGGATGAACAGCTCTGAAAAGGGCTCTGTGAGCCCTCACTCTGCAGGTGCCAATCTTCCATGAACACCCTATTCATCCAACAATACTATTGTGAAATAACAAATGACAAATAGTATGGTTTCAGCAAAACCTGGAAAGTGTTGTATGAACTGATGCAAAGTGAAATGAGCAGAACCAGAATATCATACATAGTAACAACAATATTGCAATGATGAACAGATGTGAATGACTTAGCTGTTATTAGAAATACAATGATACAAGACAATTTGAAAGGACTTTTGAATTAAAATTAATTAAATTAAAATAAATAAATTTTATAATAAATATAAATTATGTTATTTATATTTATTTAATAAATAAAAATATAAATATTTATAAATATATAAATTATATTATTTATAATCAATCAATCAATAAATAAATAAATACATACATACATACAAAATAAATTAAAATTTAAAATTGCAATTCACTTCCAGAGAAAAAATTGGTGGAATCTTAATGCAGATTGAAACAAACATTTTTATTGGGCATTTTGGGGACTTTTTTCTTTTAACAACATTATTGACATGGAAATATGTTTTTCAAGATTCCTTTAATATAACATACATTAAATTCCTTGCCTTCTCAATAAGTGGGGAGAAAAGGAAAGGGGAAACTAATTTGGAACTCAAAATTAAAAATATATATATATATTAAATTGTTTTTACATGTAAATAGGAAAGTAAATGTCAAAAGAAAGTCATTCCCCTTAATTTAAGCACCCAACTCCCCTTTTTTTATCATTGGATTTGGGCTATCACTATATGACTTGGCAAGAGGTTCCTACGTGGTCCCCTGACTTTAGTCTATCATTACTCTAATTCACTTCCTATAAAATCCTGAAATGATATTCGTCAAGCATAGGTTTAACTATGTTACTTTTCTGCTCAAAAACTTGCTGTAGCTTCCCATTGCCTCTATGATACAAGACAAACTCCTTAGACCAGAACTAAAGACCTCACCAGGCCTCTCGACTACCTTTTTAGCCTTATTCCGTACTCCTCCCTTTCGTGACCTCTACATTTTAACAATACTGGACTATAAGACTTTCCCCAAATTCAATTCTCCATCCAGTGTTACTGGCCTCAACATGAGCCATTCTTCAGGTCTAGAATGAAAGAAAGGTGCTATGGTCTCCATTTTTCAGAATATTTGTCTTTCTACAAGGCTTATTATAGGCATACTTTCTCTGTGAAGCCTTCTTCTCAGTTATTTCCTTCATCAGTTTCCTTCTTCAGTTTTCCTTGGATCATGGAGGATGGTCTAAGATATTTATTTGTGTAGATCTTCTGTGGCATCTCCCTCAGAGTAGAAAAATCCAGAAGTCAAGGATCATTGTTTTGGGTTTATCATGGTGTGTCCAGCAGCTACCGAAAGACTTTATCCATATTAAATGTTTCAAACATGTTTATTGAATTGAATTTGTAATATAAAGAAATCTTTAAGTTCATTTCTTCTGCATATATCTTATGCCTAGGAAGGCATAAGATAAGGGCACTAGCAAAGCATCTTGAAAGCAGGCATGATTTGCCACAATTTACATTGCTGGCCTCCTCTATCTCTGTGAACCAGTCTGGGACATTTGACAAACTTAAACTGAAAATTGTCTCAGAATGAGATTTAACTCATCTCCATTTTGTATCTATTGTGTCAGTAAGTGGAGCTCTACTTTTTGACCCTGGGCATTCCATTTTAATTGAAGGAGAGGAGGTAGAAAACAGGATGATGGGATAGAAAGAAAATACATTCTTATTTAACTTAGTCTTAGATGTAGTTATGAGATCATTTTCATTAAAAAGGGATAACATCAATGTGAATTCAAAGAATAAGTGTACATTTTTCCTGCATACTAATACAACCCTTCATGAAACCCAATTCCCCTTGAACTAGCTTGTAGGAGAGATAGTGGGAAAAAATATGTCTTCCTTTGAATGGTGATATTTAAGCTCACATAGCTCCAATAGATTATTAAATCCATGTCACAGACTCTGTGTTATTTTTTTAAAGACTAAGCTGAAGTGTGACTGGGTTACACACTATCAACTTTCACAGCAAAGGGACTACTTTGCATGCTTCAGATATCATCTGTGCTTCTGCCTCTGACAAGATCATCTTACTGCTGCTGACCTCTCTGATCACTCTCAGTAAAGTGGAGGACATTTTAAACCCCTTCCACATAAATTTTACAATGGACTGAAAAGATAAGGAAATTAGGCATTAAATTCACTTCCTATATGAGTTTTCTGATTTTTCAGGGGTAATGGCCTGAAAAGTTTTAGATGATAGATCAGAGAAAGTACTTTTATTTAGGAGTATTATTTGGTAGGGAACTTCAAGATAACTCCAATATGAAAAAAATAAAGGAGTCTTGCCAAGATATGTGTTGTTCTAGTTAATAATGAGGCCATAATTAAGGAGTCCCTTTCATGTAGTTTAAAGCTGATGTCTGACCTATCTTCAGATTGCTGTGATCTGATGAGACTATTCTTTGCATTCTAATCATCTCTAATATATCATCATTAATGAGTACCCCACTAGTGTATTTGTGTGACTTTCACAAACAGGCATTAGAGAGAGAATGCTTCCCTAATGAAGGGAACTTCCAGAATCCCAGTGGAGATTCTGCTTTTACTCAGAAGATAATTCCAGATAAATAGACTTTTCCCTCTTCCACTGAAATGTCCCAAATCAGTCACAAATGGATAAAAAGGATTGGGTGCAATGCTGAAAAAAAAGTGGGACAATGACCTGACATAGTGGATAGAAGGCACAAATTCCTTAAGTACCTGAATACTTGGAATAACTATTTCATACTTTCTCCACTCTTGCCCTGTTACCCTTTTTCTTTTTATTAAATACTTTTTATTGATACCTTTTTTACATCTCCCTATTTTGCCACCAGATTTCTTTCCCTTTTTTTGTATGAGAAGGCAATCTCACAAGACAAATAGCATTTTTCTACAGAAAAAAGAAGAAATAGTAAAGCATAATTTAAGAATTATCATACTATCTGAAAGCTATGACAAAAAAGGGCATGGACAGCATCTTTGAAGAAATTGTCAAAGAAAACCATCCTGATATCCTAGAACCAGAGGGTAAAATAGTCATTGAGAGAATCTACCAGTTGCTTCCTGAATGAGTTCTCAAAATGAAAACTTCAAGTAATATTGTACTCAAAATCAAGAGCTATCAGGTCAAGAAGAAAATAGTGCAAGCAGTCAGAAAGAAACAATTCAATAATATATCAAGGGGCCACAGTCAGGATTACACAGGACTTAGTAGCTTCTACATTAAAAGTTCATAAGAACTGGAATATGATATTCCAGAAGACATAGGAGCCTGGAGAATCAACCAGCATAATCTTTAAGGGGAATGTATGGACATTCAATGAAAAGGTGACTTTCAAAATTTCCTGATGAAAATACCAGAGCTGAACAGAAAATTTGGTCATCAAATACAAGACTCAAGAGAAGAATAAAA
>CM053594.1:188063784-188080525 GCA_028646575.1 Pseudocheirus occidentalis
GGCTAAGTAGCACTTAGTAACTTGGGGCTAAGTAGCACTTAGTAACTTGGGGCTAAGTAGCACTTAGTAACTTGGGGCTAAGTAGCACTTAGTAACTTGGGGCTAAGTAGCACTTAGTAACTTGGGGCTAAGTAGCACTTAGTAACTTGGGGCTAAGTTGCACTTAGTAACTTGGGGCTAAGTAGCACTTGGTAACTTAGGGCTAAGTAGGGAAGGTGTGAACCCTGTCCACTGTTGAGAAGGCATGAACTCCCCTGTTGACATGGAAGAAGGCTGTTGACTGAGCCAGGAGGCCAGTGTTGTATATAAAGAAGAATTCTAGAGACAGAAAGACAGAATTGGAATTTTCCAGCTGGAGGAAGGAGGTTTATCTCAGCATCTGGAAGCTGAAGAAGTGAGTTGGAGTTTTCTTGAGAAAGAGAGAGAGTTTCTCTCCCAGCATATGGAAGCTGATTGAGACCTGAGATGGAGTTTTCCTGAGGCCAGAATCTGGTGAAGGCCATCCAGAAGGCTGATATTCCTTTTGTGTCCTAGAGTCAGCTGAACTGCTGGAAGACTGAAGAAGCATGACCAGGATAAGACTTTGTTTATTCATGGCCTAGCTGATCCTTGCGTTCCAGAAAAGAGAAGTGGTGAAGGGTTTAAGATGCACTGGACCCTGTGAACTTCAGTGTGTGCCAGGGATTGACCTGAGGACTGGACAAGGACCTAGGAGCTGTATACCTCTGAGGACTGGATAAGAACCTGGCAGCTGTCTACTTCTGTACCCAGGTGACTGTTTTGTGGATTCAGGAGGGAGCTGGGACCATGGAAGGGGATCCAGGGAATCAGAGAAACCACCCAGAGTGAAGATGAAGAAAAGGCCTCCCTTTGGATGAAACTGAGATTTACTGGAAACCAAGGGGTAGAGGGTTTGTGTGGTTTTCTAATGACTGTACTAGTGATTAATGATATTTAGTAATTGGGAATCTAGCTCAGTGACTGAATGCTAGATGAGTAACTGATTAAGTTAATGGTTGCCCCATGACTGGAAGCTTGATTATTGTATAGTGACGGATTAATGGTTGCCCCATGAGTAGAAGATTGATATATTGTGAATTGATTGAATGATTAAATGAGAAGGTTTCACCCTTAGGGAAACCAGGTGATTATTCTTTTGTTCCTTGTTCTAAATACTGTGGCCACTGTAGTGAAAAGTGTGTGGCCATTCTAATGTTAAGCTGTTATGAACACTATATTATGATTTTCTGTGATAGGATGTAATATTGGGAATATTATATTGTGACTATTGTACTGAATCTTGATTTGTAATGGAATAAACCAAGTGTTCACTATTACTGTGTAATCTGAATCTTAAAAGCTGTTCACAGTAGTATTCTTTTGGGAATCTGCTGGTTTATGGGGTTACAACAGGAAAAAAATCACCATAGTATTCAATAAGGTTAAACTGTCTATATCCCTACATGGGAAGATAATGCTTGTTACTCTTAAGAACTGTATTTCTTTTAGGGCAATTAGAAGGAGTATACTTAGATGGAAGGTGAAGATATATACGTTGAACTTTGATTTGATGATAAAAATTAAGGGGTGAAAAAAGGATCATATTGGGGAAAAAAGGACAGGGAAAGGCAGAATAGGGTAAATTATATCCCATGAAGAGGCATGAAAGAGAGAGAGGAGGGGTGAGCACGGTTTCTCCGATAAAGGCCTCATTTCTCTAATACGTAAAGAACTGAGTTAAGTTTATAAGATGAGTCATTCCCCAATTGATAAATAGCCAAAGAATGCAAATAAGCAATTTTCAGATGAATAAACCAAAGCTATCCATAGTCAAATTAAAAATGCTCCAAATTATTATTGCTTAGAATGCAAATTAAAACAACTCTAAAGTACCACCTCACACTTATTAGATTGGTTAATATGACAGGAAAGTAAAGTAAAATATACTGGGGAAAATTGGTACACTAGTGCATTGTTAATGGAGTTGTGAACTGATCCAACCATTCTGGATGGCAATTTTTTACTATGCCCAAAGGGCTATAAAACTGTACATACCATTTGAACCAGAAATACCAACTATATCTGTTTAAAAAATAGAGTAAAATGACTTACATGTAGAAAAATATTTTAGCAGCTCTTTTTGTGGTGGCAAAGAATTTGAAATTGAACAAAAGTCCATCAGTTGGGCAATGGCTAAACAAGCTGATATGTGATTGTATTATCTACCATTGTGTTATAATAAATGACGCATAGGATGCTTTCAGCAAAACCTAGAATACTTGCATGAATTAATACAAAGTGAAGTAAGAAGAACTAGGAGATCATTGATCATAATACAATCAATATTGTAATGATGATCAGCTGTGAAAAACTTGGCTACCCTGATCAATACACTTATCCAAACAATTCCAAATGACTCATGATGAAAAAAGTGCTATGTACTTCCAGAGAAAGAACTGATGAATTCTGAATAGAGATCAAAGCATACTATTTTTTAAACTCTTTATTTCCTTGTTTTTTTGTGTTTTCTTTTACAACACGACTAATATGGAAATATGTTTTACATGATTATACAAGTATAACCTCTATCAAATTACTTGCCTAATCAGTTAGGAAGGGTGGGAGGGAATTTGAAATTCAAAATTATTGAAAAAAAAAGGTTAAAATTGGTTTATGTGTAATTGGGAAAAAATAGATATTAATATAAAAATTAACTGGAAACTAAATAATACAAACCTAAGGAATGAGTGGGTCAAAGAACAAATCATAGAATCAATAATTCATTAAATGACAACAATGAGATAACATATCAAAACTAGCTATAAATGAGCTCCCTAAGGAAAAATCTTCAGGACCAGATGGATTTACCAGTGTATTTGACCAAACATTTAAGGGACAATTAATCCCAACATCATATAAAATATCTGAAAAATAGGTAAAGAAGGATTCATACCAAATTCTTTTTTTCACACAAACATGATTTTGATGTCTGAACTCAGAGAGCGAAAACAGAGAAATAAAGCTATAGATTACTTCTCAATGAATATTGATGTTAAAAATGTAAATAAAATACTAACAAGGAGATTACAGCACTATATCACAAAGATCAGGTGGAATTTATGCTGGGAATTCAGGGCTTGTTCAATATTAGGAAAATTATTAGTATAATGGACCATGACAATAACAAAAATAACAAAATCATTTGATTATAGTAATAGATTCAGAAAAAGCCTCTGACAAAATACGACACCCATTGCTATTAAAAACAGAAAATAGGAATCATTGAACCCTTACTGAAAATGATAAATAGTATCTCTCTAAAAGCAAGAGCAAGCATTTATTGTAATTTGGAATAAACTAGAAGCCTTCTCAATAAGATTAGGGGAGAAGCAAGGATGTATATTTTCACTGATATTTTTCAATATTGTACTAGAAATGCTTGCTATAGCAATAAGGCAAGAAAAAGAAATTGAAGGAATAAAAGTAGGGAATGAGGAAATAAAACTCTTTGCAGATACTATGAGGGTATACTTAGAGAACCCTAAAGAATTAACAAAAAAGTAGTTGAAGAAATAAACAACTTTAACAGAGATGTAGGATATAAAATAAACCCATATAAATCATCAGCATTTCTACATACTACCTACAAAATTCAGTAGGAGAAGATATAAAGAGAAATTCCATTTAAAATAGCTTCAGATGATATAAAATAATTGGGATCCTACTGGTCAAGACAAACCCAGGGTTTATATCAACCAAGTTTCATAACACATCACAAAAGGAATACATAAATGAACTGTGTGAATACAATTACAAAATATTTCTTCACACAAACTTACAACTAAACAAGAATAGAAATGCTAATCGCTCATGGGTAGACTGAGCAAATATAATAAAAATAACGCTTCCACCTAGGTTAATTTACTTACTCAGTGATATGCCAAACTATCAAATATTATTTTATCGAGCTTGAAAAATAATAACAAAATTCATCTGAAAGAAAAAGAGGTCAAGAATATCAACTGAAACAATGCGAAAAAATGTGAAGGAAGGCCTTCTAGCAGTACTATTTTTCAAACTGTATTAAAAGGCAACAATCATGAAAAGGATCTGGTACTAGCTAAGAAAAAGAGTTGTGAATTAGTCCAACCATTCTGGAGAACAATTTGCAACTATGCCTAAAGAACTATATAATCATACATGCCCTTTGACCCAGCAATACCACTTCTAGATCTGTATCCCAAAGAGATCAAAGAAAAGGTAAAGCAACCTATCTGTACAAAAATATTTATAAAAGTTTTTTGTCATAGCTAACAACTGGAAATTGAGGGAATGCTCATTGATTGGGGAATGACTAAACAAGTTATGGTATATTGATATGATGTATCACTATTGTGGTATAAGGAATGATGAACAGGATGGTGTATCAGCAATGCAGCATTCCCAATGGCTACAGTAACTATAAGTATGCTGATATGGTTATTAATCACAAAATGTAACAGACTCTCTACATGAGAATTATAGTCAGAGCATTTATTCAGATACCAGAAGACTGAGTCCCAAACCAGAAAGTCAAAGCCAACACAGTAGTTATGAAGTTGGCACATGTAGTTAAAGTAGTAAATACCCACATTCTCAAGCCTTCAAAACATGGCAGGCAACCTCAGGCAAAGATCCTTCTCTCCTCACTCATGGCAACTGCTCAGCGTCCAGGTAGCTTGCTCCCAGCAGCTCCGGCTCCTCCACAGTTCTTGTCCCTGGCAGTCCTCAACAAGAGTCCTTAGCAGAGATTCTGGCAGGCTCAAAGAAAAAGGAGTTTGAATCTCTACTGCCACCACTGCTGCTGCTGCTGCTTCACCAGCATGAATGCTAGCTTGGTTCTGGAGTTCTCTTGCTCCACCCCTTCCTACTACATCAGCAAGTTCAAGGGGCATGGAAGATCTTCAAATCTCAGTATCATTACATTCGGCCCCAAGATCTTTCATGTCCCTAACTTAGCAAAAATACATCAACAATGCATTCAATAGAATTTTGTAACAATATAACAAAGATAGAACACAAACACAGAAAACAACATTTTAGGGTGGGACTTCGGCACAAGCTCCCCATCATTCCCGCCCCCCCCCGAACAAATGGGGTCCCAAAATATTGGGGTATGGGGCGAAGGTCTCTTCTTCCATGGCTACTTGCTGCTGAAATTGGATGTAGAGCTGTCCCTGTCCCAAGGGGTCCCATTTGAGAGTTCAGTTCTTTAGTCAGCATTTGGAATGTGCTTGATGCCAGGTCCAGGGGAGACATCCAGCTTGAGCTATTGGGCATCCACAGGTGTCTGGTGACAAGCCTGTGGAAACAAATCTAACAAACAAGGTAAACAGACAAAAAGCCAAGAAGGAAACAATAACCAGAAACAAGGTAGATATAGGATTAGCTATGCTACTGGAGTCCATGAGCCCACTATTGTAGTCTCACTCACGGTAGAAAAAATGAGTCAAGAGTACAATTTTATAATCATCTTCTCCAGAATAAACAATAGTTACAGTGTTATCCCTCCCATGTGCTATAATCTCTGCAGCCTTTGGAATGTCATCTGGTTTCTGTTTTACCCATACTTTAGGTCCCAATTTTATTCTATCAGTAGAACCAAATCCTTCAGTTCCTTTGATAGTTATTTTGGAAGGAGGGTCAGTTTTTACAAGTGGTACTGTTTTACAGGGAACAATAAACACTTGAACTATGTTATCATTTTTAGGAATCTGTATGGGCCCTTCACCTAAATTATGGAATGTCACAACAATTTCTCCTTGATAAATAGAATCTATTACTCCACCCAATACATGTATTCCCTGAGCTGCTAATCCTGATTTGGGCAAAATCTGTCGGAAGTGATTTTTAGGGATTCTTATGCATATTCCAGTGGAGATTTTTCTCATATTTCTTTTCTGTCCAACCAAAAGTCCTCTATACAATGTAAATCATACCCCACTGAACCAGGTATTCTGGAGTATGGTGCTGGGACATCTGGCCTCAAAGTCCAATGCTCAATATTTGGGATCTTATGTGTTTGCTGTTTTCTAATTTGCAGATTTGGGGTCATCATTCTGGCGAGAGGTGTACTTCCCCGCAATGGTCTATTATTCAAATTACATAAAGCCATGAACAAATTATCCTTCCAATATTGATATGAATTATTGGAACTTGACTTTAACTGTTCTTTCAACAATCAGGATTTCCATAGATAAGTGTGGCCTCAGCCCCCTTATGGAGAAATGCCCTAGTTACAGTAATTGATCCATTCTTCCAATATATTGTTAAACCAATATGGGGTCTGCAATCTCTCTGGTATACTTCTTTAGTCTGGGCTGGGGCTTGGCCTATTTCCTATTCTCCTTGAAGGTGGGGCAAACTTGGATACAATGATTCAGATTCTCCCTGAAGGTGTGGCAAACTTTGATATTCAGGAGTACCTGCAGGGCCACCTGGTTGTTGCTTCCCTATTCATTCTAATGTTAAGTACTTTTTCTTGGTACAGTTTACTCAGCTCTTCAGTTGGAATACTATCCATTCTTCTAAAATCCACCCCTGCTCTTAATAGAACAGTAAATAGTTCCCTTCTTGTCAATGCATTTTGTCTTTGAATCTCCTGGCTATGTACTCTTCTTTCTCCAGGATATTTATCTCTTCCCATTCTCCTAAGTCACTTAATTGTGAAATCTTATCCAGCACCTCCCAAAGAGGGCATCCTACTTCTCCAATTAAGAGTCAGAAGTAGATTCTTGTAAGCAGGAGGAGCCATCTTCACTATAATATTTCTATGAGGAACTCCTAGGGAGGTATCATGATACGTAGTTGCACCTCCAAGCATGATAGCAATTTTCATTACCTCTTCCTTCAGCTTTGTCATACAGTCTCTTAGTGAATACCAGGGTCTGTCTCCATCAGGCCACATGGAGTCAGTAGGATATTGCTTTTTGTATCCTTCTGCAGCTAAAGCTAACAGAGAAGTTCTGTGGATGCCTCCTCCTGTATGGTGATCCCTAAAAGTTTGGTGTACAAAGGAATTCTGACTGATGCTTATGAATTTTAAGCAGTCCACAGTGTCCACTGTTATTCCTCCTACACCTTCATCTGTGATTCTTACCATCCAAGACACTAAAGACTCTCCCATTCTTTGGGTGAATCTACTCAATATATCAGTAATCTCTTGTTGAGTGAAATCCTCAATTATCTCCCTGGACTCTGTTTGGCCCTGGCAGTTCTCCTGTCTTCTTCTTCATATGGGGAGGGCTTCTACGTTAGAAGACTCCTCAGCTAACCCTGTTCCTTTCTCCTCACACATATTCTTCTGGCAGCTGTCTGGGCAACTCTGTCCAGCCTGTACAAAAGCTGCATGCACATTCCTTCTGCTACCTTTTTGCTTCCTTTTAGCTACATGAACAGTAGCTTGCTCTTCTACCTGAGATCCTGCAGTTTGCTCTTCTGAATGCTGTGGCACAGAAGAATTGTCAGGCAAACCAGCAGACTCCCTAGCCATCTGAGCTTTTTCCTCCAGCAGCTTATCTCTGCTTTTATACATAAGGCAATGACTTGTCAGCAGAACCGAGCCTCTCCTGCAAACTCCTTCCAGTTTCCCTGGTTCTATGGGAATTCCTTGTAAACATCTTTCCAAATCTCTGGGTTCTCCCCCTTTTAGCCTTGGTTCCCAGTTTTCACAGGGCCCTGTGCTTTGGTGCATTCTCTGGCTAGAGAGGAATAAGGCAAATCCTCCCATCCTGAAATAGCCATTTCTCCCTCTATAGCCCTCCCGCTTCCAAATAGAGGCCTGACATTTTGTGATCCCGCCCTCATCGCCAAATGTATCAACAATGCAGCATTTGCAATGCCTACAGTGATTATAAGTAGGTTGATATGGTTATTAATCACAAAATGTAACAGACTCTCTACATGAGAAATATAGTCAGTGCATTTATTCAAATACCAGAAGACTGAGTCCCCAAATCAGAAAATCAAAGCCAAAACAGTAGTTATGAAGTTGGCACATGTAGTTAAAGTAGTAAATACCCATATTCTCAAGCCTTCAAAACAGGTCAGGCAACCAGGACAGGAGGCAAAGATCCTCCTCTCCTCACAGCAACTGCTCAGAGTCCAGGCAGTTTACTCCTAGCAGCTCCGCCCCCCCCCCCCCCCCCACAGTTCTCGTCCCTGGAAGTCCTCAGCAAGAGTCCTTAGCAGAGATTCTGACTGGCTCAAAGAAAAAGGAGTCCGCACCACTGCTGCTGCCATTGCTGCTGCTGCTGCTGCTTCCAGTCACTAGCTGGAATGGTAGCTTGGTTCTGGCGTTCTCTTGCTCCACGGCTTCCTGCTACATCAGCAAGTTCAAGGGGCATGGAAGATCTTCAAATCTCAGTATCATTACAGATGGTTTCAGAAAAACCTGAGAAGACTTCTGAGTCATACAAAGACAAAACCAGGAGAATATTATACACAGTACTAGCAATATTGCTAGAATGCTCAAATGAAATATTCAGCTACTCTGATCAAGCCAGTGATCTGAGGATATTTCAAAGGACACTATGGTAAGCTAAAAAGAATGCTAGTTTACACTTGAGAGGATATAGTCAGAATCTTGCCACAAATTAGCAAAATGCCTTTTGAGAAGTCACTTAACCCTCATGAGCCCTTAGTTTTCTCAATTAGATGGTATAGGAGACTGAACTAACATTCTAAGACCTTATGACATTTCTCATATGCAGACTATGAATAGGGAAAACCATTTGTGATGTTAGATTTTTTTATAAGTTGGTTAGTTGTAATGAATTTTCTTTACCTCTTTTTTATACTTTATTACATGAGATACTTCTCATGGAAATAGGGAAGGAAAACTGGGAAGGGAAAATGATATAAAAGGAAAAGATGTGAATAGAAATCTTCAATGATTTAATACGGCTTCAAGATATGATCATTCAGAAGTAATGGATTTGTAAATGTATTCTAACATTTACTTGCAAAGTTAACGTATCTTAAAAGTTAACATTTATTTTTTCTCTCCAAATGAACATATTGTTAATTTGAAAAACAAATTGAATATTTTCTGTGACATGTAAATAAGGCAGCTAGATTTGCAGGTATAGAGATATTTTTGAAGATAGTAGTATCAACCATCTTTGCCCAACCTGGACAAAGCTTTTCTTGGTATTAGTGACATAATATATCCAAGGTAAAATGGAGAGTATGGCAGGGGTAATTATTGCTATTAGAACTTTTAAGAGATTGAATACTCTAACTCATGTATGACTCAACTCTTGGTGAATAATTCTATCACTCCAGAGTCATAGCTATACCCTTTATTCATCATGAATAAAGTCATTATTTCTATTTATAAATATACAAAAATCTCCAGATCAAAAGATATGCCAAAGTGGCTCTTACAATAATATTCTAAACACATTTTGAAATTTCTTTCAGAAATCCTGCATTAAAAATAGAGAAGATGAGGCAGTTCCCCATTAGATTATAAATATTTACATCATCAGCTGGAAATACAAAACTAAGAAATGAATGACTTTTAAATTGAACCTAAAGTGAACTATTTATGAAGGAAGGCATTATCTGAACATTTCTAATCCACTGACATCTTAAAGAATTCTTGCTGTACTCTTTTAAATGACTTACTAAAACTTGTCAGAGGAGTTCCAAGAGACAAGAACAAAATAATGAGAGTATTTCTAATCTAAGTCTTCAAGAGGTTTTATTTCTCCGATCCTTATACAGTAGTGCTTCCTTGTTCGAAGTTCAACTGTATATCAAGGAAAAAGAAGTACCACCCATATCTCCCACCCAATCACAATCTTGGTAGCTATTGGATAGACCTCCTTCCTTAACAAATTCAGTACCTGGTTTATAATTCCTCTCCTTCCCAACTCTTGCCCTCACACTAGGAAACTTCAATATCAATATTGACTTTTAATCACCTTAACCATTTATTTCCTCAACCCATTCATTTCCCATGTTCTACTCTTGTAGCCTATCTCAGCAATACTAAAAAATATCCAAAACTTTGATCTTGTCGTCACTCACAAATGTATCACTTCCATATTCAAGAATTCTGAAATCCCCATATCTGACTATGATCAAATGGCATTTTACCTTTCCCTGTGCATTTCTGTACTATCTGCTCTTCATTTATACTATCCCTTGACATCTGTTTTCTGTTGGGCCCTCACATTTGCACTAGTCATTTTCTCCTCTTTTCTACATCTAAACTCCCTACTGAACCAGTTCAACTCCATACTGTTCTCCTCTCTTTAGTCACTACCACTCTTACCATATCACTGATAATACCTAGCTGAGTCTCAGACTTGGATCACCCCCACCATTTGCTGCCTCCACTCATATACACATGTTGCTGAATGAAATAATTAAAATTATGCAATTCTTCTTACTGGGCCCAATACCACTTTATGCAATAAAACCTCAACTGGGCCCTCACTCATGCTAGTCAATCCTTCTACACTTCCCTCATGAACTCACTATCCCGCTCACTCATATTACAGAAAATATATGATGCTATTTGCTGTGGGTGCTCTCTTCTCTGCTCTTCCTCATCTAATATCACTCAGAAGCTTTCTGCCACTATCTCTTCCTATCTTACATGAAGAAGTGACCTTATTCAATACCAAGGCATTACCTGCACAAACAACCCCATTCTATCTCTTTTCCTCCAACAGATTGCTCCATTCTGTCAAGTTTACTCTTATCACTTATCTTCAAACTCTTCTGATCTGTAGACCCTTTCCCTACTCTCTACAAATATGTCCATGTCCCATTCATCCTAAAAAACAAAACAAAACAAACCTCCCTGCTGACCTTTCCATCCCCTCTAACTATTTTCCTATATCTCTCCTACTTTTGTGGTTAAAGTTCTTGAGAAGGCTATCTCTACTGGGTGCCTCCATTTCATTTGCTCTTACTTTCTTCTTAACCTCTTATAACTCAGGTTTTCACCAGTTCCACCAAAACTGTTCTTCTTAAAGTTACCAATGATCTCCTAAGTTGTCAACTCCAATGATATTTTTAAGTATTCACTCTTCTTGACTTTCTTTATCCTTTGCCTCTTCTATGTTTTTGGGATACCACTCTGTCCTGATTCTCCACCTATCTGATCTTTATCCAGATCATGACAACTTGTTCCACAGGCCTCTGTCCTGGCCCTCTTCTCCCTGTATACTACTTAACTTAGTGATCAGCTTTGATGCATTTAATTACCTTATCTAGGATTATGATTCTTAAATCTACCTATCCTACCCTCTCTGCTGACTTCTAGTCTTGCATCTTATATTGCCTTTCAAACATCTCAAATTCAATATCTAGTAGTCTTTTTAAAGTAAACAAACAAAATTAAACTCATCTTTTCTCCTGAACTTTCCTCTTTCAAGCTCTTTCATTAACTGTCATCCTCCCAGATTCCTGGACTTGCAACCTGGGTGTTATCTTTGGCTGCTCACTATTGCTCACTACTCATATCCAATCTGTTCTCAAGGACTATTGATTTCACCCTTGCAACATGTATTAAATATATGCCCTTTCTCCTCTGATACTGCTGCCACCCTTGTGCAGGGTCATGTCACTTCACACTTGAACTATTGTAATAGCCTACGAGTAGTCCTGCCTTCCTTCCTTAAGTCTCTCCCTACTCTAATAATCCTCCATCTAGCTATGAAAACCATTTTTCTAAAGTGCAATTCAATCATGTCACCCCCACCCCATTCAATAAAATCTATTACCTCCTCATCATTTCCAGGATCAAATATAAAATAATCTGGTTGTCATTTAAGACCTTTCTAAGCAAAACCACCTTCTCTGCCCCACTCCCCACTTTTCTGTACTTTGTGCCTTGTACTCTTAGATCCAGTGACACTGGTCTCCTTGTTTCATGAACAAGATGCTTCATCTCTTGGCTCTAGATCTTTTTTGGGTCTGTCCCCCATGCCTAGGATGCTATCTTTCCTCATCTCTACCTCCTAGCTTCCTTTCAATCCCAATTAAGATCTCACCTTCTACAGGAGATTTTCCTAACCCATTTTAGCATCTTCTCTCCGTTGATTCTTTCCAAATTAACCTATATATAACTTGTTTTTACATATTTGCTTTGCTTGTGATCTCTCCCATTAGATTGTGGGTTCCTTGACAGCAGAGACTCTTGTTTCTTTTTGTATCCTTAGTATTTAAAACAGTGCCTGGTACATAGTGGGTGCTTAATAAATGCCTGTTGACTAAAGAGAAACCAAGAAAAAAAGCCTTGTAACCCCTTGGATTTGCACCCTAGCTTTACTAAGTTATAACCTATATGAACTTGGGTAGGTCACTTAAGAATCACCAGTGAATTCTCTCATCTGTGAAATCAGGAGCTTGGACCTGATGAACTCTAAGTTCCCTTTCAGCTCCAGATCCTCTGTTTCAGTACTTAAACCTATCTATGATTTCATGAGTGTGTGCATGCTTCAATGGTTCATGCCACAAACCCTCTATGTCTTTAGAGATGGTTCCATGAGATGCTATGAAAAAATTGAGTGAAAACAATGAGCCTCTCCAAATTTTTCTAGTGTGCTCCTAAAGTGAAAGACCTGGGTAGAGGAAGGCAGTGTATTTCCTATTCCAAACTTCCAAGTTGATTAACTGATTGGAGTTTATGCTTCAACTGCATGGTGGTTGAGAACCCAGGACCACACCTGTCAGGGTCCTCTTACCCTGATGACAGGTCTGTCAGGGTCACTTTTCCTTACAACCACTCTGATGGCAGGGGCAGCAGGTTACTTACCTATTTACCTCAATTCAGAAGGCATCAGCCTGTTCTCTAGAACAGAAGAGTCTCAAGGCTTGGAGGTGCAAACAGAGAAAGTTTATTGAGTCCTCTTCCAGGGGAAGCCTAACAGCAACATTTCAAGACTGACCTCTCCCTGCCCCCAAACCTAAGTCACATATCATTCAAATTCGTGTACTACACTTGATAAACAACAGGACCCTCCTGCAAGGAGCAGGATCTAGCCAAATGTGGGCGTGGGAAGTTGCAGTTACAAAGGCTTCACCATGCCCCAGGGTAAGGAGACTCTATCTGGAAAATCTGGTTTCCACATGCAGGAGAACTTTAAGCACTGGTGCTCCCCATCGCCCTCGAGAGACCCAGAGAGTCCAGTGTGTCCCAAACTCTATGTAACCCAGACTTTTCCAGGGCCTCAACTCTCCCTGTGCCCCATCATAACCACCTGCAACCCGCAAGTATTTCCCAGACCCTCACACACACACAAAGGGGGCAACACCACAAGCCTTTTGTGTAAGGGTCATAAAAAATACCTTATTTTCCATAAAGATATAAATTTTTAAAAAACTACTTAATATAACTTGATATTTATATCATTATTATAAAATTTTATGTTTGATTCTCTGCCTACCAAAGTCAGCATTTCTTAGGATCATAGATTTTGGGATAGTAGTGGAGGTGTCTTAAAAATTATCTCATGTAATTTGACTACTCAATTCATTGCAATGTGACATCCAGCCATCCCATTTGACTAACTTTTCTCTCTCTGTCTCTTTTTGGAATTATGCAGCCATAATTTCAAATTGATATGCAGAGGATTATCACCAATTCACAACTTGACCAGCAATGTATTGGTGTGCCTGTCTTCCCATGATCACTACAATTTCAATCATTTCCCATGGTTTATAATTTTTGCTAATTAGTATGTAGGGAGATAAAATATAAATTGTTTAATTTTATATTTCCCTTATGATTAATGATTAGAAAGACATTTTAATATGGACAGTATTGTTTGTAATTCTTTTGAAAATTATTTAAATATATCCTTTGGCCAATTTATCTGTTGGTGTATATATTTGTACAATGAATTATTTTGTATACCAGAGTTTAATCAGTGACATCAGACAAATATACTTTCTGACTTTCCAGTTTTTTTTAATTAAATTTTTACTGATTTTACTGGTGTAGCTCTTTTAAATTTTATGTCATCAAGATAGCTATTGTATATTTTATGACGCCCTTTATCTTTAATTAGTTAAAACATATTCTCTGCTGAATCACAGTTTTGAACCACTATTGTATAAGGCACCTGCTCTCATTCTCTTTGAAATTTTCCATGCTTTGATCCTTCCTGTTTCAGTCAAATAGACATTTAGATCTTCTTTTGTTATATGTTGTAAGCTGCTGGTTTAATCAATTTGTTGTCAGGTTGCTTTGTGTTTCTTCTAGCAGTTCTTTGAAATTTGTTATTGCGTTTACCTTACATTGGCCAGTAGTTTTAAAAATAGCTTTTGTTTCTTTTTATGTACTTTTTTCTACCAAGTGATCTTTATGCTGTTTTTAAAAAACTGATATGAAATTGTTTTGATAACTACTACTTTATAATATTATTTGTGATCTAATACTGCCACATGCCCTTTTTTGTACCTATTTCTAATTTCTCTTAAGAGTCTAGAAATTTTGTTTTTCTAAATGAGTCTTATTCTAAATGAATTATAGTTTATTGTTTTTTCCCCAATTTTTGAGTAGGTCATATGAGTGGTGTAGCAATAAATCTACAAGTTAATTCATTTTTATTGGCCAATCACAATGAGTGAATATATCTCCAAATATTTGCCTCCCTATATTTCTTTAAAGAGTGCTTTAAAGTTACACTTACATAAATTTTGTCTTGCTAGGTTAACTCTCAGGCATTTTATTCATTTTAGACTTATTTTGTACAGAGTTGATTTTATAATTTTTTCTCCTTGTTTTTTTAATACTATAAGAACACATTGATTATTTTTAATATTTTAGAAACTTCTGTATTACAGAAGCTATTGATTATCGTAATATCTTCACTGATTCTCTGGGGTTAAGTTCACCATCATGTCATTTGTATATAGGAATAACTTCATTTCCTCTTCACCAATGTTTCTACTTTTAATTTTGTTTCTGTCTTATTGATATAGGTTACATTTCTAGTACTATGTCAAATAATGCTAGGTGTACAGATAATGATTGGTTAGAATGAGAGAGGAAAGGCAGACAAGAAGCTCTGAATTCTCCTGCTACCTGCCCTTGTGGTTGTGGGAGAATTGGTGGAGGACAGGGCGGATGCTAGAATGAGGAGCAATAGTTACAGTCAGAAGACATGGCATCATGAAACTATGCCACAGAAGCAGTATGTAGTGGGGAAAAATTCAGCCATTTATTGAACTAAACTGATTGTGGTGAGTGAAGGGAGGAGATTTGGCACTATAAGTATTAAATTTCTGTATTCTTGGTTGTATTTTTCAATTTTTCTGCTACCAACAGAGTTTGGCACCTTCTTTGAAACTTAATCTTAGAGAGTAGCCTAAACACACAGCTGTTAAACTCTAGGCCCATGGTGGGGCAAGCTGCCAGCAAAACTCACAAGTGCAACTCAAATCAGATTAACATATTTTTAACATATAATTAACATTTAATTAACAGAAAAAAATACAACATAAATAACATTAATTTGTGTTTTTTATTTTTTGAGGGGGCAAGGCAGACAATTGAGGTTAAGTGACTTGCCCAACGTCACATAGATAATAAAGTGTTAAGTGTCTAAGGCCAGATTTGAACTCAGCTGCCCCTGACTCCAGGGCCAGTGCTCTATTCACTGTGCTGCCTAGTGCCCCACCTCCCATTTGTGTTTTCAAAGTCAAACTTCAGCTTTCCAGGATCCATTTCCATCTGAGTTCAACCATGTTGACATGGAGCACTGGGTGTTTAAATGATTAGCTTTGTGTCAGGCAGACAGTATGTGTCAGAAAGAGAACAGAAAACTAACTCTCTGTTCCCTTTCTTCTATCTTCTGTCTTACCCTCTTCCAGCTCATATAGGATTATGACATAATTTATCCCTCTCTCCCACCTCCCTCACAAGTCATTCATTTCTTAATATCAATCACATTAATTTGTAATGCTCATAAGAAATATTGTGATCATTCCCTTGCCTTCTAGGACACAAGGCAATCTATTCCTAGGAATATTAATTTTTGATATAGGCATCAGGGTACTGTGGGAAGTGTTTTGAAATGTAATCATGTTCTTCACCATTGCAATCATTTTCTCCCCAGATCTATGATTTTGTTGTTGTAAGATTCCTGGTGAGGAAACTCCCTCTGCCAAAGGAGAAGGGAAGGGAAGCTTCAGCAACTTAGAGTCTTAGAGAGTTTCCAGGGCATTGGGAAGTTTAGTGACTTTTTCAGTCTCACAAGCAGTATGTGTCAAAGTCGGGACTTGAACTTAGATTCTTCTGATATGAGGCTACCTCTCTAGTTATTTTATCACTTTTCCTCTTACCTTATCACTCATGACTTTCAATGTCATTCTATCCCTCATTTGAACCCTTTCAGGTGCTCTTAATTATGATCTCTAAATGTTCCAACAATTTTCAATTCCTTTCTCTTGCCACAGGAGTTTCATTCAGCTGCTAAACCTTATGTTGTAGAAACTGATTGCAAGGGGCAGCTAGGTGGTGCAGTGAGTAAAGCATTAACCCTGGAGCCATGAGGACCTGTAATGGTAATCAATTTGTTGGATATTTACGGCTAAGTAGATAGGATACTTAGGGCTAAGTAGATCAGATAATTAGGGCTAAGTAGATCAGATACTTAGGGCTAAGTAGCACTTAGTAACTTAGTGCTAAGTATAGAACTCTGTCCATTGGTGAAAAGATGTGAACTCCCCTGTTGAC
>CM053594.1:188081025-188113525 GCA_028646575.1 Pseudocheirus occidentalis
TATTCCTTTTGTTAATTGATTGATTGAATCTTTAGCTGGATTGATTGAATCTTTAAATGAGATGCTGGTTTCTCCCTTAGGGAAACCAGGTGATTCTTCTCTTGTTCCTTGTTCCTTTCTATAATAAGATATAATATTGAGACTTTCCTTGTTCTAAATATTGTATATAATATTGTGAATTGTTGATATTGTGAACATTGTGCTTAATCTTGATTTGTAATTGAATAAACAGAGTGTTCACTAAAACTGTGTAATCCAAATCTTAAAAGTTATTCACAGTAGCATTCTCTCAGGAATCTACTGTTGATTGGCTTTATAGGACCTGAGTTCAAATATGGCCTCAGACACTTACTAGCTGTGTGACCTTGAGCAAGTCATTTAATCCCAATTGCCTTGCCTTTCCCCCTCAAAAAATAAAAATGAAACTGATCACCTATAGTATCCAAATCCCCAAGCACAGTTCATTGCAAAATCATTTTTGAACTCCTCTTACTTCTGTTAATGGCTTCACAATATTTTCAGTACTGTCCTTTCTGAAGGCTATGCCAAATCCTCACTTCTCTCTTTGTGATCTGTGCTTCAATGATTAGACTACTTTTCCATCATCCCAAGAGCAGAGGGAGTAACTTGGGGCTTCATGGCCACATCTGCTTTCAAGTTCTAATGAGTCATAAACCCAGTCTCAAATCCCCTATCTTTTCCTTTTCAGATATGAGGAGAAGATGGAGAAGATTGGGATTCCCCTATTATTCCAATATACCTATAAAACAGATTTAAGAAGGCAAGAATTAAGATTTTCTCCTTGAAAATAATTTACTTCATCCAACAAACTTTCCTTATAATTTTTTCCTTTTAATTTTTGCTCTCCATTTTGATTTAACCTGCTGATGTTCTTTTAGAGGTATTGAAAATGTAATGTGGGAGGTTGCTATACACATACACACATGTATACACATATGTATAAGAATATATATTTTAAGATTTTCAACCAATAAATAAAAAGACTCTCCCACCTAAAATTATGTATTTGTTTAGCCTTAGTCCATACCCCCCCCCAAATATTTCATTTCTTCATTTTTGTTTGCTGTCTTAAAATTTGAACTTTCTGTTGTGTTTGGTCAGTTTGCATATTGAATGCCCTGATCTCCTCTGTATGCTTCTGAAGAAATGATTCTGGTATTTTGCTTTCTCCCTTTCTTTGATGCTTAGGCTCCACTTTGATAGATGCTATTTTTCTATACTATTCAGTGTTCTTTGCTCTTCAGAATATCATGGTCTGATTTTTACTTTGATTTCTTATAAATGGTAGTCTTCTGTTATTCTGATTGATTTTCCTCAGAATTTGAATAGACATTGTCCTTGCTGACTAAACAATTTGTTCTTTGATGTGGATTTCTAAAATTTATATTTCATAGTGAGTTAAACATTTAGGGAGATGGCAGTGTTGTTCAAGAGATCACAAAAATGTATCCTTTGACATCTGTTGCCAATATTTCTGATTTGCTTCTTCTGTTATTTCTCAACAAGTAAGCATACATTAAGTACCTACTATGTGGCAAGCACTGTGCTAACTAAAACAAAAAGGCAAAAAACAGTTCTTGTTCTCGAGAAATTTATAGAATGATGGGAGATATATCATATAAACAATTATGTAAAAATGATACATACAGGACAGATTGAAGATAATCAAGAGAGCAAAAGAATTATCATTAAAGGGGGAACATGAAAGGCTTCATGTAGGTGTGATCTGAAGGGGGCTTCAAGGAAGCCAGGGAAACCAGAAGGCAGAAATGAGCAGAGAGCATTCCAGGCACGGGGACTGTAGTGAAGACACCCAGAGGCAAGAGATAGAACATTTTATGCAGTTAGGGGTAGCTAGCAGTAAATATGCTCCCAGCCTGGATTCTTGAAGATCTGAGTTTGAATCCTCTTACTACTTGTGTAAGTGACTCCCTTAACTTCTACATGCCTCAGTTTCCACAAGTGTAGAATGGAGATAACAATAGCACTCATCTTCCAGGGTTGTAGTGTGAATCAAATGGGGGTAATAACTGTAAAGCACTTAGCACAGTACCTGGTACATAGTAAGTGTTATATGATGATGGTGATGATGGTGATGCTTCTGCTGCAAGGAATATGTAGGAAACCATTATCACTGGATTACACTGTACAGGGAGGTAAGCAAAGTATATGGAAGTGAGTAAAGTATATGAAGACTGGAAAGGTAGGACTGGAAAAGTCATGAAGAGAGTTAAGTACTGAACAAAGGATTTTAAAGTCTAACTTCATTATAGGGAGCTATTGGAGTTTGTTTAATATGGCTGGAAGTTGGGGAGAAATGATCAGACCTGTACTTCAGTAAGATCAATTCAACAGCTAAGTTTAAGATTGACTGGAGTGATGAAAAAGTTAAGGAAGGGAGACCAACTAATAGGCTATTGTAATAGCCCAAGTGTGAGGAGATGAAGGCCTTCATCAGCATGGTGACAGTATTGTAGAAGAATTGGGAATATATATAAGAATTGTTATAAAGGTAAAACCAACAGGACTTGAACACAGATGGGATATGGGATGTGGGGGAGATGATATAGACTCAGTAGTCAAGGATGGCATCTAAGTTGCAAAACTGAATAACTAGGAAAATGGTGGCATACTAAGAGTAAAACTAGGAAGAGAAGAGAGTTGGCAATTGAGGAAAATATTTTGGACATGGTAAGCATAAAATGGCTATGGAACATCTAGCTTGAGATCTCTAACTCCAAGGGATAGTAGGAGGTACAAGCCTGGAGGTCATCAGAGGGAGCAGGACAGAATAAGTAGATTTGTGAATCATGAACATAGTTAATTAAAACCATTGAAGCTGATGGGATCACCAAAGACAAATAGTCCTAAGGGAGATACCCATTGTTAGTGGGAGTGACCTGTTTGAATATCCAGCAAAGGAAACCGAAAAAGAACAGACCCAAATACAGAGGGAAAACCACTAGAGAAAAGAATATCAAGGAGAATAAGGTGATGGACAGCAGCAAAGTCAGAAGAGAGGACAAGAAGGATGAGGAATGCAAAAAGTTCATTTGATTTGGCAATTAGGAGAAAGCTGATAACTTTGGAAAATGCATTTTTGGCTAAATGTTAATAGCCAGCCTGTAGAGAATGAGAGGGAAGGGAATGGATGAATCAACTTTAGAACTTACCGTGTCTCCCCATTCTCAAAAAAATGAAAAACAAAATACAAAGCACAGAACACAAAACCCTCACTTGACTCATCTATTCATTGGTATAATGGTAAATATTTTACAACAGCCTCTCTGAAAAAACATAACCATACACACAGTACACTTTTAGATTTAATCTTCATTACTAATATTTTCTCATCACTTTCTGAGATATAAATGTTTGAGGAGGAAAAAAAAAGATCTGGAAAACCTGCTTTGGTGAGTGGAATAGTGAGTCACTTGGGGAGGGGTAAAAGGACTTTTTTGATCCAATGAAGGCCCAGTTGGGATTATATAGCATGATTGTGTAGGGGCACAAGGCAGTATAGATTCATGATTTTTTTCAGAGTTGATGAATATGGAAACAATTGATTTGTGGGTGATGATAAAAACAAGAGTATGATGTTAGGTAGCTGTGATGGGATGGAGTAATAGGTTATAGGAAATGAGTACGTTGAGGAACCGTGAGATAAGGAAGTATCAACATGTATGTATACACTAGTATGAGGGCAGGTGTTGGAGAGAAGAGAGACTATGAGCCAGACACTAAACTCACTGAGCAAAGATGGAGACTATCCAGAAGGTCAGTAGACAAAGAGCAACTAGAATTTTGACTGAATTATAGGTAACAATTGAATGACCCTCAAAAGAAGATCTGTGTTCTGTGATATGAAGTGTGTGAAGTTGGAAGTGCCTGTAGAGAGGAAGGAACTTTCCATCTTCCTCACTTGAATGAAATCCCTGGTGAGCTGAGGAGATTTAAAATATAGCTATTGTTAAAAATTGGACTGTGTCATCAGTAGGGAGACAAGGTCTCAGTGAGAGTCAGAAGATTCAAGGAGCAGGAAAGGAAAGGATTTAAGATGAAAACAAGTTTGTTAACTAAGGAGTAAGCATTCCAGAGAGGAAAGCAGAAGTGATAACATTAGAATGGGATATAGTGGGAGTTGGGAATAAGGGCTGGTGGTGGGGTGGGGCAAAGAACAGGATTTGAATGATGACATCAGGAATTCAGAATCATTGAGATGGGAAGAGTATAATCAAGCTTTGGAGGTGGGAGAGGGGAGAGTTTGAATTCAGATAGGTAATTAACATCCCTAAGGGTTTGGCCTTAGAGTGGAGTTCTCTTGGCATTAGACAGCTCAGTCAAGGGGACCAGTGTGGAGAAGCAACGGAATGACTCTCTGTCCTTTCCCTCCAAGTAGTTCAGGCTAAATGGAATGACATTTCTTTCTGACTCCTTTAGTTAAGAAGTGACCAAACTAGGAGACCAGTGCAATTGAATGTGGCAAGGAAGGTGTATGTGTATATATATATATATATATACCCACAACCATACAAATGCATATGTATCTGTATATGTTTGTATGTATATGTATGTATATAGATGATAGAATTTTTTTAATCTTCAGAAAATGTGTAGGCTTGACAGTTTTGAAGGCAGTCAAGGTTCTTAAAAATGTTATAAAAATGTACTTTCCATAGAGAGACGAAAAAACATGTTTGGGCTGAAAGGTTCCCATCCTTATAGCAAGAATGACTCACTCCCATCTCAATATGACTGTACAACCTTTGATTCACTTCTAAGAGTCTGCCTCACAGAAACTGATCTCAAGAAAACATCTTAATTCTGCATGAATGACATCCAGGTTTTCATTTTGTTTTTCTCAAATATCTATCATTCCTAGAGTTTCTCTTTCTACTCTATATTTAAAATGGATAAAGCAGTATTCTGCATTGTAAAGCTCTCCTGATCTTCTGTTCCTCGTTTCTTTGTTTTTGTCTTTGATTACATTTTTCTTTTGGATCTACATTTTCTGCATTCTGATTCCTTTGTTTCCTGTTTAAAATAACCTACAGTTGTGTGTCTATCTTTTGTTCTAAAATCTACAGTTCATGATTAAATTTGTTAATGGATTCCACAAGTACTCTGTCTTTAATTTTACAATGTTTAAAGTTAAAATACTTTAACTATTTGTTATTATGAACCATTATTGTACAGTAGAAACTCCACTGTTACTGGAGAATTTTTTTAATGTTTTTATGTTATGACAACTACTGTTACTACTAGTATTATTAGTACTACTACCAGCCATTTACATAGGCTTACTATGTGCCTGGCACTGTGCTAGGTACTTTACAACATTGTCACATTTGATTCTCACAAAAACCCTAAAAGGTAGCTGTGATTATATCACCTACATTTTACAGACAAGGAAATTGAGTCAAACAGTGGCTAAGTGACTTGCCCAGGATCACACGGGTAGTGGTCTCTGAGAACAGGTTTGAACTCAGGTCTTTCTGACTCCAGGCCCAGCGCTTTACCTACTTTATCTATCTTATCACCTGGTTAGGGGGATTCTAATTTATCAGGTACTTTTTTGTTTAATCAGCTCTTTTCTTTGAATTGCTATTCATTTCTCACATTAACTTTTCTGGTCCTTTTCCACCTGATGGTTTTCATGTAGCGTCCTCAATAAAACTGTGTTTCTTCCTACTAATCCTTTCCCTTCTTACTATAATGTCCTTTTCCTTCTGATGGTCTATCATTATCATGTGTTTTTTTTTCCTCTTAGCTAAGATCTGTATTACTAGAGAATTTTTTTTAAAATGGAATTTCTAAGAATTGATGAATCAGATGAAAGGGCAACAGGGTTCATGTATTCTTCCAGCGTGGGAAGTCCAGGGGTGAAGTGAATTTACATGGTAAGGAAGACAACCTTAACCTGGCTTAGTTTGTTAGATCTATAACCCAGATCTCTGCCCTAAACCTTCTTTTCTCTTTCTATGCTTTATCTTTCATTGATTTCATTAGCTTTTAATGGTTCAATGTTTACGTAGAAGACTCCCAATCTACTTACCTATCCCTTATTCCTTTCCTTATTTCCACATCTATATCATAAATTTCTTATTGGAAGTGAATCTCTGCCTGAATTTATATAAGGAATTTCCCAATCAATATGTCCGAAATGTAATTCACTATAATTTCCTCTTCACTCCCCTCACCCCCAGGCCATCCTTTTTCTTAATTTCCTTATATCAGTCATGGGCTCCTTCATCTTTCCAGTTACCCACATGGACAAGCTCAGAGTCACTCTCAAATCTTTCCCCTGTCTCTCTTTCCTTCTCCATATACAATCAATTGCCAAGCTGGGTTGATTCAATTTACAAAACATGTCTCTCATAGATGGATTTCACCATCCCCATTCGTATGATTGTTGCCTTAGTTTTGACTGTTATTGCCTCTCTTTGAAACTATTGCAACAGCCTTCTAATGGTTCTCCTCCTTTCAAGTACCTCACTTCTCCGATCCATCTTCTACACAACTGCCAGATATCTATTCCTCAATCACAAGTCTGCCCACACCACTTATCTGCTCAAGCAACTTCCTTGGTATGGTTTCTTATTTCTTTGAAGACAGAATACAAACTCCTTTTCTTTTTGACAACTAAGACCTCTCACAACATAACTTCGATATCTCTTTCGAGACTGATTTTTACATTACTTACCATTATGCTTTCTGCATTCTACTTGGTTTTTCTCATGTGTGGCATTGTTTCATCTCCTTTCTCTGTGTCTTTTTGGTTTTTCTCATGTGTGGTATTGTTTCATCTCCTTTCTCTGTGTCTTTTTGGTTTTTCTCATGTGTGGTATTGTTTCATCTCCTTTCTCTGTGTCTTTGCATAGACTTATTCCCAATTTTTAGAATATTCTCATTCCCCATTTCTTTTTGGAATTCTTTTATCCCTTAAAGGATCAGGTCAAATGCTACCTCTCATGTGAGGCTATGTGGTACTGTAATTGTTAATGATCCTTGCCCATATCCTGACATTACCTTCCATATATTTTGGGTCTTATTATTGTGTGCTTGTGGTTTATTCCTAGTAGAATTTTATCTCCTTGAGAATAGGCAGTTTCATTATTGCATTTGTATTACAAACACTTAGCATAGTGTTTAGCAGAATTGAATTGAGCTCTTTATCTTACAGATAGCCAGCTGAGACTCAAAGAAGTGTAGTGAATTGTCCAAGGTCATAAGGTAGTAAGAAAACTGAGTTTTGAGTTTTTGAGATCTTAGTGAGTATACTTTTTACATGTAAGTTAGTACATACTCATCTCTCACAACATCAGTACTTTAAAATTCTAATGATTTTCCTTTTTCCTGTTCACTTTTTTTCTGACTAGTTTTTCTCCTAGTTCTTTTGTGTATTTTATAAGCTTCCATGTTTTTTGCTATTTCAGGGAGTTTTTATTACCAGGACTGCCAATGTTTGCTCTCTCTTCCCCCCTTTTTTTAGTGACTCCATAAATACTTTCTTTGGTTTTGTTTTTTTTTTTTTGGAGGGCAGTTGGAGTTAAGTGACTTGCCCAAGGTCACACAGCTAGCTTTTGTGTGTGTGTTAAGTGTCTGAGGCCGGATTTGAACTCAGGTACTCCTGACTCCAGGGCCGGTGCTCTATTCACTGCGCCACCTAGCCGCCCCATAAATACTTTCTTTGTAACTGTAGCTTCACCACTTACCCACCTCCACCAACATCCACCTCCAATAATCTTGACTGAATGACTTCAAAAGTCTTTTTTAATGGATTATTCAGAGACTAAGTAATCCTAAGAGAGTTTAAAGTGAACATTGAAGGAGATGGAGAAAAACGTCCAGATAAGACATTAAAACTAAATATTATAGAGGACAAAAATGACATAGAACCATTAATTCACAAGAGGAAATAAATAGAAAAGGGTCCAAGATTAAATAGCACATATAATCTTAGTTTTGTTTATACTATTGCAAGTAGGTAAAAAAAAACAAACTTGCAATTTTGAATTATTTATAGTGCCTTCATAGGTATTCCTAATATTAGAAAAGAGATGGTTGTGACTCAGTGGATAGAGTACTGGGCCAGCAGTCAGGAAGAAAGACCTGAGTTCAAATTCAGTCTCAGATACTTCCCATTTGTATGACCCAAGGAAAGTCACTTGATTTTGAATTGCCTGAAAAAAGGATCCACTGGAGAAAGAAATGGGAAACTACTCTAGCATCTTTGCCAAGAAAACCCCACAGATACCTACGGCCCATAGGGTCGCAAAGGATCAGGCATATCTGAATAATGAACAGCAACAACAAAAGTAAGAAGGATAACTCCTCATTCAATTCATTTCAATTAAAATCAATATGTATTATATGCATTTTAAAATAAACTATTAGGAAACCAGGACGGTGGCTTTTACTTGAGCTCTCCCAAGTTACCATCCAAAAAATTTCAAAATAACACCTCAGAACTAATTCTGGAGATGCAGAAGCAACAAAAGGATGGGGTGAAGCAATTTTCCACCCCTAAACAACTTAGAAGGTTGGGAAGAAAGGTCTGTTGTATAAGGCTGAGAGTGGAGCACACTTGCCAAGCAGCAGCAGGCCTAATGGGCAACTAAATCAGCAGCAGTGACTTCTGGAGTTCTCAGCAGAGAGATGATAAAGGAGTCAGACAACTGATAAGAAAAAGAATAGGAGTCCCTTTACAGGCACTGGGTGTGGGACTCCACTGAACTACTCAAATGGGGACTGGGGTTAAAGTCCTGGATCACAGTATTAGCATCGGGAAGATACAGAGCTTGTGATCACCAGGAAGAAGGGGACCCCAGGCACAATTCCAGACTAGAAAAGAGGGCTTGTGATTTCTCACAAACCAGAGCACAGGCTAGGAGAGTAGCAAACACATTTCTCCTTAAATCATACCACGTTAGAAGAACTGACCACCACAGCTAGCTGTGAAAAGAGCTGTACAAGAAATCTAAAATTTGTGACAGTTCCCTTTCCATGCTGAGAACAAAACCCAACTTAAACATAAAGTTCAAAGTAAAAAAAAAATAGTCTGGGAAGATAAGCAAACAACAAGAACAGGAACTGACTGTAGAAAGTGACTATGATAATAGGGAAAATCAAAACACAAACTTGGAAGGACACAACAAAGTCAAAACTATTATATCCAAACTTCTAAGAAAAATGTGACTTGGTCTCAGTCTCGAAAAGAATTCCTGGAAGAGTTAATTTCTTTTTAAATGAAATAGAGCTAGAGGAAAAATTAGGAAAAGAAATGATAGTGATACAAAAAAAAATTTTTTAAGAGACAGTAGCTTCATTAAGGAGGCATAAAAATACTGAAGAAAATAACACCTTAAAAAACAGAATGGGCCAAATAGTAAAAGAGTCACAAAAATCCAAGAACTCCTTAAAAATCATAATTGTTCAAAGGGAAAAGTAGGTGCAAATGCTCACTGAAGAACATAATTCCTCAAATATTAGAATTGGGCAAGTGGAAGTCAGTGAATCCATGAGTCATCAAGAAACAAAACAAAATCAAAAGATTGAAAAAAAATGGAAGAAAATGTTAAGTATCTCATTGGGGAAAAAATCCACAACTGACCTGGAAAATAGTACAAGGAAAGAAAATAGAAAAATTATTAGACAACTTAAAAGCCATGATTAAAAAAGAGCCTAGAAATCATCTTTCAACAAAGTATAGCGGAAAACTGCACTGATATTCTAGAGCCAGAGGATAAAATAGAATTTGAAAGAATTTGCTGGTCACTTTCAGAAAGAGATATCAAAATAAAAATTCCCAGGAATATTATAGCTAAATTCCAGAGTTCCCAGGACAAGGAGAAAATATTGAAAGCAGTCAGAAAGAAATAATTAAAATTATCTTGCAGCCACAGTCATGATAACACAAACTTCTCCATTAAAAGATCAGAGGGCTTGAAATATGGTATTCCAACATGTGAAGGAGCTAGGATTACAACCAAGTATCACCTACCCAGCAGCAAAACTAAGTATAATCTTTCAGGGGAGAAAGTGGATATTTAATGAAATAGAAGACTTTCTATCATTCTTTTTTTTATTTTAATTTTTTTGTTTTTTGGAGAAGGAAAGGCAGGGAAATTGGAATTAAGTGACTTGCCCAAGGTCACACAGCTAATAAGTGTTATGTGTATGAGGCCATATTTGAACTCAGGTCCTCCTGACTCCAGGGCTGTTCACTGTGCCACTTTCTGAATAGAAGTTTTGACTTCCAAATTCAAGCCACAAGAGAAGCATAAAAAAGGTAAATATGGAAGAGAAATAGATTTTTGTAGGGGCAAATAAGAAAGTCAGAAAACATGATCTAGAAAATGGTGAGGAGTATGATAAGAGGAAGGCAGATTCCTCATTCAAAGAATTGGGCAGAAGTTGCAGAGATAAGCTTCCTAACAATTAGTGAAATCCCAAGTGATAGGAGTTACCTCTGGGGTACATCTTCATATCTTCAAACAAAGATCAGAAGACCATTTCTAGGGTAGGGTGGGGAATGGGAAGAAGGTATTGTAGTGATCATTCATTTTTTTTCCTTTTTCTTTTTGTATTTGGCCAAATGGCTGCTTAGATCCTTTTCAACTCTGAAGTTCTATGATAGATGAGATGGTGTGGTATCTCTGCGTGATGAGAAGGTATGTACCAATGTGGAAATAGATGAACCTGAGGATTACTAAACAATCTTTCTACTCTGTCCTTATTGATTCCTTATATCATTTGCTGCTGTTCCAGTTTTTCCAATTGTTCCAAACTTTTCTTATCTCAAGCCCTCAATTTCACCCTCACCCTTACCCTCTTACTTCCAGCAGATGATAGCCTCCTACTTTATTGAAAATTCTGAGGTTATCTGCCATTAATTCACTCAGCTCCATTCCTCTAGTCTTGAACATTTCCCTTAACAAAATCATTTTGAAAAAATATTCCATTCCTTCTCACCACCTCCAAGATTTTGCTCCAACAGATACAACAGCTACTCTCTCTGTCTGTCTCCGTCTCTCTGTCTCTCTCTGTCTCTCTCTCTGTCTCTCTCCCTCCCCCCTCTCTCCCTCCCTCTATTTCTTTACCACTGACTACTTCCCATTGACTTACAAATATTTTTAGGTCTCCCGGGTCCTTAAAAAAATAAAAAAGACCTGCCCTTCCACTCCATATAGCACTTTTTCTTTGTATCACTTAACATGGGGCTTGACACATAGTAAGCATTTAAGAAATATTTGTTAATTTGCTCTCCTTTTTACTAAAATTCTGGACAACATTGTCTATATTTAATTTCCATGCTTTCTTATACCCACTTTCCCCTTAATTCTTTGTCATCTGACTTCTATCCAAACTAATTAATTGAAATTGCTCCTTCAGTAGCTTTCAAAAACTTCCTAAAATGCAAAATCTTCCACCCTCATCCTTCTTGGCCAGAGCAGCCTAGTGTGATAGCATTTGACACTTTTGACTACACTCTCCTACTTTATACTCTCTCCTTGAATAATTTCAGAAAGACCACAATCTCCTCTGATCTCTCTAACTAATATGTTCTCTGCCCTCTACAACCTTGACTCATTTGAAATGGGGTGTTCCCCCACACTCTGTCCTTGACCCTCTTTTCTTCTCTTTTTCACTTTCTCTACTTCCCAATGATAATTTCATTCACTCTCTACCTACAACCATTACTATTATGTAGACAACTCTGAAATATATTTCTACAGCCCTGATGTCTCTTCTCAGCTCCAGACTCTCATCTCAAACTGATTGATGACATGTGAATGTCCCAATGGTAACTCTAGCATGACATGTCCAAAATCAATGAGTTTATTTTCCCTTAAAGCTTGCTTTCCCCTTATGATTGCAGTATTTCTGTCAGTGACACCAGCACCCATTCCCCATTTAGATTTTCGTAGATCATTTGAACATTGGAAGGAAGAGTATCAGAAAACTAGTGGAGGCAGAAGTCAGATTGCAAAGGGTTCAGGGAAAGCAAAGTGTAAGTATTGAATATGAGTAAAGAGCTTTCCACCGCAAAATAAATATTTAGAGAGAGTTTTTCTTTTCATTTTAAGGATTGGGAAGCCTAAATATGTTTGGAACAAAGGTTTGTGATTGTCACCCTGAAAAGTGAAATAAAGAGTCAATAAGAGCAGAAAAGAAAGATTATGCAGTAGTCCTCAGGTTCACTTATTACCAAACAGATTTATATCTACTTGTCATCTACTACACCATCCCTCCTAATCTTAGAACTTCAGAGTTGAAAGGGTTAATGCTGTCAAATTGTCTTCAGATTTGTGGATTTCTACACATGTCTATAGATGCCCATCATACTGTGATACTGTCAACTAAAATATTATAGTAACCTCCTGTTGGTTCTTCCCATCTCCTTTTTCTTTCTTTTATACTACATTTTTCATGTTTCATTCAGGGCGTGCCCACTAAACTTAGATGCCACTTAAGGATCTTCCTCAAACTCTCTTCTTTTTCTCCTATACTATCTCAATTGGTGATCTCATCAGCTCCCATGGGTTTATTTATCATCCTATGTAAATAGTGTCCAGATCTATATATCCAAGCCGATCACTTCTCTCCTGAATGGCAATCTTATATAACCAATTGCCTTTTAGCTGTCTCAAAATGGACATCCTATTTACATGTCAAATTCAATATGCCAAAAATACAATTGATTTTACTTTCACCCAAACCCTCCTCTCTTCCCTTTGTTGAGGGGTACTATCATTTTTCCAGTCATTGAGACTTATGATTTAAGGGATGAAATGGTCAGACCTGTGATTTAGGAAGATCAGTTTTACAGCTGAATGGAGGCTGAATTACAAATGGAAAAGAATGGAGTCAGGAAGACGAAGCTGATTATGATCCTACCCTGCATGAGGGTATTGGCAGTGTCTGAGGCGAGAAAGGGGCATGTGCAAGAGATGTTATGAAAGTTAAATTGACAGGTTAAATTAGCAGCAGATTGGATATGGGGGTGACAAATATTTAGGAGTTGAAGATGACACGAGTTGTGAGTTTGGGAGACTGGGAGGGTGGTGATACCCTAGACAGTAAAAAGGGAAATTAGGAAAAGGGGAGCTTTTGGGTAGAAAGATAATGAGTTTGATTTTGCATATGTTGAATTTTAGATGTTTATGCCACTTCTGGTTTGAAATGTCAATTATGCATTTAGAAGTATAAGCCTGCATGTAAGGAAAGAGGTAAGGGCTGAATTAGTAGATTGAGAATCATCAGCGTATAGATAATTGAAACTATGACAAGATGACTAAGTGAAATAATAAAGATGGAGAAGATAAGCCCAAGACAGAATCTTGGAGGACACTTGTGTGGTTAGTAGGTGTGATGTGGGTAAAGATCCGGCAAAGGCCACAGGGAAGGCACTGCCAAATATGAAGAAGGAAAAGCAGGAGAGAGCAATGACATGAAAACTTAGAAAGAAGAGAATGTTAAGGAGTTCAACAGTACCAAAAGCTGAAAAAAGATCAAGATTGATGAGGATTGAGAAAAGGTCATTAGATTTTGCCATTAAGAGATCATCGCTCCCTTTGGAGAGAGCAGTGGAACAATATCCTTCTTTTATTTTCCTTCATCAAGGCCAAGTTCTAGGCTTTAAAAAGCCATCCAGGGTGGAAAATCAAGGTAGGGAAGGGAGCTCACAATGGCTTCTTAGTCCTAATCCCAAAACCTTTTTAGTCATGATTCATACACCTTCCCATTCCCAGTCAATTTAGTTTTTGACATGCATATGATACAAAAACTCCTTCCCTCTTTTTTGTACCCTCACGTCCCTTAAGTATCCAGAATAACCAAGAATAAGTAGTCAACTTTGTTCAAGGTCCCCCTTAAAGAAAACAGCTTCTCAAGGGTTTTCTTCCTGTCACATGCTTTTCAGGAGTAAAATGAGGGTGACGATATGGATGGACTACATTAATTATAACAGAGGAAATCATACAATCTAGCCATTTTATCTAGGCTTTGATCCCATTTTCTGACATGTTTTGGCCTTCCCACCTCTGAATTCTTTTTTAAAAAGGGCATCAAAAACAAGAATTTACCCCTTGTTCACAAGAATCACAAGGCCTTCACTACCACTACCATCATTTTTGTTCTTTATCCCAGTGCCTGAACCCTGAACTGATACAATAGTTACTAAACCAATATTTGTGGAATTTTTTATTGAATAAAGGCACATATGTCATGCATATCAAATTTCTAGTCAAAGTTAGAAGTACAATTTAGGGAAAGAAATATTAGAGTAAGAATCCCTGGATTTGAGTTACTTGTTTTTATTGTTTATTTATTTATTGCTTTTTAGAGGGAGGAATGCAGGGCAATTGGGGTTAAGTTACTTGCCCAAGGTCACACTTCCAGTTTTTTATGTTAAGTGTCTGAGCTCGGATTTGAACTCAGGTCCTCCTGACTCCACAGCTGATACTCTATTCACTGCACCACCTAGCTGCCTACTTATTTTTATTTTTGAGTTAACTTATTTTGTATCACTGAAATTAGTCTTATCATTTGTAAAAGTGCAATAATTAGGCTTATACTCTACGTTGACCTTTGAGTCACTTAAAATTGTTTTTTTTTTTTTTGAGATTGGGGTATTCTCTGCTTTGCAATCTACAATATCATCAAGAGATTAAAAGGATGGATTTTTTTTTATCAGGGAAGAACTGATACCATTTCAAGGATTGTACAGTTTTAAAGCTTGCTCTCATCCTTCTGTTTAGCTCTGGACTCAGCTCATCATCTTCTTGCAGAGCCTCTATGAAATATATACATAGTATGGAAACATAAACACACAGAGGATGCACACACATATGTCTCATGTATGTATGTGCAAATGTGTATGTATATATGCATGCCAATGCTTGGCAAAAGTAGTTGCTGGATAAATAAGTGGTTGTCAAATGAATTGAATGAATGACAGGAAAAGTCTTATATTTTGATTCAAATAATCAAAATGCACAAGTCCTGGATAAGATAGACAAACTTACTAGAAGTTTTTATTTAAAGACTTAAGCATGTTATTGAACTGAAAGCTCAAGTTAACAGTGTGATGTGAAGTCAAAACGCTAATGTGATTGTAAATTGTATCAGAGTATTTCTCTCAGGACGAAAGAGAAAATTGTCAACCAATATTTTTTTGTTGGTTTCACCACATCTGGAATATAATGTTCAACTCTGGCTACCTCACTTTAATAGAGACTTTGAAAATTGAAATATATTCAGGGAATAAGTAACCAGGATGGAGAGATAATCTGAAATCTTCTCAGGTAAGGATTGGTTACCAAATAATGGTTAACATTTACACGGTTATTTAAGGTTTACAAAGCATTTTTACATATATTAGGTCTTTTGATCTTCCCACCAGTTCCCTGAGGTAGGTGCTATTGTCATTCTTCCCATTTTACAGATGAGAAAACAGAATTTAAGTGACTTGACCTGGGTTATATGACCACCAAAGAACTGAAGTGCAATTTTAATCTGGGACTTCCTGATTCCAAGTACAGTATTCTATCCACTGAACACCAGTGCTCAAGATACTTTTAGCTTGGGGATCCCATAAAATGGGGACATGTCAACTGATTCGCACTGGCATATCCATGTGTTTTCTTTAACTAATTTTGCCCTATTTCTTTTTTTTGCTTTTTTTTTTCTTTTTGCTTTTTGGAGGGCAGTTGGGGTTAAGTGACTTGCCCAAGGTCACATGGCTAGTTTTTGTGTTAAGTGTCTGAGGCTGGATTTGAACTCAGGTCCTCCTGACTTCAGGGCCGGTGCTCTATTCACTGCACCACCTAGCCACCCCGCCCTATTTCTTTAAGAGACTTTTGAAGTCTTTTGTATAAGGAACTCCCTAATGAGGAAATTCTCCCTGCCATTGCAGGACTGGAAATTGTCTTAAGGGATTGTTTAGAACAATGAGAGGTTAAACACCTTTCCCAGGGTCACACAACCAGTCATTCTCAAAGGGGGAATTAATCCCAGGTCTTTCTGACTCCAAGGTCATCCCTATCCTCTTTGCTGGGCTGCCTCTCATTTCTATAAAAGATTCTTTCTAAAACACAAAAGGCTACGTGACCAGAATTATATATTCTACTGTTGGGAAGTACATACAAGGAATATAATGAAAATTGGCACCAGAAACTGATTAGTCTCATCTTATATTTCCTACTTTTTTTGTATTGTTTTTTTCTAAAGTATTAGCCAATAATTTCAATTGGTTGGTTTTCCACTTTTGTCTCTTCAATATGATACTACTGCTGCTTCCGTACTTAGGGCAGATAGGTGGTGCTGTGGATAAAGTATTGGGCCTAGAATCAGGAAGACTCATCTCCCTGAATCCAAATCTGACCTCAAACACTTACTAGCTGTGTGACTCTGGGCAAGTCACTTAACCCTGTTTGCCTCAGTTTCCTCATCTATAAAATGAGCTGGAGAAGGAACTGGCAAATCACTCCAGTATCTCTGCTAAGAAAATCCCAAATGGGGTCACAGGGAGTCAGACACAGCTGAAATGACTCAACCAGAGGAAAGACTTCCTTACTTAACTTCTTTTTCAGTTTTATGTGTTTCTACTTTGGTTTGTTGACACTTGTTCCAGCTTTTCTGTCATAATCACGTATATCTTATTCGTCTCCCTTCTCTTATTGTCAGAGATATGTTTCTTGCATAAATTATAAGTAGCCTAATTTGCATTGTACTATCCATTTTCTATATTTTTGTTCTACTTCTCACAACTTTGATAGATGTTTTCTTATGTGAGGCACCTTTTTTTAGTGTGAGGGGCTATCTGGGAAAACTTTTGACACCAATTCACCCGTATTGTCACTATAATCATTTTGTTTTTACCATTAATTCATCAAACACAGGGATTTCACTGGGATTGACATGTCTTTTTTCCTATTCTCAGCCATTACTAGGTCACTAGCAAATGAGAATTGCAACAAAGGAAGGGCTTGGATCTCCACAACAGGAGTCAATTTCTTCCCAGATGGGTGAGTCTTCCTCCTCCCCCACCAAGATAATGCCCCCTTAACCACAGAAGGTAACTTTCCCTGAAGACAAATGTAACAAGGGAGACTTAGGTAATGCCTGCTATGAAACCAAAGGGAATATCTCTTTGAAATAGCCTTGATTTGAATCAAACAGGTTTAGAAATTCTTATTTGTGGTACAATGTCTGCTTTTGCTTCCATTTCCTGCTGACTTTGAATGGCAGACTAGCCCTGCTGCCCTTTGGAGATGTCACATCATTTCCCCAATCCTATTGGCCTCAACACAAGGGAGTTGAAATCTACCAGATCCAATGAGCTTATAAGAGGGCAGCTTTTTTTTTTTATTCAGGATGTGCAATGGGCTAATTCATCTAACTTTTCAGCCTCAGTATGCTTATTGGTAAAATTGGGATAATAAAATTGGGATGACTGCCTCCAAAGCTATGGTAAGACTCATATAAGAAAATATATCTAAAGCACTTTCAAAATCATAAACTGATATATATCATCATCATTATTATTTTTTTACCTTTTTGCTTAGTATTTTGAAAATGAATTTCTGCTCTATGTTGGAACTGACCTGCCAAATTTCTCATTGCATAATTGCAGGATCATGTGTTTATAGGATTTAGAGTTGAAAAAGGTTTTAAAGATTATTAGAGTAAATGTTAAGAGAGCTGAGGCACTTTTTGAACTCTTTTTCCTTCCTCTTTGTAGTGAATAGTTAATATTGATCAAGTCCATCTGAGGAATGGCAATAATATGACTCAAAATCTTTCATTTTTATCAAGTTTCCATTTTTCAGAGTCAGCAGTTTACTCAAAGAGGTCACATTGGAGCTCTGGTAATTGTATACATACAATATTTTCACATTTTATACTTTCTCTTTATTTAAGATTGGTTTTGAACTTTGTTCTTCTTAGTCAGTTGTCTGCATTCAAACATACTGGTGATTCTGAAATGATTCCAAGATCAGCAGCCATATATTTCCTCTGTATTAAAATATCATTTTAATCATTCCTTTTGGTGATGTCAAGTTCTTATTTAAATTTCTGAAGTTCTTCAGTCTTTCCAACAGAAGTTGATTTTTTAAAAAAACTGAAAGATTACTTACTCTGCCTTCATGGTCTTCAGTTTGCTTCCAGTTACCATGAGTTATTCAAGGCATTGAAGAAGTGTCTCATGAAATTATGATTCATGTTATGAAGGAGCCAACTCCTTTAGCTACCTCACCAAGGAAACCTTTGAGCAAATTCTTCCATTCTAGACTATTTTTGTGCATTATTTGGTTTTATTTGTAGATAGACTGGCTATACAAATACATTTTGTTCTTTTAGAAGTGTTTCAACTAGTTGATTGTTAAATATAGAACTCACATTAAGGTATCTGGGGAAGACAAGGAATAAGCATTTATTCAATATCTATTATGTGCCAAGCATAGTTTCCTCCACTCTTTCTACCATTCCTTTTATAATTCTTCTAAGATCATCACACAAATAGATGAAAACCATATAGAATTGAACACCATTCTTTTTTATGCCTGTTCCATTGCTTGCCATGGTGGATTAATTTATTACCTAATACTTAACCTACTGCTTCTGAGTTTTACTATATTTACCTAGGCAAATCCTTGCCCATTAGACACCATTTTCCAGAGAATGTATACTTAAAGCCTTTCCAGCTAATTAGAGCCTGCCAAATTTGTGTTCCACCGGAAGAGTGCCTTTGAGCACAAAAAAAAAATTACTTCCCATCCCTCAACAAAACATGTGATTAGTACTTTGATTGAGGTATTTGTACACAGTGATATCACTGTAAGTATCTAAGTATCTGGCACTCCAATCCATTCTCTATGCAGCAGTCAAATTAATCTACCCTAAAATTCAAGTCTGCCAATATCACCCTTCCCTTTTGCAGACTGCAGTGGCTGCCTATTACTTATAAAATTGAATTAAAATTCTGTATTGTATTTTTTTAAATCAGTTCATAACTCTTCCTGCCTTTCCATTTTTCTTATACTTTACTCCTCTCCACATAGTGGTAAAATAGTGATACTGGCCTCTTTTCTAACATTCCATCTCTTGAGTATTTTTCCTGATTAATCCTTTTACCTAGTATTTTCTCCCTTCTTTACCCTGCCTCCTAACTTTTTTGGATCCATTCAAGTCTCAGCTAAAGTCCCACATTTTTTGAAAATCCTTTCCCAATCCTGACTAGCAAGTAGGTTCTCAATTCAATCTAGGTACTACTCCACCCCTAGACAGTACATTCATTTAGTCAGTCAAAGTCTCTTCTCAAATGGAGATCAGTTTCCAATAATAAACAAAGTACATTCATTTAGTCAAACACAGAGCACAAAAAGGCCAAAGTTTTCCCACTCCTGAATACAAAGTAATTAACAAGACCGTCCATTAACACCAAGCACTTTTTCAGAAGGGAGCAGGAGAGCACAAAAGGCCATCCACCCTCAAGCCATAACAAGGTTAAGATAACATCTCAGCATTGAAAACCCAAGGAAAGGCCCTTCTTTCATCTTTACTCTAGGCAAGCCCTCAGCAACTCAGTTCCTGAAGAGACAAGGCTCAACAAAGCCATAGCCAGTGTCCTCATCAAATCATTCTCCGCCTGTAGAACAGTCCCAGGACCCCTGAAAATATCAGCAAGGCCCCCTTCGAGGATTTCTGAGAACATACAACAAGAAAATCCTTCTTCAGGGCTTCTGAACTAACAGTCAGGTTCCAAGACCTCTACAGCAGCACTGTCCTTCACCAGCTGGTGAATCTGGAAAAAACAACAACAAAACAGACAGACAAAATACCGGCATCACAGCCATGCCTCCTCAGTTCTTGGCAGCTCCAGGTGGCAGTTCTCAAAAGTCCTGAGCAGCTACAATGGTCTCTCAGCAATCTTTCTCTCAGCAGCTCAGGCTTCACAATACTGGATACTGCTTTCCCAAAGTCCTTCTGGCCTTCTCTGGGCTTGGGCCTCTCTCCCACTTCATGGCTCCTCCCAGTTCAGCCCTCTCTCTTCACATCAACAAGTCCATCCCACAAGTGGGATTCACAAGCTCTGGGTTTTAATACTTAACCCCAAAACCAAGACAATACAGAGCAATCTCCAAATTCCATTACCATTACAGTACAGGGATGTGCTGTAGTGAGCTCAGATTGGCTTAATAGGAAAGATGGTTAGATTTTCAGTATGAAAATTTTATGCCAGAGAAATCAGCAATAAGCAATTTTAAAAATTATTTCTTATAATATTTTCTTGTTTTTTTATTATCTAAACTTAAGAAATACATGGATAAAATGTTAATAATGCAGATTAAACTTAAAAATATGTTGTACTTTTTTAGAGAGCCAACTGTTAAATTTTTACCAACACAGAATGCACAGAACTTGAATGAATGAAAGATATCCTATAGGAAAGATGTAATCAAAAAAGAAGGTATGTAAGTCATGTGGCATGAAGAATGCACAGAATGAATGCACAGAAATTGGAAAGACAAATTTGGGTTGCATGAAATATTTCCTAACAATTAGGTCAATTAAAAAAGAGAGGTGGACTATACTGGAGAGGTAGTTGGCTCCTAGTCTCTGGAAATGTACAGATAAAGACCTTGTCAGTGATACTGTAAACATAAGTCTTGTTCTGGTAAGAATTGTATCAGATGATCTCTGAGATCCTTTCTAGCTCTGAAATTGCATGACTTTTGAATCCTCCAAGGCAAGGAAGATAAACTATTGCCTATCAGGCTCCTTAGAGCATATATATTTTCAAATATTATATTTACTCCTCTCAGATTCACAGTCACACATAGCAACCAAACCATTTATTTTCAGAATATCTACAGTTTTAAACAACAAAAAAAATCCTTAACATGCATGCTTTTCTTCTCATATAGAGAAGACCAATGTGAAAAGTTCTAACCCAGTACCTTATTTGCGCAATAAATCACATTCTTCACTTTTTGACTTGTTTTTTTGTCCCATAATTGAATCTAGTTTTCCTTGTCTCAGGGCCCCATAGCCTGTATCTCTAGCCTGTTCCAATTCTCCATTCTTATATTATTGATATTTTTGAAGAATGAGCTTGTCTCTTAGTACTTTCAGACTGCCGCACTATGTTTTTGAGAGCATAGGAAAGCAACCTTCTGTTGTTTGTATTTATATGCCAATTATATCCCATTCTTCTTGGGTAACGGGGGAGGAAAGGTTGGTGATTACTTAGGGAAATTGTGATTCAAAAGATGGGAGACAAAAGGACAAGTAATATTAAGTTGTTTTTTGGAGTATAAGAGATAAAAGAGGAATAAAAGATATATGTGTGTGTATCTATAGATAGATAGATAGATAGATAGATAGATAGATAGATAGATAGATAGATAGATGTACTGTGTGTGTATGTACTTTAAAGTTTGAAAAACACTTTGCATACATTATCTTACCCTCTTCTCACAACTCCATGAAAGAGGTATTTCTTCAATATTTGAATATTTTAAACCATTTGAAATTTCATGGTTTTGGGTGATCTAACCATGCTGTCTTGCCTTGGCCAATCCTAATTCATGTTCTTCAAAAGATAGTCCCAAGAAGAAGCACCCAATATATAGTAGACTTTCCTTTTGTTGTCTATTGTTTTCATTTTTGTTTTTTGATGTTTTGAGGGTGCCAATTAGATACTTGCGCTATTTGTCTCATACCCTTTTCTTCATGCCACATGACTTACATACCTTCTTTTCTGATTACATCTTTCCTATAGGATATCTTTTGTACCACTTCCTTAGCATGGTTCATCATTGGAAATATGCTGCAACTGACTGCATTTACCATGAATCATCCCATGGCCCTTTGGAATCAAATCAAGCTTTGATTCCTTGGAAACAGTGGTCTTTTGAGATTTCCAACTATAGACTATTACCCAGAGTACATTTCTGTTGGAACTATTGATCTTCGCATTGGAGTATAATTAAAAGAACAATTATCCACTCTGTTTTATCTACTATTTTTTTCTAAGCCTAATTTATTGTCGATTGGCATTGCCTGAAAAGAATATAGGCCCTAATGGGTTCTTTCAAAGTATATGCTAATAGAGTATTATTATTTTACTTCCTCTTTCCCAAACCTGCAGTTTCTCCAGTAGAGAGGTTAACATTCCAAAGAATATTTAAGTACAATGTCAGGAATAGACTGATTGAATTCTGAGAACTACTAGTTATGCAGGAAGAGGCTAATGATTGGTAAAGTAAAGGCAGTATATGACACTTTTTTTTTTACTATTTCAAAGCAATGGAACTGAATAAAATACAAAATGATGAAGAAGAAAACAGAGACATACACTTGCCAAAGGTATTTGCCCCTGTCATGGAAGATGTCCTTATAAACACCAAATGGAAGAAATCTCTGTTAACCTAGGGTCATTGAAGATGTGTGTGTATGTGTGTGTATGTGTGTGTATATGTGTGTATGTGTGTGTATATATATATACATATATATACACACACACACATATGTGTGTGTATGTATGTATGCTGTCCAATTAATCTTGTATGTTTTATTATCTGCTTTTAAGATTGTTATTCTGAAAAAGGGTCTATATAGGATTTATCAGATTACTAAAAAAAAAAGGTCTATGACTTACAAAAAAGGTTAATAACTCCTACTATAGATGGTAGTGACTTTTGTTTGCTCCTGGTTGCAGTTATCGTTTTGCTGACTACATCAGTCTTCAGAATTCTTCAGAGCCTACTCAATGAGATTCATAATTACACAAAGTATATCAGCTTCACATCCACCTATGCAAATTAAATAAATGGAGAATACGCATTTACCAGACTATGATAAGTGTTGAAGTGGAAAACTTATAACATTTGTCCATTAGTATATAGTTAGTGCATAGACATTGTGGATGGATAAGGATCTGAGCTAAAAAATTGCAGAAGTGCCCAAAAGTAGATTAGACCTTCTTTGTGAAATTGTGTGGTATTTTTGATGAGTCTAAGCTTCTCACTAAAACAAAGGTTTGGCTTTTTAACATCAATATTTCCTGGCATTACTATATGACTGTGAGATATAGAATATCATAGTCTTCAAGGAGTTAAAGTTGTGAGTCACTCATATTGTAATGGAGAAGTGTGTGGTCAGCATATGGTTAGACTGCTGTAATTACCAGTGAAGGAGATCTAAATAGTGTCATCTACAATATGTATCACTGGAAAAGGGAGTAATTGGGCATATATTTGCAATACGGATTAAATAATGAATAGCTTATGCATTCCATTGATAGCTATACAATGTCAAGTGATTAAAAACTCCCCAGGATATTGGGTAAGCCCCTTCTGGTAGACTTATAGGAGGATTTGTATACAATTGGGACAGAATGAGAAGTTGTGGTGGAGCTATATTTTGCATTATTGGAGGGGATAGCCACATTGGTGAGATGATAGATCCATTGAAGTATTAAAACACCAAATTAATGAACTAGTTATTTAGCTGTCATAATTTTGTATGTACTATAGGTGTTATTAATATTTTACAGATGAGCACAGAGATGTTTAGTGATTTGCTCATGATCACATAGCTAAGTAAATATCAGAGATGGATTTTCATTCAGGGTTCTCCTGATTTTAAACCCAGTGTTTTTCCCCTGTATACAAATACCCCTCTAGATGCTCACCTCCCTGGAAAATAGTTAGGGTATTGGGCAAAAATCAGTCTACCTGAAAAGTATTAGAACTAAGGCTCTGTAAAGGAAAAGATTCATTTTTTATTTGTACCATGAAAGGTGAAAAAATCTAAGGGAACATAATGGACCAACCTATTATTGGAGACCATAGCTATATAAACACAAGCAACCAATCTATAATAGGTAATTTCTATTTTTTTCATTTCTAGCTTCCTTTAAAGTCTTCTATAGATAGATAGATAGATAGATAGATAGATAGATAGATAGACAGACAGATAGACAGATAGACACATGTAGATAGATCAGATTTTTCTTCTTTCTCTACACATAAACTGAGTGATAATGGAACATTGAACTCAATTTTTGGTAATGTGGGAAGGGAGTTTAATAGCAGTGGGTGCTACAGTAAAAATAGAACATACAGGACCAGGAACAAGGTCAAAGAAGGAGATTTAGGGATGCTGGACCTGTAATCCCAGCCTAAATGTTTCATTAACCAAGATAGTAAAAGTCTCTGTAGCTAAAACCAAGTTATAGAGATCAGGAATAAGGTTGAGATTATATTAAGTGGAATCTCTGGAGAAAGAAAAATATTCATCTTGGTCAGTTGAATAAAGTTTCTGATTCCCCAGGAAGCTAATCTCCTCAGTGAGTTCTAGGCTAGGAATTTTCTTACTGTGGTTTAAAGTTCTATTAATGAAGCAAATGAACTTTTATTAATGCTTTTTGTTTTTATATGACAGTAATTTTGTTCCCTATAATCCCACTCTCTACTATAAATCCTCCCATAGAGAAATGTTGAACAAAAGCAACCAACCAAAAGATTTTACCTTTGATGCCACAGCCATATCTGCCTTCCCCCACCTCCCTATAAAGTTTTTATCATTTGTTCTCTGAAATTTGTCATTATGTTTAATCAGAATTTGGCTGCCTTTTAGTTGCTTTCATTTACATTATTAAAATTGTCATGTATATTGTTCTTGTTATTTATGTCACTGTGCTAGTTTATATGTCTTCCCATACTTGCCACTTCTTATGGTATAATAATATTCATACACTATAGGTCATATTCCTCTTTTATTCCTAAATAATAGCTATTGAGTAAACTAGTTACTTTTAGGAAATTTCTCAATGCTGTTGGTGACTCCGAGTTTTTACCTGAGATAAAAGCACATATTTTTTTTTGTAAACACCAGTGGTTTTTCATTGATGACTATAAATCATGAAATACTAAAAAATCTCTGAAGAATTAAAACTATTGATGCTCAGTAAGGTTATGGAATGTTGCACAATAGGCACAGTTCGGTTGTAGCATATTATTAATGATGAATACTGTATAATAAGTGGTATAAAATCATAAGAATAATACATAACCAAAAAAGGAGAGGATCTAGCCATGTAGCAAACATGCAAGCTAACACATGAATAACTCATATGCTACATTGTCAAGAAGTTTAGAGAATCGTCCATAGAGTGTTAATGGACACTCATAGAAAAATATTTGTGAGAGAATATGGACAATAATATTATGTGATAAAAAGTCATAGATGGATTGCAATCTGCCTCATCTGAGGAGACCCCACTGGAATCACTTTCCCCATCCTTTAGTATGGACAACTTCTACGTACAATGAACATATAATTCTTATTTCTTTTGGCTTCTCCTACCATTGATTTCCCTGAAAACTCTTTCTGTCCTCCTCTTCCTCTCTGAACTTCAGACACAGCAGTCTCTTCTAAAGCAAATAATACTTATTGTCTTTCTTCTGAAAAAAATATCCCTGCTCTCTTCTTTATCCTTCATTGTTTCTAGCAGTCTCATCTCCTTCACTCTTTGTCCTGTTGTAGTTTGAAACCCACCTTCTTTATCTCTCATTTCTTAATAATTCTAAAATATGTTACCAGTTCATTTGCCACTTCTCTACTTTGATCCCCAGTCCTTGAAACTGGTCCACTTTCTGTTTATTATGATGTGTTCTTCAGCAGTTTGCATATATTAAGTTCTCTTTTATGACAAAGATTACATAAGAAAAACTGTTCTTTCATATTCTCAACATGTGACACTCAAATACTTTCTTGAGTTTTCCTCAATATAGTTAATTAAATGAAAATCACCTATGAGGTTTGTCCATCTCTCCCACCAAGTGGTTTCACATCTGCATTCCCTTTTCATATATTTTTTTTATCTTTAATGAAACTATCAATATGTTGAAATATCTTTTTAACCAGTTGATATTATCATTCTACATCAAATGCTTCATTCCTGAAGAGAAAAATCAATCTCGCTCTGGTAAGGAGAAAGGCCGCAAAGTTATTTTTTAACTCCCAGTTCTTTCTCTCTTTTTTCTTTTGACACTCTCTCCAAAATGATTTGAATTTCTTTACAAATCTTCTGCATGCATCAAACTGCCTGTTTTTGTATTTTTTTAATTATGAAAAATCTGTCTTTCATTTCTCTTATTTGAAATAAAAACAGGATTATGAGCTGAATCTCTTGTTGGGCAGCTATACTCAATCTTCATCAAGCAGAGACCATTTGTAAATTTATCATCAAAGCTGCTGATCTTTAATCCAGTTCATCAAGTATTTATTAAGTACCTCTGCATGCAAGGCACTGGCAACCTAGTTTGTGTTTTATCATTGAAGTAAGAGAGAAGCCATTGGGAGGTTTACTCTAACATATCATGGAATTGAACAAATAATAGAATAAATATATATACATATATATGTATGTATGTATATATATATATAAGCCTTGTGAGTTGTTACATTATCATATCACAATCTTGAGCAAGTCAAATAATATCCCCAGGGCTCAATTTTCTAAACTTTAAAACAAAGGGGCTGTACTAGATGACTTCTGAGGTCTTTTTCTACCTTTGATCTACAATCAATGGAACGAATCTATGAGGTCAATAGTGTGATATTTATTATCCTTACTTTTTCAGATGAAGAGACTGAAGCTTAGAAGAGTTAAATAATTTCAATTTAGGTCTTACATTCATCACAGAGCTAATAATGCCAGAGCCAGGACATAAACTGAAGTCTTGGGGTTCTGAGACTCACTGGTTTTCCTTTCCATAACATGATGCTTCCATCAAAGGTTATCTGTGATAGCTCCTTAGACTATGAGCTCCCTGAGAGAAGGGAATGTCTTCTGCCTTTCTTCACATGCTGAGCACTTAGTCTGGAGTCTGGCACAATAACTAGGCACTTAAAAGATGCTTGTTGGAACTTTTAATGTGGATTATATTCAGGGCTGAAGTCAGCTAGAATGGTTTATGAGAGCTTAATATTAAATTTTGAAGCTGACTATTTATAGTTTAAAAATTGGCAAGTGCTACAAACTCAGGGCTTGATTCATTGTTTTGTTGATTTCTAGACTTAATGTAAAAAAGTGAATTAAAAGATTAAAAGTGAATCCTATATAAGGCATCTTCCTCCCTTTCTTCCACCTCTCTAAGAAGGCCAGTTGTTAAATGTTTACTGGAACACCCTTGCATATCCACTGCTATTTACCATACTAGAAATTAAAAGGCAATATAATTCTGAAAAGATTTTGGCCTTGTGGACTCCCTGAAAAAGTCTCAGGGATAATCACACATTGAGAGCTGCTGATCTAATTCAACTCCCTTATTTTAAAGATGAGAAAACTGGGGACCCAGAGTGATATGCTTGCAATCAAATGTAATAAACAGTAGAACTTGAGCCCAAAGTAGGTTTTAATTCTTGGATTCTAAATCCCATACTCTTTCCCCATACAGTACCCCTTCCCTCTCTGCCGCGATATTCTTTAACTGTACTTTTCCCAGTAGTTACTTGTAATAGCAATCAAGTTTAGCAGATACTTAGCACTTAGTAACTTAGGGCTAAGTATGGAAGGTGTGAGCCCTGTCTACTGCTGAGGTGTGAACTCCCCCTGTTGACATGGAAGAAGGCTATTAGCTCATACAGGAGGCCAGTGCTGTATATAAAGAAGGATTCTAGAGACAGAGAGACAGAATTGGAATTTTCCTGTTGGAGGAAGCAGGATTGTCTCAGTGTCTGGGAGCTGGGCTGCTGGAAATGAGTGGGAGTTTTCTTGAGACAGAGAGAGAGAGAGAAAAAGAGAGAGAGAGAGAGAGAGAGAGAGAGAGAGAGAGAGAGAGAGAGAGAGAGGGAGAGAGGGAGAGAGGGAGATTTACTCCCAGCATCTGGAAGCTTATTGAGAAAAGGGATGGAGTTTTCCTGAGACCAGAATCTGCTGAAGGCCACCCAGAAAGCTGATATTCCTTCTGGATCCTAGGGCCAGCTGAACTGCTGGAGCACTGAAGAAGCACAACGAGAATAAGATTTTGTTTGTTCATGGTCTGGCTGATCCTTGAGTTCCAGGCAAGAGAAGTGGTGAAGGGTTTGAGATGTGCTGGACCCTGCGAACTTCAGTGTGTTCCAGGGACTGCCCTAAGGACTGGACAAGGACCGGGAAGCTGTCTGCTTCTGAATCCAGGTGACTGTTTGTTGGATTCAGGAGGGAGCTGGGACCATGGAAGTGGATCCAGGGAATCAGAGAGACCACCCAGAGTCAAGATGAAGAAAAGGCCTCTCCTTGGATGAAACTGAGGTTTGCTAGACACCAAGGGGTGGTGGGTTTGTGTGGTTTTCTAATGGCTGTACTAGTGATGAATGATATTCAGTAATTAGAAATCTACTTCAGTGACTGACTGCTAGATGAGTAACTGATTAAGTTCATGGTTACCCCATGAGTGGAAGATTGATATATTGTGAATTGATTGAATGAATAATTAAGTGAGAAGGGTTTCACCCTTAGGGAAACCAGATGATTATTCTTTTGTTCCTTGTTCTAAATATTGTGGCCACTGTAGTGAAAACTGTGTGGCCATTCTAATGTTAAGCTGTTATGGACACTATATTGTGACTTTCTGTGATAAGATGTAAAGATGGAATATTATATTGTGAATATTGTAATGAACTTTGATTTATAATGGAATAAACAGAGTGTTCACTATTACTGTATAATGCAAATCTTAAAAGCTGTTCACAGTAGCATTCTTTTGGGAATCTGCTGGTGCATGGTGTTACAACACTGGCTTTCAAAATTATTTTTTAAAAGACTATGAGAAGCTAAGACATATGGAACAAATGATGCTAGTAGCAATTTTGAGGGAAAAGGGGAAAGGTGTAGTCTATCTTACTCTGAAACCTACTCTGTTAGTCATATATGTCAAGGAAATGCAGCAGCTGGAGGCATTGGTCATTATTCTTGTGCCCAAGGGAATAAGGAGATATTGGTTAATGTTTAACAACTGGCTTTCCAGAATATATATTATATATTAATATAGTATATTATAATATACACATATATACATGTATATATATCTACATATGTATTATAATATACTATATTATATTATAAGTGCATATTAATGTTCATTAATTTTAATTATTTTAACTTAATGGTTACAAATTAATATTTTTATTAGTGTTTAACAACAACTTTTCTAGAATTTATTATATTTTTACATTAATATTATGTTACACAAAATATCACAGATAATATATATAATATAGCATAATATGATATGATATGATATAATATATTATATATACATATAGTTATATATGATACATACATATCATGCTTTTACATTTAATCTGAATTATTAATAGTTTTCTATCACTTTATTAAGTCTAAAAGGTCAACAAAATATTATATCAAGCCTTGCTTTGTAGCATTTGCTCCAGCACATCCCTGCTCATGCCTCACAATAAGTATTCTATCTGGATCCCCTCAAGAAATGCCAAGCTGAAATATGTAAGTCAGACCAAAGAATGACCAAACCACGTCATGTAGTAACAAACTGAAGAATCTACAAATATTTTACCTAGAGTAGAGATTTGTTCAGTGTAGACGTCATAGCTTATTTTCTTTTTTTTTTTTTTTTTTGCTTTTTGGAGGGCAGGTTGGGGTTAAGTGACTTGCCCAAGGTCACACGGCTAGTTTTTCGTGTTAAGTGTCTGAGGCCAGATTTGAACTCAGGTACTCCTGACTCCAGGGCTGGTGCTCTTTTCACTGCGCCACCTAGCCGCCCCATGTGATAGCTCATTTTCAAATATTTAAGGGTCTATCATGCAGAATACAAAATAGATTAATTTACTGTGGCTCCAGATCAAATAATTAGGACCAAGGTATGGAAGGTATAGGAAAGCCCATTTGGTATTAATTATAGAGAACTTTCTGGCTACTATAGCTAAATGAAAATGGAAGTAGTTACCTCAAGAGGTACCGGATTCCCTATCTGTAGGGTTTTTTTTGTTTGTTTTTATTTCGTTTTTTATCTTTAAAAAATTTTATTTATTTTTAATATTAAAAAAATTTTGATGTTCAAATTCTCTCCCTTCCTTCTACTTACTGAGAAAATAAAGTATAAGATACCAATTATACATGTGAAAATACATAAACAATTTCTATACTAGCAATATCATTAAGAAGAAGGAAAAATAAAGAAAGTGAGAAAACTGTACTTCAATTTACATTCAGAGTTCATCCGTTCTCTCTCTCTGGAGGTGGATAGCTTTTTTTCATCATGAATTCATCATAACAGCTAACTCTTTTACGTAGATTATCATTACAATATTACTATTATTAGGTACAATGACCCCCTGATTCTGTTCACTTCTGTCTTCATCAATTCATATTTGCCTTCCCATATTCTTTTTTCTGAAACCACTCCCTTATCATTTCTTGTAGCACAATATTATTCTATCTCATTCATATGCCACAACCTCCAATTGTTGAACACCCCTCAATTTCTTATTCTTTGCCACCATGAACAGAGCTGTTATAAATATTTTATGCGCATTTTCAATCTCTTTTGGAGTATAGACCTAGTAGTGGTATTGCTGAGTCATAGAGTTTTTCATAGTTTTATAGACATTTAGGTATAGTTCTAAATTGTTCTCCAGAGTGGTTGGACCAATTCACCACTCCACCAGGTTCCATAGGTTCACTAGTGTACCTATTTCCCCTCATCCCCTCCAGCATTTGTCATTTCTGGTAAGTGTGAGGTGGTACCTCAGAGTTGTTTTAATCTGCAAATATCTAATCGTTAATGATTTATAGCATTTGTTTCATATATAATTAATAACTACCTCTGACTTCTTTGGCTGAAAATTGCCTGTTTATGCCCTTTGACTATTTATCCATTGGAAAATGGCTCTTATTTTTACAAATTTGACTCAGTTTTATTCTCAGTATATATTTGAGACATTGTCTCTTTATCATGGAAACTTGCTGTAAAAATTTGATATTATTTCATTGTATCTGGTAACTTTTAGCAAAATGTAGTTTTCCTGTTTATCTATTTTACTTTTTTGCTTTTGCTGTGTCTGAGATTGTGATTGCTATCCCTGCTTTTTTTTTTTTTAGATTTTACTCCATTTTCTTATTTTAACTCTGTGTTTGTGTCTTTCTGGTTCAACTGTGTCTTCTGTAATCAACAAATTGTTATATTCTAGTTTCTAATCTATTATGCTATCTGCTTCCATTTTATGGATGAGTTCATCCCATTCACATGCATATTTATGATTACTCACTGGGTATTTTGTTTCATCCCATTTTATGTTCTCTTTATCCTCCCTTCTCTCTTTTTATACTGTCCCTCCTCAAAAGTCTGTTTTGTTTCCAACCACTGCTTCCCTTAATCTGCCTCCTTTTGATCATCAGAACTCTGACTTTTACTTTTCCTCTGTTTTTCTGTGGGCAAGATAGAGTTCCATACTCAACTACACCCACACACACCCACACCCACACACTATATACATATATATATGTGTATATATATATATATATATATATACGTATATATGTATATATTTACAATGAGAGTGAGGTTCAAGCATTGCCCATCAACCCTACCACACCTCTGCCATTTCCTCATCCATTATAAAAGCTCTTCCTTACATGCCTCTTTTATGTGAGAAAAAAAATTCTGTTGGGGTGGCTAGGTGGCACAGTGAATAGAGCACCCACCCTGTAGTAAGGTGGACCTGAGTTCAGATCTGGCCTCAGACACAGACACACACAAAAAAACTAGCTCTGTGACCTTGGGCAAGTCACTTAACCCCAACTGCCCTCCAAAAAGCAAAAACCAAAAATATCTCCATCCTATCTTTCCATTATCCCATTTTCCCAGGATATTCTTCTTTCATGTAGCCCAATAATTCTTAAATTATTTCTCTTTGACCTACTTTTCCAGTTAGTTTTTTTCCAATGAGATATTTCACATTTTCTTCTATTTTTTCATTCTTTTGACTTTGTCTTATTGTTTCTTGCTCTTATTTTGAGTCATTAACTTCTACTTCCTATTTTTAATTTTTAAGAAATAATTTTCCTGGGGTGGCTAGGTGGTGCAGTGAATAGAGCACTGGCTCTGGAGTCAGGAGAACCGGAGGTCGAATCTGACCTCAGACACTTAACATACACACACACACACACACACACACACATACACACACACACACACACACACACAACCTAACTATGTGACCTTGGGCAAGTCACTTAGCCCCAATTGCCCTGCCTTCCCCCTCCAAAAAGGAAAAAAAAAAAGAAATTATTTTCCTCAGTTAATTTTTTATAAGTCTTCCCACATGGCCAACTCTGCATTTTAAGCAGTTCTTTTCTTTATTATTTATGTTCCTTTTTAAACCAAACTCTTCATTCTTTTTCTCATAATCTCCTTGCATACTAATTTTCCCTCATTTTCAT
>CM053594.1:188118525-188124431 GCA_028646575.1 Pseudocheirus occidentalis
CAAAAAAACCTCTAATAATTAAATATAAAGGACATATGAAGAGAAACACTTTCTGCATCCAGAGAAAGAACAGATAAATAGAAATATTTACAGGATAATTTCACACACACATGCCCTTGCACACACACACACACACACACACACACTTATTTGCATCAAATGGTAGACTCTGGTGGGGGGAGGGAAAAAGAAAAAGAGGAAAAAAGAAATTTACATGTTTACTTTATTATACATTTAAAAGGAATAACACATTTTAAGTAATATATTTGCATTTTCATGTGCAATCGTCTTTTTATTATACATTTTAAAATAAAGATATGGTGAGAGAATTTCAGAGAGGATGATTAATACATCAAAGAGGTAGGATTTGAACCTAGGTCTTCTGACTCTAAATGTGATATTCTTTCTACTATGCCACACTGCCTCCCTTCCAACATAAAGAGATGGAAAAGACCATCACTGGATAAAGTTATAGGATAACTCTATTATATATTTAAAAGGAATAGCAAGTTGTACATAATAGATTTGTAGTTTCATGTCCAATCATCTTTTTTTTCCTATGCTACTGTTATGGAAATGCTTGTTTTATTTCCTAGGTCCAGAATAAAATAAATAAAATTAGAAACAAAAGAATTAATGGGTATAAAGAAAGTGTTCCTATAAAAGATGGAATTTCAGTTGAGATTCAGAGGATACCGGGGAAGTCAGTAGATGGAGATGAGGAAAAAGCACATTCCAGCCTAAGAGATAGCCAGAGAAAATGCTGAGAGTCAAGAATTGAAGTGTCTTACTCATGGAAGAGCCAGGAGGCCAATCTTACTGGATCAAAACATATGTAGCAAGAAGTAAGAGGTAAGAAGATCAGAGATCTTCTATAGATGATGACAGTGTCTGTGTAAATATACTGCTGATATATTTTATAGTGATCCTTACTCTACCACCATGCTATCACAGTCAAACTTAACTGGATTTGCCTAGAAGAGGTAGTGTCTGCCTACTACGGAGTAGGTACTTAGCAAAAGCTTATTAATTCATTGATTTTTGCTCAACAGAAAGAAAAGCCTTCTAATAATTAGAACTGTCCAAAAATGGAATGGGTTGCTCCAAGGGGCAGCAATATCTGGATGATTGAAGGACTTTAATCAGATATTCAATAACTACTTGTTAGAAGTATTGTAGGTAGGCTTCATATACTAAGCAGTTTAGACTAGAGAATTTCTGAAGTCCCTTATAGTACTGCAATTTTATGGGTCTTTGTTTCTGTGACTATGCTTTTATTGCTCAAGAATTACAAGTTAGGGACACATTCCCATAATTCAGTCTGATATAAGCACCTTCTTGATATATACCAAGTATTTTCCATAATAATTGGCACTGCACTAGAATATTAAGGGAGAAACTAGTCTGCCTAATATAAATTAAATTCAGTGGTGATCTGGAATCTTTTCATATATGGGCTTCACCTGGCCTCAGAAAGTTGTTTGGATCCAGATTCTTTCTCAGTAATAAAAACATCCACTAAAGGTCTAAGCTCCAGTCACTCTTTCTCTCCCTGCTTTATGCCCTGCACAATAAACTCCAGGATATGTAGGATCAAGTACAAAAATTATTTATCTGCCTATCTCTCTTTCTGTCATATACATGTATGTATGTATTATATACATGCATATACATATGTATGTATGTATGTGCATGCATATGTGTGTACATATGTATTTTGTATAACTTATAAAATATATTAAAACATTCATTATCCTTCCTGACCTATTCTCCTTGCTGTTCCTTACTCAAGAATCTCCAGCTTCTGATTCCACATACTTTTACTGCTTTTCCTGAATGCCTGAAATACTCTTCCTCTTTATCTTTACCCCCTGGCTTCTCAAAAGCCAACTAAAAATCTACCTTCTGTAGGAAGCCTTTCCTCTTCTGATAGTTTCCCTCTGAGATTATCTCCAATATATAGCTTGTTTGTATATAGTTGTTTACATGATATTTCCCTAATTAGAGTGCCTAGGGCTCAAACCTGGGGAGTTTTCTGTAAGATGAACTGGGTATGTACAGGTTATACCCCTTACTATGTACCAGCTACTGTGCTAAGCCCTGGGGATCCAAAGAAAAGTAGAAGACATCCAGGCTCTCAAGAAGGTACTAGGATTAAAAGGGATCAGGAAAAGCTTCCTATAAAAGGTAGGATTTTAGCTGCAACTTGCAGGAAACCTGTAAAAATGTTTGGCTCTCAGGAGGTAGAGAGTCTTGTGCAAGTAACAGCAATGTTGCCAATATCCACGGTTCTTAGAATAGTGTGTAGAAAGTGAAAGAAGACTGAAAAGGTAGGGCATGACCAGATCAGGAAGGGCATCAAAGCTAGGGTGCCTGGTGGTTGAGCCCAAAGTAGCAGTGGGGATGGATGTGGGGGTTGAACTTGGAACTGAGATCTTCACCCTATGAACATAACAGATATGAGTGACCAAAAAGACGGTGGTGGAAAAGAGCAACTGGTTCAGTCTTAGTCTTAAAGTTGTAAGTAGCCTGTCAAAGGAGGGTGATCCTGCCCAAATGGTAGGGGAAGAAGAGACCTCCCTGTTAGACTATAGTGACATACTCCAAAGGCCCTTCAAGGACATCTTCATATTCAACAAATAGGGCATACTCAGACATGTCTGATTTACTCAGACCCTAAATAAATATGAATTGACTCAATCCTCATCTGATCCCAAATATCTTCCCAATGGTCAGACACCTTGAAGTCTTCACTCCCCCAAAGACTGCAATTCCAATCATGTAACACGGTAGATAGTGAGTTAGACTGGGGGCAAGGAAGACCTACATTCAAATCGTTCCTCAGACACTTATTAGTTGTGTGACCCTAAGCATACCACTAAATCTCCCTTTGCCTCAGTTTTCTCATCTGTAAAACTAAGCGGACAATTGCATAATAATAGTACTTGGCTCCCAGGATTGCTACGAGGATCAAGTGATATTTATGTGGGGTTTGAGTACTTGGAGTGCATGCTAGAGCACTAGTAAGAAGGTGTGGCAGGTAAGCTTTTACCTATGACTAGCTCTGGGTGAAAGGCAGTACAAAGGACAACAGTGCACATGAATTGTCAGTTGTCAGCTCTCCTGATTTCCTCCACCCTTGGCTTTGTTAGCTCCTTAAGCTGGCTATCAGCTACAGTGTTTCTCCCTTAGTTACACTAGTTTTATCCTCTGAAATCAATCTCCTGTGAACTCTAAGTCTCTGACCTTCTAATTAGGTCCCTTTCTCCTCCTTGACTGATGGCATTCTTTGTGAAGTGATGGCTTTTGTAGGCACAAATGGAAAAGCACAATGAGGAGTACCAGACAGATGATTTCCATTTAATGGCCTCTCTCTCTTACCTTGTTCAACCTTCTGACCCACTTGGAAAAGTGGCAGAGCTCCTTCATATTCCTTCCTTAATGAGGGTATTTTCCTCTAATACCCAATGAGATCATGCCTGTGCAAAAGATGTTTTACTCTGTGAGGTGCCTGTGAAGGCAGCTTCTTGGTCAACTGGCGAATTAATTTTCAATTAATTTTTTTTTGTATAAAAGACTTTCCTAAGTTCCTTTGTATTAAAAGAAAAACCATTTAACTGAGATGGATTCTCTACTGTGGGGAATAAATTTCATCTCTTTATTTTCTACATTTAAGAGTATCACAGTAACGCTAAAAGCTCACAGTTACCTAAGGCTTAACTTTTACAAAATGCTCAATGCATATTTTCTCATGTGACTGTAAGAACCAGTTCTTGAAGTAGGTGCTACACCTATTTTAGAAAGGAAGAAATTCAGTCCAAGGTTACTTGCTCATGGTAATTCACCTATAATCAGAGAGGGGATTCAAGTAACTCTTGAAGATGCTCCTTTTTACTACAACATATTTTCTCACAGAAAATTCAAAAATATTTTAGAAAAAAGTCTTAATTTCAAAAAATCTACTTGCTTTACTCTTTGTGTGACTTTTCACTAATTTTAAAACATTACTTTATCTAAAGTAATGACATCCTAATCTAAATAAATCATAGTCTTTGACTCATACATATGTACGTGACTACTCATTAAACGCAGATACAGTTTTTGAGAGAAAGTGAAGGTATCAGAGAGGAGGACACAGCTCTTGATTCTTAGACTCCAGCACTGTTTTTTGTTCAATTAATTTATTGAAATGTTTTACATACTTATGATGAGCAAGGTACTGGCTTTGGGGATATACAAACAAGAAACAACATGACTGCTGTTCGCCAGAAGCTTCCATCTGACTGGAACCTAATGAAGGGCCTACAAGATAGATGTAAAAAAGTAATGGCAAGATCATTTGAAGACAGAGAGAATATTAATGATTAGATTAATGATTAGTGAAGTCTTTACAGAATGAATGGCAGCTAACTTGAACCTCTAAGAAAAATGAGGATTGTGTGGGGTAGACATGAATTTCAGATATGAGGGGAAACCTTTACAGATGCAAGAAGGCAGAAAATGGACTGGCACGTTTAGGGACCTATTTGGCTAGAATGTAGAGTGCATGAAGGAAAGTAAACTGACATGTGTCTGCAAAAGTAAATTAGAGCCAGACTATGAAGGGTCTTGAATACCAAGCTGAGGTAAATGAAGGGGCAGCTGGCTCCAGCTTTCCTCCTTAAAGACTATCAGTCTCCTACCACACTCAGAAAGTACGAACTTAAGGATAAGAGAAGACTGGGAGAGTATAGAGCTACTTATTTTTTACCTTGTTTGGATTTTCTTTGACACAAATAATTACATTTGGACTAGAAAAATGGGCTAATAGCCAATCAATAAATATTTATTGCTATATGCCAGGCTCTTTAAAGGTAGCTAGGTGGCATAGTAGATGGAGTACCAGATCTGAAGTCAGGAAGACCTGAGTTCAAATCTAGCCTCAGACACTTTCAACATTCTGTGCTCGGCTACAACTAATTGACAAATTGACTATAGAGTTAGGTGCATGGGGAGATGAATAAATTATTTTTATCACTAAAGAGAATATCTAAAATATTTCCATAAACCTTCTATAAAAATTAGCTGTTAACTCATTGGGTCTAATTATTCTACCAGTTTCCAAATCAAACTAAGTATACTATTTTCCAGCTCACCCATCTCTTATCTTTTCCAGAAGAATAATATGAGAGTTTGTTTCATGTACTTTGCTAAAATCTAGGCAAATTAAATTTATAGCATTCCTCTGAACCCTAGTAAGTCTGTCAAAAAATTTATGTCTATAGTTTTCAGACTGAAAAAAATAAATTCTTGAAGTCCTCTTTGAAGTCCCTTCTCCACAATCTTTTAATATAAAGTTTAAATAAATTCTGTATGAACCTACCTATTAAACAATATAACTGTTGTTTAACATTCATTACCAATGCCTTGGATAAAGGCATATTTAATATGTGTATATTGTGAACTGCTGTGGACCCTACAATATATATTATTCACATGAGATATAGCCAACTTACCCATACTTTGAACTGGCTCATTCACACAAACCTTCTCTCACATTGGATGATCCACTTTTTTAGAGAAGCATGACTACCACATAGTTGTACTCAAATTTTTTATAAGTTCAAGAAGTAACTATGTTGTGGCTGATAAGTAACTCTTTCAGTTATCACTATTGTTCAAAAGCCCCCACCAATGTACTACCATTTACACAAAAACTAGCCCTTGCTGATGATGACACCATTTGATCATAGGCATGTCCATTCACTTATCAATAAGGTAAAAGCAAATAATCAATATATTTCAGTCGTTTAATATAATCAAATACAAAAGTACCCAATAAACCATAATCTACTAGGTCACATTCTCCTATTAAAGCTGATCAGTAAATATTTTTATACATATGGGTCCTTTTCCCACTCTCTTGT
>CM053594.1:188124931-188173006 GCA_028646575.1 Pseudocheirus occidentalis
AGGGGTCTTACAGTGGATCAATGTTCTGGGCTGGGGGGTAGGGACAAAAAGGGGAGAAAATTTGTAATTCAAAACCTTGTGGAAATGAATGATGTAACCAAGAAAATAAATTAAAATTAAAAAATAAATAAATCAATCAATATGCTGTTAAAAAAAAAAAAAAACAAATGTCATAGCCTGCAAAGTTAAGTATTATTCTGAATGAGAATGGACATTTGATAAACTCTCAGATCCTCAAGACTTTGTAATAAAAACAATTCTGAACTTAATAGAAGATTTGACATACAAGGACCAAGAAAAATATAAGGTACATACCAAAGACTGATAATAAAGAATTCATAAGGACAGAATGTTTATTTTTTATATACATAAAATATACGTCTAAGATAAGAAAGATTCGGGTAAACAAAAGTGTGCTATGAAATTGAAAAGTAAAAACATTTAGGAACAGCTAAAAAGAGTAATTATTTTATACAAATGAGGTGCAAGAGGAAGAACTGATACCAAGAAATTAAATAGTGGAGGAGGGATGGTAGTTCTGGTAATGTGCTTTCATTGGGAATGGGCTTAAAAGGGAAGAATACATATATATTTAGAAGAGTATAAAATCTTCTAAATTCAGAAGAAATGAAATGGTAGGGGCATAAGGAGGGGATAGAAAACAAGAGAGGGATCTTTAGAGGGGAGAATGAGGGAATAGGTAAAAGGGGGTTACAGAGAGAGTGTTTAGATTTATGGAAAGGGGAGGATAGGGGAGGAATCCTTCGAGAGGGTTAAAAAAGTAATAGGAAGCTAAGGTAGCACGTAGAAGTAAAGTAGACGAGGCAGGAGGGTAAGAAACAAGAAACATGCACAAAGAGAAAAACAAAGATCAGGAGTAGAATATGTTTGGGAAAGTATATGTCTACATATGTGTGTATATGTATATGTGTATGTATATTCCCACAGCTATAGAGAAACACAGCTAAACTTTTTTGTAGTCTTTGAGGGTTTGGCGGAGTGGAAAAAAAGACCAAAGTAAAAAAGTTCACATCAAAGAACAAAAGAAAACTCACAAGGAAGCAAAGAGGGACAATTCTCAACACATCTATTATTTATTATACAGGCTTTCTTGAAATGAAAATTTGTTACATATTTTAAATCCTCTCTTATGTTCTGCTATGCACACGCCATGCTTTTTTTCTTTCTTACTTTGCATTTAAATTCTGATATTTAAGTTTATAATATGTTTTTTACTTCTTTTCTATATTCTGCATTTGTGTTCTGGATTTTGAGTCTAAAATAAAATTTAAAAATTTAAAAAAGTAAAAAAGAGGATATTATATTTTATCTTTGAGGTCATAAGGAAACAGTGAAATTTATCAAATAGATGAGTGACATCAGACATATGTTTAAGGAAAATCACTTTGGCAGTTATATGGAGGCTTCAGTAGAAAAGGGAGAATTGAAATCAGGAAATCAGGTTGTCCTTCACTACATTTCTAAAGTTTGTCAATAAACACAAGAATCTTTCAGAGCACCATTTTAACACCTGTTTTATTGACATTTTTAGTCCTCAAGAATTTCTTCCGTTAAAGAATTTTATTATCATATTAAAAGAGCTATTTTCCTATGTTTTATTTAATTTTATGCTCATTCAATCCATGTATTATCAAATGAGCAGGAGGAAAGAAATGCACCTACAGAGGGAATTAAATATTAGATCATTCTGATAGCCCAAGAGTAAATGAATAAATGCTAGTTTATTTAAATCTGTCTGTTCACTCCCTTCTAAAATGTTAATTGACTGATTAGTTGTTTCATTTACTTGATGCAAGTTTACTTCTGTACTTCTCATACTAGAAGTGCCCTCCACCCTATGAACTCTTCCTCTATTTGGCTGGTTGCTACCAGAACTTCTATTCTGAGCAGGATGCCTAGGCCAACCACATCTCCATTTTCCTCTGGTCTACATTCTTGACACTATAGATTTTCTCTATTATGCTAAAGAAGCCCTTTAACCTCAGAAGTTCACTGGACCTCAGAAGTTCAGCATTTCTCACATTGGAAGGGCTCTTCCTTTGATTGGCTATTTCTTCCCCAAACCTCCATTCTAAGGAAGATGGCTGGGTCACCTATGGTCTCATTCTTTTCTAGGCTCCAATCCTGACTCTTCAGACTTTCTATATCATGTAGGTATCTCCCCTCTCTGATTTTTTTTTTCAGTTTTCTTTTATGCCCTATTAGAATGTAAGTTCCTTGAGGTGAGATTATCTCTCTTCTTCAATGTGTATTTCCAGAAGTACTATGTGTTTAATAAATACTTGTTGAATTGACTTAAATTTCAGGCCTTTTTTGGTGCTACTTTTTTGGATGCTCTTATTTCCTTTTGATTTTATATCAGAGCACCTAAGTGGTCTACTAGCAAGTACTTAATTATCAATAATTACATAGTAGGTACTTAATTGTCAATAATGCTCAAGAGTCTTGGGAATAGAAAAGCTTCCAAACTAGTGCCCTCAACCATCATCATCGTGAGAAAATAACCAGTCAGAGATGCAGCCCAGCAACTCCTCCTGTGACATAGCTACTGAAGACCCAGAAAAGAAAGTTCTTGCAGCCAAAGTCCTTGACATCATCCAAGCATTTTATCAATGAAGAGCTGTTCACATCTGCTTTATGGCTGTACCTTAAGGACTATGGAATTTTTCCATCTGTCTTACAGCTGAAACTTTCCATATGTAATGTCTTTCCCATCAGAATGAGCTCTTTGAGAGGAGATACTACCTTACATTTCTATTTAAATCCTGAACTTTGCACAAAGTAAGTATGCAAATGCTTTATTCTAAGTACTTTATCCACACATACATTCATAATTGTTGTTGATTGATTACATTACTACTTATTCATGTAAATATAATTGCAGGAAGACATCAATAGGAGCTTCCTTTAATGTCCATGGTATGGACCTTTCTTTCTTTGATGTACAATTGATCCATTGTTTGACTTATTCCTTTGTGCTTTTTTATTGTGCTTTAATATTAATACACATTCCATTTTTTGCTATATAAATATTACAGTTTTCTCTTTGAATGGTCATACCAAGAGAAATTCTATAGTACCAGTGAAATGGAGATTAATTTGAATTTGTGGATTGGGTGGAGGCAGAGGGCACTAATTTTCAATGACTATGTGGCTTTGGCTTTCTGGGTTTCTTTGAAAGGCACGTAAGTGATGAAAACATTTTCAGAGATTTCTAAAAAGGGAATTTGCACATATAAATTGCCTTCTCTTGGGGCTGAAAGGTGACAATACTTTTAAGTCAGTTTTTTTATCATCTCTCTTTCTCAAAGATCCTAAAGGAGAGGGATTCAGAGTTCTCCTCCGTGGATACATAGATATAGGATAAATCTGCTGAATGCAGCAAGATTATTTTGGATGGTAAAATATTGATTGAGGAATTGAATGAAGAGTTCAGAAAACCATATTTTTTAAAAAGCTGGCCAAAGGGACATAATATATTAGTGAAATTAAAGACTTGAGCCCCGATGCATCTCTTTGATAAAAGAAAAGAATCACATGTCAGTGGCATAGAAATAGAGTGAGGGGCCTAGAGTAAGGAAAACCCAATTTCAAACCTGACTGCCATTACCTACTAGTTGTGTGGCCTTGGGTAAGTCATTAAACTTCTGTTTTCTTCTAACTCTAAAACGGGAATAATACCATCTACCTCTCATGGTTGTTTTGAAGACCAAATGAGATATATACAAAACACTTAGCACAGTACCTGGCAGAAGGGGGATCCATCTAAATACTAACTACTGTTAGCTATAAACCTGATACATTTTGACTTATCTTGATAATTCTATTCTTCAAAAGTTGGATGTGAAAATTGGTTAAAACGTTTTCTTTGTTCAGATTCTAACTAATAAGGAGAAACTGGTTGTCAACATAAAGATGATGGGAACTTTTGGAAGAGAGGCCACTTAACCTTTGATTTCATAATGCAATGAAGAGCTGTCCATAGTATGATGTTGACCTTGGATTTGGGGATAGTGGATTCAAAAGAACAAACAGAAATAACAGGAGAGATAACCAAGCCTAAACTCATACATGCAAAGTCAGCTTAAAAGGGAAAGACAGTCTTTGAAATGAAATTTTCAAGGGAAAAGTACAAATGATGCATTTGAAGGGGGAAGAAAGGTGAACTATCTAAAGAGAAAAACATAGGTGTGCAAAGTACTAATTCTGCTTTAGTAGAGGGAAACAATGGCAAGTAACCAACATTGTAGGTGAGTGTCATAGTTTTGTAAGAATAGTGTAATACCAAACCTAAAAATTACCTGGGACACAACAAAGAATACTGAGGACAGCATAAGAAACTCTTAAGGTCAGAGGAAGGACGGAAAATCACATCTTTACTGTCACATAACTGACTTCCAGTATAGGGAGTACAAGATGTCTTTGTTTGTATATTGTTTGTTGAATATAGTGACAACATTTGTGTCAGTAAAGCCACATTCCTCCTTAAAGGCTCTCCTTCATCAACTTATCCACCATTTATGTGCCAATATTATAGACTACTTAAAATTTACAAGAGATATAACAGTTTTTTTTAATCTTTTGATTATAAAAATTAGACAAGGCCTAAAAACAGAGATGAATACTCACCAAGGTATTCATCATTGTCATGTTGGAGGTTCAATTCAGAGTTCAAGTGTTAGAGGAATTCCTTCTGGATGGTGAGCTCTTCTAGGTGGCTTCTGTCAGCGGGTGACATTGTGTTGATTATATAAATCTCTGGAACATTGGAGAGCCTCCCAAATGAGATCTATAATCATTTTTAAAAGTTCAGTCTAACAATTCACACACACACAAAGTAGAGGAAGCACTTGATATATGTCCTTTTATTCAATCTTTCATCCATTCATAAATGATTAGTTTAGCATTACAGGGCTATATGAATCAAAAAGGTGAACCAGTCATACAAGACCAAAGGCTAACTGAAATATAACATGTATATTCCAAATGTGTCCACATAACGTTAAGAGAATACTTTCTACCTTCCCGGCCAGACCCCCGTTGTGTAGGATTTATAGAAGGACATGGATAGGTACAAAAGCTGCATTAAATGAAAGAGAATGAATGAGCTGCAATCTATACTGTTAGAAGAAATGTCTACATAGATGCCATAAAACAAACTGTTTCTTTTTTTGGCTTTTAATGGCTCATTTAGTGGAGCAGTTAATAATAACAAGGGCAGAAAAGATGGGGGAGGGGAGTGTTTAAAGGAAGAGATTTCTATTAATTGTCAAAAGATATCAGATATTGTCCCTATGACGAATGACCATTTTGATATCTAATACAAGTAGAAAAATAACTTTGTTTTAATATACACCGTTAAAATTTGCATAGGTTGATAAAGCTTTTAGAATGGACTTTGGAAAATTTGAGAGAGAAAATCACCTATGGTGTAGTTTTGGACTTGGATCAAAGTAATGATGCTTTGCTTATGTGGATACAGTTCAGTATTATAAAGAGGTGGAAATAAATGTTTTATTTATTTAAAAGATTGAGAGATATTATTGTGAAGAGAAACAATTTAATGGGCACCAAAGAGACAAACTGCTTCACTGGAGATTTAAAAAAAAGCATGATGGGTACCTCAGCTAATGTGTGTATCATTACTAAAGCAGATAAATCTAAGAAAAAATAAACATTTGATGATTATTATTGGAAAAAGTGTATCAATATGATAGAAGAAATTTGGGAAGTTGTGATTTTTTTGTAAAATGGAAAGCACTGAAAATCAATGAGGCAGCTATCATGTAAGGCACAGAAGTACAGCTCTTATAGGAAGAGAGTGATGGGAAGAGAAGAGATGGCCTGAGTGCCAGGAGAAGATGAACCAGAGGAGAACTGAAGATGTAGGAAAGAAGGATGAAAGGTTGCTGTGTTGGAACACTGGTACTTTGAAGTAGTTAGCTTATAAAATACTTCAGTTGAATGATTCCTGACTGGTTAGAGAGAATTGTCATCAATGGCCAAGAGCACCTGTGACAGTGATTGCCCCTTAGCACCAGCAAAAGTTGGTAAAAGATGAAATTTTGTATAAAGGCTTATTGCTCTCTGCTACCATGTCTAGTTGGAGAAGGAAAAGGGAGTTTTGCATTTGCTCTGCCTTCCTAGTTAGCAGAGCAATGAATATTGCTGCAAGCTTCACTTTGATTGATGGCAAACCATCCAGGTGGGCAAATAACTTGCTGGTCTAGTCCGTATAGCTAAGAGGTAGCCCGTTTGATGAACCTGGTCCCTGTCTGGCTTAAAAGGGAACAATTATTTGTTTCAAGAACTAACACCTTTTAAAGCCTGTTTCTGAGGAGAGAAATAAAGATGATTGCTGAGTGGCAAACTTCAGCAGTCAAACAGTGAGCAGAGAACCAGGTAGTGTAGATATTCCTGGATGGAATAATAACATTGATGTCTACAGTATAGAGTTGTGAGTTGTCCTAAGCACATGAATTTTGCTCATGTGTTTCCATACCAGCTTCCAATAAGTGTGGGCTCATTCTTCATGATACCACTTGAGTACATTCTCTTGGAATGTTGTGGTCTGGATTTTTTTTGCAAAATGTGATGCATTTTATTATTTTTTATTTTCTTTAATATATTAGTATTTACCTTTGCCTTGTCCTTAATTGAATGTTTATATTTAATATCTAAAAGTGTCTTTATTGAGTTTGACTGTATAAGCAGAAAATATATTCAATGGTAATAGAAAACATTACCATTCTATCAAAAGATAGAATGGTAATTTAGGAGAATTATATTTTTCAGCTCAACAGAGTTACCTGTAGGATGATGAAAGTGTTTGAATAACTGTGTAATGGTGATAGATCTTTGGGAACTTAGACCTGCTAGTGTGAAAGTGGGTTAGAGAGACAAGTCAAATATAGAGACTAGAGAGAACACCCTCCCAGCCCACCCACCCCCTTGCCAACTTTGTTTATGTTTCTCCATAACTAGCTTCACAATGATATCACAGATCATACTGAAGCATCAAAAGGAATATACAGTCCCATACATCTTTAAAAGAAACAAAGAATTCAAAACTGAACAATAACCTAATTGGCAAGATAAAGCTTTTCTAGGTGAAGAAGACCTGAGGATTTTAGTGTATTACAATGTGAAAATGAGTCAACAGAGTGTCGTGGCATCCAAGAAAAAGTTAATGCCTACTTAGGCTATAGTAATAGAAGTAAAGAATACACAATGATGAATCTACAATCTCCTCTTCTACAAACACCTTATTATTGAAAAATGTCTATCAATATGATAGAAAAGTCTATCAATATGATAGAAAAAAGTCTGTCAACATGTACTTTGGAGTACAGAGTTCAGTAAAGGACACCATATTTTAGGTAAGACTTTGGCAAGATGGAGTACAGTCATAGGAAAGTGAACAGGATGGTGAGAGTTTTCCAAATCATATCATAGAATGGTCATTTGAAGTAACTATTGTTTCTGTTGGGGAAGAGAAGGCTTAAAAGAAACATAATACTATCTTCATTGTAAATGTTTAATAAATGTTTATTGACTTATTGGTCCCTTCTCTCAGTCTCCCCTCCCATTCCAGTTCCTTCCCTCTCCATTGTAGAGTACAATTCAAAGATGGAATACACCTATTTTACTTAGTACTACGAAGTAGAATAAGGAACAATGGGTGGAAATTACAGAAAGGTCAGTTTTGGCTCAGTATTTTTTTCAATAAAACTTGAGAGATCAGGGCAAAGAAAAAGGATTGAAATATCCCTTAAACTAGAGATTTCCATGGCCCTAGAGGTCACCAAATGAAGGCTTGATAAGAACTTTTGGAGAATTTTGTAGGTCCTTTGAAGTCACCTCTAGCTATGATATCCTATGATACTTGGGTGGTAGGTAAGCATTGGCCATTCTTTAATTTCCCTATGAAGTCATCATTCAAAAGAATAACTGTCAAACATCTACTTTCATTGACTATTTGTTAGATGCCTTACAAAGAGCTGGATAGGTCAGGTTACTGCCCCCCAGAATTTAGTCTCAGACTTTTATAACTGAAATCAGAAAAAAGTGAGGTGAACACATATGTAAAGGACAGACAATGGAGTAAAAATGTTTAAATAACTTGTGAGTAAGGAGTATAATCAATTTATGTTCACAAAATATCAGTGAACACTGAATAGAAAATGCAGTGCTGTCTTTCTAGACATGACAAGCTGTATGTCATTATGAAAAAATGATTCATATCTTTTAAAAAATCTATTCATGGCATGAAACATGGAATAAAAGATTCAATAGGCACTTTAAGTGTTACCAGTAGTGCTTTGGTTCTGCTAGTGAGTAGTACCTGCTTTCTGTACTCTATCTCTTAACTCCGTGTCTTTCCACTGGTTCTCCTCCATACTTACAATGCTGCCTCCCTACCTCTACCTCCTGGCTTCTTGAGTTTCCTTCAAAATTCAAGTCAAATCCCATCTTCTGTAAGAACATTCTCCACTCAGCATAGTATCAGCACTTAACACAGGGCCTAGCATATTGTCCGCATTTAATAAATATTTATTAACTAACTGGTTCCCTCTTCCAGTCCTACCCTCCTGTAAGAAGGTAATCCTGGATGAGTTAAGCCTTCCCTCTGAGACTGCATCCAATTTAAACTGTATATATCTAATATGTATATATTGCATGCCTCTTATCTCTCCTTTAGAAGGTGAATTCCTCTAGGACTCAGACTCTTATTGTCTTTCTTTTCATCCTCAGAACTTAGTACAAATCCAGACAAAGTAATTGTTTAATTTCTTGTTAATAGACTAACTTTAATTGAAAAATATAGGTGAATTCCACAGAACAAATCTTTTAAATATGAGAACCTTTAAGAAATTGGCTATTGAATATATTAATGGGTTATACCTTAAATATAGATTTCTTAATAATAAAACCAATAATGACAATAATAATAGTCAGCATTTTAATAAAATTTTTGCAAAGTGCTTTACCAGTACTATCTCATCTTATATATAAAACAACCCTGAGAAATAGGTACTATTATTATTTTCCACTTTACAGATGAAAAAACCAAGGCAGAAAGAAGTTACAATTACCTGGGGTCACAGAGATAGTTTGTATCTGAGACTAGATTTGAACTCAGACCTTGACTCCTAGGCCAGTGTTCTATCTGTAATACCTAGCTACCTTCTTGAGAAGATATATATATATATATATATATTTACCTAAAATACAAAACCAAACCAAATGATAAATTGTCTATTTGGGAAATGAAACCACATGCTAATCTACTAAATAACTTCTTTGTTTAAAGAATATAAGGGATGATGCAAATCTTTGCCATCCAAATATACACTATATTTATATCTTTTCAAGTAGTAATGTCAGCTAAGACTAGAGACTGCCTAAACCATTTAATAGAGGATTAACAAAAGCTCTTTTCTATGATTCATCCACATTGCCTTTCTTGAACCCTTTATTCAGAGTGAATCTGTCCCACTAAGGATGAAGCAGGGTTTATAGCAGGCATATTCCCCACAAATATTGTATAGATGTGTTTGAGCATTTTGGCAGACTTATAAGAAATAGTTTTCCTTACTTAAACAAGCACTGGTTTACCATAAACAGGCTTGATATTGCTAGACCACAGGCAGAGCATTGTTTGATCTTTTCTCCCATCAAGTAATGTTAGGTGATAGAACTGATGAATGAAACTAGAGAATGGAATAACTGTCAAATCTTCAAACAGGACAGAATTGAAAACTGATGGAAGGGTACAGGTGTATCAAGAGGAAATGGATCAGATGCTTCTTATACATACCCAGGTCCATGCCATGTGATTTGGAATTGGACCAGTGTACAATTTTAAAAGAGCCTCATGGGCACCTGGTAAATTTAGTAACTGAGGGAAAGTCATATTATATCAAAACTTCAGTGTATTGCATTTTCATGTAGCATTGCTTAACTTTTTACAGATTTCTCAAATCTCTGCAATGGAAGAAATTCAACTGTTCTTTGAAAGAAAGGTTTTGTCATATAATTTGTACCTCTAGCATCATGTTCTCCTTATAGTAGGTGTCCAATGAACATGTGTTAGTGATTTTTTTAGAGTGAAGGTGAGAGCTGTATACATTTACAGTTGGTCACAAACTGGAAAACAAGTGAAACCTGTCTTGGTCTACTGTAGCTCCCTTTTGTAACTTGTTTCTCCACTTCTGGGATCAACGAAGTTCCTCCAAGACATCTAATAATACCAACAATCAACACATCCCCACTCTTGCATAGTTGATAACTGTAAAGTGTTTGTTAATCCTTACAAAGATCTACCTCTAAGTAGTGAAAATTTAGGAAGACTTAGGACACTTTATGATTCAAAGGAATCAATCTCTAGAGGAGTAGAGGCAGGCACTTGAAAAACAGGAGATACAACTTTGGGAAAAAATAAACTCTTCTCAAGACTTATATGTCCTACTTTAACACTGCATGGGCTTTAGAACTGAGAATTCCATGTTCAGACTGAGCTAGCAAAAGGTAATATGTTAGATAATCTCTAATCAAGTTAAGTGTTAAGATTTTCATTACAGAACTACTTACTTTTCTTAAACTCTGATGACTGTCAGGGCATGACTCACATAGGTAAAGATAATTTAAAATGAAATCTTTGGTAATAACAAATTAATAATGATTCTTATCATTGTAGAAGAGGTATTGTTTCAATTCTATGGACCACCTGCCAGTCCCAGATGGGTGAACAAGGAGAATATGTTTTCCTGTCTTTTTCTTCTTTTTGTTTCTTTTAGTATTTACATTTGTTTATCTTAAAATATGATTCATACATTTATGATCTTCTGTGATGCTTAACTTTTATTCTTAAAGCATTTTAAAATATCAAATGTGTTTGCCTTTGTTAGGACATTAATATATTCATTAATAACCTATCACAGCACTGAGTCTAATTGTCATTCTCTACAGTTGATCATCAGCTTTATTAAAAATATGTAACCACTAACAAATGTTGGCTCTTTGAAATATACAGACATTTTTACTGGTTCAGCACTAGGTGTCACTAGTATACTCTCAACAACAATTATCTACACTTTCAGAAGAATTCTGCATAAAGGAAATGGTGAGTCTGGCTTAGCATTTAGCTACTAATTAAGAAATTCTAGGCACTCTGAGATGAATGGATTTGGGAGGTTGTTGAAATAACTATTATTTATTAGTTTAAATTTTTAAAAGTTCTTTTTTTTTTTACTTTAAATGCATCCTGAGGGAGTAGTACTTAAATAATATTGAAATATGAAACTTTGCCTCACATTAAATATTTGATTATGTTCCCAAAAACTCTATGTTAATCAAATATGTATATATTGAATCATATTTTCCCACTATCTTCTCTTTAGAATTTTTGGAAATGAGTTATATTTCACTGCTGTGCCCATTCCTCCAGAAATTTTGCCCTAGAATAAAATAAGATGGACATTTAATTAATCAACAAGCATTTATTAAGCCCCTACCATATGATTGAGGCTTTATATCAGTCACTGGTGATAGGGATACACAGTGAATGAAATGAAATATTTTATGCCAGAAGTGGGGAAACTGTGGCCTCAAGGCCACATATGACCTTCTAGGTCCTTGGGTATAGTCTTTTGACTGAGTTCAAATGTTACAAAAGACATTCTTTTATCAAGGGGATTTGTTCTGTGAGCTTTGGATTCAGTCAAAGCACTGTGCTTGACATAGGGGCCACACATGGTGCCACATGTGGCCGTGGGACCACAGTTTCCCTAACCCTAGTCCACACCCTGACATACAACTTTTAGGTCTATACCTCACCCCAAATTTGGCAACTATAGGGATATCTTCAATTAGGGAATGGCTAAACAAATTGTAGCATATGAATGTAATGGAATATTATTGCGCCATAATAAATGACAAAATAAATGTTTTCAAAGGAAACTGGGAAGGCCTCTATGAAATGATGTAGAAGAAAGTGAAGATGATTTCATAGATGAATGATTTTTTCAATGATAATAACATTGAAAGTAAAGAAAAAAGTGAAGGAAAACAACTTCTAAGATTTTACAACTCTGATAAACACAATGATGAAGCACATGTTCAAAAGAATAAAATCAAAACTGACCAAATACTTCCTGACAGAGAGGTGCTGAACTTAAAGTGCAGAAACAGATACTTCCAGGCAGCTAATGGAAGAATTTGTGTTGTCCAACTATATAGATATGCATTGAGGAATTTTTCCCCCCAAGGGGAGTATTGTTTGTTTTAAAATTTGTTCAACAGGGGGAGTAGTGGGAGGGCCAGATTTAATTATTTATATATATATTTAAGAGCACAGGCAAGGGGGTAAAGGCAAGATAGTGACATAGAAGCAAGAAAACTCTGTGGGCTCCCCCCCATAACTATCTCAAATACCTATAAAATATGACTATAAATAAACTTCAGAGCTACAGAACTCACAAAGTGACAGAGAGAAACGAATCTCCCACTGAAGGCAGCCTGGCAGGCCAGCAGGAAGGGTCCATCACAACATGGTGGGAGCCAAGCCCAGTGCCAAATGAGCCCATGGTTTTAGCTCCAGCAAGGCCCTTACCAGTTGCAGCTGGAGGGACTTTAGGAGAGTCAGTCACCAGCAGCTGTGGCCATTTCCAGAGTTATCAACCCATAAATACCAAAGGCAAAGGGAAAGGTCAGCATGGACTTTAGGAACAGGGGGACCGAGAGTGTAATCAGGCCTCTGCACCCAGAAGGGAGAAGCAGCTCAGATGAGGAGGCTGTGCAGCTGCCTCCATGTGGCTGCTTCAGAGCTCCTAGCCTGCAGATCATAGGGGGACCAAGCAACCATTGTGAAGGGTAATCACTCTTGCTTTACACTGCTTGGATCTGGATCACTGTCTTGGGTGGAAGTCCTGGGGTGTGTGACCAGGTGCCAGAGTCTGTGGAGGCTTCATAGAGGGCACCCAACCAATAGCTCTCACAGCTGAAAAACCCCCAGCAATTTGGGACAAAGTTATGCTCTCTGGAAGCAGAATTCTACTGTGACAAAAAGCTGAAAGTCAAGAGATTGAGTCGCAACATGAGCAAGCAAAGGAAGCAAAGCAAGCACAGCAATCCAACTTTAGATTCCTTTTTTGGGGATGAAAAGATCAAAGCATGGAATGGCAAGAAGACAACAAAGTCAGAACTCTTGCACCAAAAGCTTCTGAGTAAAATATGAATTGGTTACAGGCCATAGAGGAGCTTAAGGAGGATTTTAAAAATCAAATAAGAGAAGTGGAAGAAAAATTGGGAAGAGAAATGAAAATGATGCAAGAAAGTAATGAAAAGCAAGTCAACAACCTGACTGAAGAAAATAACACCTTAAAAAATAGACTAACTAAAATGGCAAAAGAGGCTCAAAAAGCCAATGAGAAGAATGCCTTAAAAAGACAAATTTTTCCAGATGGATAAAGGATCTCAAAAGCTCACTTGAGAGAATGATTCCTTCGGAAATAGGTGGGAGTAAATGGAAGCAAATGACTTTATGAGAAATCAAGATACTATTAAACAGATCCAAACAAATGAAAAAATAGAAGGCAATCTGAAATATTACATTGGAAAAAACCACTGACCTGGAAAATAGATACAGGAGAGATAATTTTAAAATTATGGGACTACCTAAAAACCATGATCAAAAAAAGAACCTAGAAATCATCCTTCAAGAAATTCTCAAGGAAAATTGCCCTGATGTTTTAGAACCAGAGGGCAAAATAGAGGTTGAAAGAATTCACCAATCGCCTCTTGAAAAAGATTTCAAAAAGAAAACTCCTAGGAATATTATGGCCAGGTTTTGGAGTTCCCAAACCAAGGAGAAAATATTACAAGCAGCCAAGAAGAAACAATTTGAATACTGTGGAAACACAATTAGGATAACACAGGATCTGACAGCTTCTACATTGAGGGATTAAATGACTTGAAATATGATATTCTAGATGTCAAAGGAACTGAGATTAAAACCAAGAATCACCTACCCAGCAAAACTGAGTATAATGTTTCAGGGGAAAATATGATCATTCAATGAAATAGAGGTCTTTTAAGCTTTCTTGATGAAAAAAACAGAGTTGAATAGAAAATTTGACATTCAGATATAAGAAGCAAGAGAATAATGTGAAGGTAGACAGGGAGAAGAAATCATAAAGAACTTATCAAAGTTTAACTATTTACCTGCATACAAGGAAAAAATGATACTTGTAACTTATGAAACTTTTCTCAGTATGAGGACAGTTGAAAGGAATATAAATGTGTGGGCACAGGATCAATTGAATAGGAAGGGATGATACTTAAAAGGTAAAATTGAGAAATGAGAGAGGAATATGATGAGAGGACATGGGGAGAGACAGAATGGAGTAAATTATCTCATTTAGAAGAGGCAAGGGAAAACTGTTACAATGGAGGGGAAGAACAGGAAGGCAAAAGGGAATGGATCAAACTTATTCTCGTTGAATTTGGCTTAGGGAGAGAATGACACGCACATTAAATAGGGTATCTTGCCCTACAGGAGAGTAGGGGGGAATGGGATGAGAGGTGGGGATGATGGAGGGGAGGTCAGAATGGGGGGGGGAGGGTGTTTAGAAGCACACACTTTTGAAAAGGGACAAGGTCAAAATAGAAAATAGAACAAGTGGGAGGCGGTATAGAATGGAGGGAAATATAGTCAGTCTTTCACAATATATCCACTATGAAATATTTTGCATAGCTACACACATACAACCTATATTGAGCTGCTTATCTTCCCAGTACACATGGCTGATGAAGGAGGAAGGGAAAGAATATGAAATTGAATGTTTTAAAATCAAATGTTTAAAAAAGATTATTATTTTTATTTTTACATGCAACTGGGAAATAATATATATAGGCACTGGGGTAAGGTGATCCATCTTACCCTACCAGAAACTCAGAGGGGGATTGGGGGAAGATATAGGAAAGAACAGATTTGGGGGGGGGGGTATACATTGGGATTGCTGTTTTGAGGTTTTGGGTAGGGGAAAGACAGGGAGAAAATTTGTAACTCAAATTCTTGTGGAAATGAATGATGTAAACTAAAAATAAACATAAAATTTAATTTAAAAAAAAAGAGCCCATGCCTTCAGTAAATACCTCAAATGGCAATTTTCTATATGGTGTGGATTTTATATATGTAATTCTGTTATAGATCCTCTATTAAAAAATGTGCTTTTTAAAAAGCAGAACATTAAGCTACTTGATTTTTAAATATTTAAAAATTTTAAAATAATATAATTTTAAATTTTATTTAAACATTTAATCTTAATGTTAAATCTTTACACATAAAATGCAATACCTTCTTAATTTTAATTTCTTTGGGAGGCCTCACCAAAATCCCATGGGAACTGAATAACTAATGTCTGAATATTCCTAGCATTAAATATGCATTTCTATTGGCTCTGAGGACTAGTTGATGTAAAGATTATAGTGACTTTGGCTAGTAAGGTAGAGATGCAAGTCAAAGGTCACTTCTCTAGTGCTATTAATTAGATTACAAAATTTCAGATTCCTGCCTAGTCTGTGGGACCCATGTTAAGAGAACAACACTATGATTTCAAATCTTTCTGCCTCATTAAAGAGGCATGGCAAAATTAGATCTCATATTTAGACAGCGCCATAAAATTCACAAAACATTTTTCATACAACAACCCAGTAAGGAAAGTAGTATTAGTATGCTCTCCTGGCTTAGAGTGAATATCAATAGTAACTATTTCTCTTTGGAACTGTAACCTTGAGGGTCTTCCCCACCAAGTTTGATTTTTTTTCTCCTCTTTTTTTCTAATTAAGGGGCCATCCTTTGACTCATTTCTTAAAGAGGCCTGTTCACTGAATGGGCATTACCTCCCTCAAAGCGAGAACCTAAAAAATCCTTGGCCTAAAAGGGCCCAGGGTCTCCCATTGCATCCTGGGCCATCTCTAGTCATTCTGATGAATACTTGGCCACCATCCAGAAAGGATAATAGGATTATAGATTTAGAGCTAACACAGACCTAAGAAGTCAATTAGTCAAAATCCCTCATTTTGCAGATGAGGAAACTGAGGCTTGGGGAAGTTAAGTGATTAGTTCAAGGTTACACAGGTAGAATATCACATAGCAGAATTCAAACCTAGGTTCCCAAAGTTCAAATTTATCACTATGTTATAGGTCTCTCTTTACTTCATGTACTACATAATCCTATTGAGTGAGTCAATAAGGAACTTTAAAAACTGTTTATTCAGATCTGCAATGGTTGTTTTAAGAGGCAGGCATCAGAATACAAACCTAGTTATTTCTCAAATCTAGTTTATTTGGACTTTGTTGAAGCAAGGTTGTAAATACTATATCGTATTTAAACTGAATAACTTTCTAAAGCTAAAATATTCCTCACCCCAGTTTCTAAATTCTGGAATAGGTCATGCCACATGTCTTTACAAAAATAAGGTCTTTATATAAATTAAAGAGTTGGCTATTTCACTAAGGATTAGACGATAAGATACTAAGAACTCTTAATTTGTGTCTTCCCATAACCCCAAACATACAAGCTTTCTGTGATTATCTCACAAATTTGAAAACTGAATAGTAGGTTAAAAAGGTGGCATCTGATAACAATAATAGTAATAACATCTCAAATTTATATGAAGCCTTAAAGTTTGCAAATCATTTTCTTCATCTCTACCTTATGAGGTAGGAAATAGAGGACTCAATATTTCCATTTTTACAGAAGAGGAAATGGCAATGCTAAGAAATTAAGCGATTTGACTGTGATTACCCTGCTAGCAAGTATCTGAGTCAGAATTTGGATCCAGGTCTTTTAACTACAAGTTGCATTCTCCAGCAGGATTTAGATTTTTGGACAATGCCAAAAGGATTGAATGGTGAAGTTTCTTTGCTTTTAACCAAGTGCTTAATAATATTTGGTTAGATAGATAGATAGATAGATAGATAGATAGATAGATAGATAGATAGATAGATAGATAGATAGAGGGAGAGACAGACAGACAGATTGACAGACAGAGAAAGAGAGAGACAGACAGAGAGATGAATAGAGAGAGAGATAGAGACAGACAGATAGATAGATGATAGATAAACAGATAGAGAGATAAATAAATAGATATATATTCACCTCAAGTCTTTTAAATCTGGTAAGTACTTTAAATTTAAAATTGAGGGAAAAAACTCTGAACACATACACACATTTTGGTTTTTATATTAAACTTCACTTTTAAATAAATGAAAATCTAATGTCTCTTCCACCCTCTCCGCTCCTCACTCTCTGCAACTGAAAAAGAAAAATAAACAAAGCCCTTGTAACATACATATATAATTACGCAAGACAAACTACACATCGTCCTTATTCAAAATATATGTTTCATCCAGCACTTAGAGTGCATCACCTCTCTGTCAGGATGTGAGTAGCATGTTTGATCATGAGTCCTCTAGGATCCTGGTTAGTCATTAAATTGATAAGAATTATTACAAAATAAACTCTTTACAATATTGTTGATATTGTATAAATCATTCTCCTACTTCTATTGAGTTGACCTTGCACCAGTTCATTCAAGCCTTTCTAAGTTTCTCTGAAAAGCTTCCACCTCACTATTTCTTATATCACTTTAATATTCCATTACATTAATATACCGTAACTTGCTCAGTCATTCCCCAATTGATGGGTACCCTCTCAGTTTCCAAATAGCTTTCAAGTCAGATGCCAAAGAGTAACAATAAATATGATATGAGAGAAGAATATCAACAGATACAACTAATTATTCACATACTATATTATCCAACAGGAGAACTATCAACAAAACCTATTAGATCAAATTACAATATACAAATGCCCAAATTGTGGGTAGTAAACAAAGTGAATTAGAGATACTTGTTCAGAGACACATTTAACCTTAAAGGGATTGGTGAAGTTTAGAGAGATTGGACACAGACTGGTTCCAACTTGGTTACAACTTATCTTTCCAAACTTATTTGACATTATTTTCTCTCATGAACACTATGATCCAGGCAAACTAGCCTAGACCAAGGAAGGAAATACTTAATTTTCAAACAAAATATGAACAAAGGAATACACACACACACACACAGTGATATGAGTTCATCCAGTAGAGGGGGGAAGGATAGTGGAGTTTATTTATATAAAGATAAATGGAAGGGAACATAACAATAACATTGTAATGGGTTTATACTACAGATCATGGACTAAAAAAGAAAATGAATGATGCCTTAAGTAAATAAATTATAAATATGGCACAAAGGAGGGATATGGTGATTTCAACTATCCAGATATCTGCTGGAACTCTTCCTTTCTGTCAGTTAAAAGTAGAATAGTTGACAAATTCTTGATTTTTTTAAATGATAATTTCATTCTTCAAAAGACAGAGGAAGCATCAGTGTAGATACTTAATTGGTTTTGATTCTATCCAAGAAATAAAAACTGGTTGCTGAGGTAGAAATGATAAGAAGTGACCACTCCAACTTAGCATCTGATAGCTAGCAAGCAAACAGATGCAGTCTGACTTGCAGCATATATTTTAGGAGAAATCATTTTAGAGAGTTAGGATGAGTAGAATCCAAAGGAGTAAAATTCTATACAGGAAATTTACCCAAGAGGCAATGGAAGATTTCACTAATGAAATTCTGACAACACAAATAATTCTACTGAAGAAGAAAAGTACAAGCTATTTAAAGAGGCAATTGTGAAAATATAGGAAACTCATCAACCAACTTACCTTAAAATACACACTCATTTAAGGAATAAAGAAGCAAAGATAGGCAATTGAGCACGAATACAAAAGAACAGCACATCCCTATGAGAGTAGAGACAACAGCACATATGAGCTGAAGTTAGGGATGAATGCTAGGAACATTTTTTTAAGTTTGTTTGTTGTTCTTTTCCCTATGCTAGGAACAAGATGAATATGAAAGAAGGTATGATAATATCCTTTGGGATGGATGAACAGAGCAAAACAACTCAACTTTTTTTTGTCTTCTACTTTTTTTCTACCTAGGAGAATGAACTTGAGATTGGGGAAAGAGAGATGAAAAATGACAAAGAGGGAATTTGATAGAAGAAGTATAAACATTCAGCTAAATTAAGTCAAGGGAACCAGACAAGCAAACTATATCAGAGAATACTAAGAGAACTGGTTATTACTGAACTGCTGTCATTGCTCTTTGAAAAATTATGTTAAACAAGTGAAATGTCACAGAACCAAGGCAGTAAACCATTGCTCCAATTTTCATAAAAGGTATGAAATTGTTCCTGTTATTTCACTGTCACAAGGAACTCTGAAAGGAAGAAACTCCTTCCCCCAGGGCAGGTAAAGCACCTTCTCCACAATTTAGATTCTTGGATCATTTCCTAAAATGAGAGATTAAATGACTTGCCCAAGTTGATACTGCTAGCTCAGAGACAGTGCTTAAACCCAGGTTTTCCTTGCTCCAAGGCCAGCTCTCTACCTACTATAAAATGTTACCACTATTAAAATAAATGTAAAGAAGTCAAAATATTCAAAGTAAAGGACAGTGATTTTTTTATTTTTTGGTAAAATTTTGGAATATACTATTAAAGGGCTGGTGCCTAAAACAGTGAGATGCTATATAGTTTCACCAAGAATAGATCATGTCAATTTAACATGTTTCCTTTTTTTAATAGGATAACTTGACTAGTAAATTAGTATCATGACATAGATATAGAATACCTACATTTCAACATACCATTTAGCAGTGCTTCGACTTATAGATAATTAGAAATTGTGATGATATGTGTTCCACAGTAATGAGTTGGATTCAACACTAGTTGAATGCTTGGGCCCAAAAAACAATGTTAAGATCTCTGTCAATCTGGGGAGAGACTTCCAGAGGAGTAATATGGGGCTTTCTCTGTCCCTGACCTTGTTTTCTTTAACATTTTTATCAAGGACTAGGATAAGGGTATGGATGGCATGCTTACCAAATTTCCAAAAATATTTTTTAAGAATAAAAGTCCAAATGATTTTGACTAACATTTAATAAAATGAAACTGAATAGAATAAATGTAATGGATCACATGGGAAATGGAAAATGGTAGAAATTCTCTCTCTCTGTACACATACATAATTTCTACCTATCTATCTATCTATTCACATATGTATATATAAAATGTGTGTAAATACACAAATATATCATATATGTATACATTATACCAGGCCAACCAGAAAAAACTAAGAGAATACTAGGTTACATTAACAAGGTCACAGAACCTAGAACAAGGAAAGTAATAATCTTGTTTCACTCTGTCATGGTAACATTTAGGCTTTTGTATTTGGTTCTTTCTATACTATTTTAAGAATAGCATTGAAAAATTTGAGAGTATCGATAGGAGAATTTCCAGGATAGTAGAAAGAGTTGATACACATACAATGGGAGTTTAGGTTGAAGTAAATGGACATACTGATAATGGAGAGAGACAACTGTTGTAGACAACAGATCTATATATGAAGCTCAAGTTTCTCCCCTGAACTTCAACTAAGCAGAGGCATCTGCCCATTGGACTCTTCAAATTGCATGCTCCAAAGTCATTCTAAGTTTTAAAAATATAAAACTGAGCCAATTATCATTCCCTTAAATTGTTCTCTCTTCCAAGTTCCACTATTTTTATGAAAGGCATTATCGTCCTTCTATTAATTTCAGGTTCATAATCTTGGCATTATCCCAAGCTCCTCTCTTTTTCTCACTCCACATATCTAAAGAATAGCCAAGTCCTACCATTTCTAGCTATACAACATCCCTTACATTTGACACCTTTCCTTCATTCACATAGGTGCTGCCTCAGTTCAGGACCTCATCACTTTAATGCCTAAATTATTGTAACAGGTTTCTAATTGCTTTCTCTGACTCAATTCCACCCCTACCCCCCGCCCATTTCAGTCCATCCTTAGAAAGTACTGCCAAACTAATTTTCTTTAAATGCATATCTGACCATGTGACTCGCCTACTCAACCACTTCCACTTACTACTTCCTCTAGAATAAAGGATAAAGCCCACTGTTTAGTTTTTTTAAAACCCACACAAACTGTCCCAACTCATCTTTCCAAACTCATTTGACATTATTTCTTCTCCTGCACTCTATGATCCAGGCAAACTAGCCTTTTCTCATTGACTGTCCCCACTTCCAATGAAGGAATTCATCCTTCCCTTGTCTTCTCCTGCTTTAAGATGCAGGTCAGACACCATCTTCTGCATGAAGTCTTTTTATCCCCCCTCCAAATGCAAGTACCCTGCTCTCAAACTACCTTGTAGTTAACTACTTCATAAGATATGTTTAGTCATTTTGTATTTATGCTGTCGGTATTTATGTTGTCTCCCCTATTAGAACATAAACTTACTTACATCCTAATGTTAGTATATGAATAGAGTTTAATTTTTTGTACTTGCATTCCCAGAGATGGTTCTTGAATTCAATTCTTAGAACTTTATAAAATACTCTTCAACCAAAAGGCCCATGCCAAAATCAAAATTTCTTTGGGTTCTGTTTTATAGGTGTGCTCTGTGAATGGTGACTCAGTTAATCTTTCATTTCCAGTGCTTCTTAAACTGTGGGTAACAACTGAAGGGGTCATGGGTGGAAAAAGTTTAAGTTTAAGAAGCCCTGATTTGGGCAACAGTGATTGATTTAGTGTTGCTAGAGGAAGGATTAAAACAAAAGGAACATTCTGTCCAATACTGTGGACAAGACTATGATGTTCAGGCCCATGACCATAAGTAGTCTAGTTAGGGAAATCATAACTGGAGAAGTATTAATAACTTATTCAAAAAAGGGACACAATGAACCCAGAGTCCCTGAAACAATCAGGAGAAACGTCAGGGGAGCAGGTAGACACAGGAAATAATTTAAGAGGAAAATCAGATTTAGCAGGATCTAAGCAAATGGGATAAAGAGTGAAGGGACAACATCTAACTGCTGTGGTATAGAATGAATACTTTTGAATGACTCAACCTCCTGCCACAGGGAGCACTTATTTATGTAAGAGGAGCTGGTTTAGTCAGGAGGAGGAGGAAGAAGAGAAAGAGGAAGAGGAGAGGAAGAAAGAAGAAGATGAAGAAGAAGAAGAAGAAGAAGAAGAAGAAGAAGAAGAAGAAGAAACAAATGTTTCTGACCTTCAATGAATGTTCAATCTACTTGAGGAGCTAGTTGGCAAAGCAACTCATGTACTCATATAACTTGAGATTTTCTCAGGATGTAGCATGGGCATCCTGATCCAAGTGTAATTTGGAAAAGAGGCCTGGTTTGGTGGCACAAGTCTATAATCTAGCTACTGGAGGGACTGGAGCTGAGAGAACTCTCAAGTTAAGGAGTTTGGAGCTATAGCAGGTAATTCCAGTAGGGTATCCATACTAAATTTGGCATCAATATGGTGAGCCTCTGGGATGACATGTTGAGGACAGAGCAGTCAGGGTTGCCTAAGAAGAAGCAAATCAGCCCAGGTTAGAAATGGAGCTTCTGTGCTAATCAGTAGAAGGTTCAACCTGTGAGAGGTCCCTTCTCTTCAAGCCTAGGTGAGATGGACACTTCCTAGGGAGTGGGATAAGAGATGAGTGGGAAGCAAGATACAATTATTTTTAAAGTGTCATGAACACATTATCTGGCACGTGGTAAGTGTTTGATAAATTACTCTTGGCTGATTGATAGATAACAGAGAGATTGAAATGAGAGTCCCAATTACCTTAAAGGTAAGGGTGTCAGGTGATTCTGGATTAAGGAATGCACACCTCTCCTCCTTAGACACTAAAAATAACATACCTCCTCATCAAGGCACCCCTTTAAGGTATAGCCTCATTAATCTGGATTCAAGGCATCCAAGTATGTTGCTTAGACGAGAATAAGGAGTAAAGAAGCATTTGCCTCACAGAAGCAAAAACAAACCAATCTCTTCCTTGATGGTGCTGGTAGACTGAAGAAAAAGTGACTAATACAAACTGCTGGCATTTATGAGAGATCTCTGTTGAGGTAAACAAAAAAGAAGTGACAGATTGTGAATATCAGCCAAGGTATACAAACATACAGCAGGGATGCAAAAGACAAAGGGCATATAAAGTGCTACCTCTGGCCCTATATACTAGGATCGTGAAAGCAGGTTCTATCTCTCTTTCCCAAGAGCCTGATTACTTTTGACAAATATTTCCAGTCCTGTTCAATTCGAGAGTGTATTGTAGGAGAGAGAAAAAAATGTGAAAATATCTCTTTCTTTCTCTCAGATTTGCATTTTTCTGACTGGGTTTCCATCTGCAGCCTACACCAAAGAGGAACAATTAAGATAAAAAATAGAAAAGAGCTGTTTTCATGGATTGTGAACAAGATGTATTATGGAGTCTGGGGTCAAAGATGTCTGGTACATCCGCAGATGGAGGGGCCCCTCCGTGTGTTTGGGAAGGTGCCTGCCATCCCTCAGTGAACTCTTGTCAGTTGTGAGCACAGCATGAATCCCTGATGCCACTATAGTGTCTCACTGAGTGTATTACTGAATCAAGGGCAGGCCCAGAATAATGAGAGGAGCATTTCAAGTAATCAGTGTGGAAGAGAGACTTGTACCTGGTTTTGAAACCAAGAACATATTTAGTACAATATCACTCAACACAGACTCTATCAAGGGAGCAAATACCTTATATAAAGGAGATAAATTGTCCATTATGGGGCAAAACCTATCCTCCACAGTACCCCAACAGTAAAAAATTCCAAATGGAATGAGTGTCCTGTCTCCAAGAGAAGATAAGTTCAAATAGATGTGTTTGTCAATGTGAAATTAGACTGACCTCTAAATGATCCTGAAGGTGCCAGCGTACTGCAATAATATCTCTTAGAGCATTCTCATGCATGCAGGAGAGAGCCACTCACTGTCACAATGAACTGGTTACAGTCACTCATCCTTATTTCATTATCTAATGCACAGATTTTTTTTAAACTTCTCCCTAAAATACAGATTACAGTGTTTTATGAATATCTGTAAGGAGAGTTGAATTGAATTGGACTAAATTTAACTGAAATGTGTTGTGAAACCACAAAATATTAGAGCTTAAAGGGGTATTAATAATAGTCTAGTCTAACCTTCTTTGCAAATGAGGAAATTAAGAAATCAGGAGATATTCAATACATAAGTAGTTAACTATTTAACAAGCATATGAAAGAATACTCCAAATCACCAATACCAAAGGAAATGCAGATCAAAACAAGTTTGTTTTCACTTGACAACTAACAAATTTTAAAAGATGGCAGAAGTAGCATAATAGTCAATGTGGGAATGTCTGTGACACTAATGCACTGTTAGAGCTGTGAATTGAATCCATCATTATGGAAAACAATTTGGAATTGTGCTAAGAAAATGACAAAAATATCCATTCTTTTTGACCCAGAGATCTGGTGATCAGGCATATTTTCCAAAGCCAATGATAATAAAAAGGCTCCATAAACAATCCAAATTTTATAGAAATATTCTCAATAGTATAAAAGAATTGGAAACAGGGGCATCAGTTAGGGAATGTGGTGCAGCTAAGTAGCTTAATGTCAGACTTGGAAGCAAGAAAATCACACTTTGAATCCTGCCTCAGACACATATTAGTTATATGAACCTGGATACATTATTTTTACTTCTCCCAGCCTTAGTTTTCTCATCTGTTAAGCTCCATATTTCATTATCTAATTGTCACAGGTTTTAGGCCAACTTTTTTTTTGCAAAAAAGTGGGGTGCGACCATTATGTGAAGCTTTTAAAAAGTGACAGTATTACTTAAAAATGATTTATTACTGAACTGCATCACTTGCAGACAAACTGTATGGTTTAGCTAGTACAGGAAGATGCAAGTCTTACCATGTCATGTGACTTACATAGCAGCTTCACTTGCTCTCCCTCTCGCCTTGCACCTATGACTCTTTATTGGGTTGAGTGACAATTGCATTAGTACTGCAGTGTTCTAAATGAACCACACAAGTCAGCTTTTGGAAATATACTGACAATAGGCTTGCAGCTTTCAATGCACAAGAGATAAATGGGCATCCATATGCCATTGGTGAATATACTGTTGCTCTGTTTACATTTTAAGTGGAATGATGAACAAAATTATACCATGCAATGATTATACAATGAAAAGTTACAAATCATTTTTCACACTGGAAAAAAAAACAGGGTGTAATGATTATGTGTTGGCATCAATTATGTGGTGAAATACAGTGAAGGATGATAATAGCACCTACTTCACAGGGTGCTTATAAGGATTGAATGAGATAATATATGGAATTGAGACTTTAAAGTACTATAGAAACATCAGCTAAAATAATCGAATATTACATATGAATGGATGCAAAGTGAAGTAAGCAGAACCAGATTTGTTAAAAATACCCAATGAATGCAATCATATAAATGGAAAGAAAAACAGAAGAACTGAAACTACAATAAAATCAAGTTATCATCACAAAGTTCGTTCTCAGAGAAGTTATGAGAAGGGACCTCCCTGTCTTCATTATAGAGGCTATGAAAGCTGAAAATGCATGTGGTATTTCATTGCATAATCGTTGCATATTCCTACACAGCATCCCTCAAATCATTCACATTTATATGGCACTTAAAGATACACAAAGCAATTTTCTTGCGGCAACTCTGTTGGTAACTAGTACAAGCATTATTACTCCCATATTACAGAGAAGGAAACTGAAGACCAGAAGGGTCAAGTGACTTCTCGGAAATCAGAAGCTAATAAGAGCCATGCTGGACTTGAACCTGCATCTCCTAACTCCAAGTCTAGTGCTCCTTTCACAACATACTATTTGTAATGGCACAGTAAAATAATCAGTAAGGACAGTCCTTTATTGCAGACTATTTACAGTTGAATATCCAGTAATTCCCTTACTAGAGGTTACGTCTTCTTTTTTTTTTTTTTTTTTTTTGCTTTTTAAAGGGGAGGGCAGGGGAATTGGGGTTAAGTGACTTGCCCAAGGTCATAAGCTAGTAAGTGTTAAGTATCTGAGGCTGGATTTGAACTCTGTTCCTCCTGACTCCAGGGCCTGTGCTCTATTCACTGCACCACTCAGCTGCCCCAAAGGTATGTCTTCTTCACCACAGCACCTGCCCTAATGCGTTATACATGATAGGTGTTCACTTAATATTGTAGTGCAATGACCACCTGTTTGCATGTGCCTGGTTTTTTTTCCATGTCACTTTAGACAAGTCATATTCTCTGGTCATTTCTCATCTATGAAGGGGTTAACCTAGATGATTTCTAAATACCCCTCCAGATCAAAATCTTATGACTTTAGGACCCCTTCATGAAGTTAGTCATGTCCAATGGAAGGCAAATAGAATTTTAAGGTGAAAAAATAGAAACCAAGGTCACAGTCCTGATGTACTTGGCCTTGTTCAGGCTACAGATGGTAGAAATGAGACAACTAGGAGAAAGTGCAAAGAGGAAGTCAGTCAGCCAGTAAACATTTTTGAGTGCCCACTATGTGTGAGGTACTGTACTAAGCACTGGGGATACAAAAATGATAGATAGTCCTTGCTTTCTATGAGTTCACAGTCTAGTAAGGGTGATGATTTATAAACAATTGTGTATAAACAGGGCAGCTAGATGGCACCACAGATAGAGTGCCAGGCCTATAGTCTGGAAGACTCGCCTTCTGAAGTTCAAATTTGGTCTCAGATGTTTACTACCTTTGGACAATTTACTTAACCCTGTTTGCCTCAGTTTCCTCATCTGCCAAGAAAACTCCTAATGGGGTCATGAAGAGTCAGACATGACTGAAATACCTGATTCCTAATCAGGTATGACCTAGAGTAGGTGATCCTTCCTTCACTAAGAGTCCATGAATCTGTGATTTGTACTACTTATGGCCTACTCTGGAAAGAGCAAAAAGAAGCAAGTTTTTTGAATACATAAAAATTTCACCAGAGCAGCTGTCTCTAGAATCAATGCAATTAACATTTGAGTGATTTCAGTAGAAAGAAAAGGGAGAAACAATATCTTCTATTTAAAATGTAGAATTTAGAAAATACTTTTGCATGCATTATGACGTTTTATTTTTAGCAAGAGATCCGTGAGGTTGGGCAACTTTCCTAAATCACAGAAACACAGTAAGTAATAGATACACAATTCAAACCCAGATCCCCTAACAAATAAGTTTAGAGGGGTTTTTCCCTGCTAGTACATTACACTATCCTTCCCAGGAGATACATGCAAATGTGAAGGAGGGACTAGTGAGAAGTATCAACATCTACTTTGGAAGAGAAGGAGGCACAGAAAAAAAATTGGAAAAGAAAATGTGTTGTTATGATAAAGTAAATTTTATGTTATTTTTTTCTTCCAGTTAAAAATAATCTGTTTATTACATCTCTTGTTGAAAGTGGCAATGACACATAGAAAGATAAACTTGGGAAGACTAGTTGGACCTAACAAAATATACACTGAAGAAATCTATGCTAAAAATGGCACAATTATAAAAACTCTCAGGAATCAATTCTCAAGGTATCTCAGTGAGGGAAAGATTCCAAAAGAACTGGGAAAAAATATTACCAGTGGTTTTCCCACAAAAAGGTGCCTTAGAAAGCATTGGCAACTATCAGCTTTTGGCTACTTTTTAATTCTCTCTGTTAATTATTTCCTAATTATCTTATGTATGTATGTATACATACATATATGTATATATATCCTATACATCTTATGTCTTGTATATAGCTCACTTTGTATGTGCTTGTTTGCATGCTGTCTCTTTGTTATATTATAAGCTGCTTGAGGGCAGGGACTGCCCTTTTGCTTTTTATTGTGTCCCCAGTACTTAGCACAGTGTCTGGTATGTAGTAGCTGCTTAATAAGTTTTTATTGAGTGATTATCTCTATAAAATCTTTAGATACAATAATGGTCTATATAAACAGTGGAAATAAACTTGGTGAAAACATGAGGGGTCAGTGAATTTTTGTGAACTAAGGAAGACCATAACTTTGTAGTCACATGCTTGAAGTAGAGGTAATGAGAATATTAGAATGCATTGTGCCTACTGTATGTTCATTTATGAAAAGGAAGAAAGGAAAGAAGAAAGAGAGAAGGAAGAAAGGAAGGGAGGAAGAAAGGGAGGGAGGAAAGAGGGAAGGAAGGAGGGAAGGAAGGAAGGAAGGAAGGAAGGAAGGAAGGAAGGAAGGAAGGAAGGAAAAAGATGAAGGGAAAAGATAAAGAAAGAAGGAAATAAATAAAGCATTTGGGCAGAACAAAGTGCAGCCTGAAAAGCTATCTTTAAATATATTGTTTCCCACACATGTTAAAATCATACAAGATGTTATGACAGATGAGTTACAGAGCTAACTTTGTTCAGTGATCTACTGAATGTCAAATGAAGCATTAAGAAATGAGAAATGTAGCCAACTAAGTTTTTTTTTCTGGTCTTTTTATAAACATCCCAAGTAGAGTCAAGGTAGAAGGATTCCCTGTTGACGATAAGGTTCTCTCTCTGCCTTTGAAACTGACACTGTGCTAATTGTACCAAGCCCTAGAATGCCGCTGGTCTCTTTAAGAGGATCTGTGGTCATTCCAATGGGATTAGCCTACCTTTTCACATCATGAAAATAAATCAGATTGAAGATATACATTGTCCAGATTACAATATGCAATTGCGCAGGAAGTTCATGGAATTCATTAACATGTATATCTTAAGCAGATGTACAATGATCTGAGTGCAGAATTTAATCAGAGGAGGAAATTAGACTAGATTACGTTTGGAAAAGTGCAATGTTTTCAAGACTCAAAGTTTGTAAAAGCCCATATAACACCAATATTTTCCTGGTGATGTTATGCAGTTGCAATTTATAAAACACTAAGATATCAGAAGTACTTAAATTTTCAGACACTGAAAAGATGCACTGTGGATGGCAGTGGATTGGAGTACATTAAAAATAATGACTTGTGCACAATAAATTTCACAGAAATAACATCAAAGATATATATGACCAGACAAAGAGGCAGACTATTGCACTGATGAGGGAGAAGAATGATCCATGAATCACCAAAGAAAGAGTAAAATAAAAAAGAGAAAAATTCTAGAATGTTTAATAGATGCTCTATGAAAGATTAATGGAAAGATAAGATCGAGTTACCCAGAGTGAAGAGTCTTAGAGGGACTGTGATCAGCACTGAAGAAGGAAATACTTATATTCATTATTTACCCAAAGTATCCCTTGTTGATTGTCCAAAATAATGCTACCATTTGCCTCATTATTTGTATGAGCAGAAAGAACACTCTTTTTGCCCACTAAAGTTGGCCACTCACCAAAAGAGTTCTGACATCTCTTGCCTGGGTCATTCCTACCAGCCTAGCTGTTTATATATAATCTTACTGCTAGGCAAAAATTATTATATTCAAGTTATATATTTTTAAAAGTTTCTTGTCAAATAGTTAATAACTCACTCTTTCAAAAGCTTGCTGACTTAGATTGGATTTTTCCCTCAATTTTATTCTTAGAATACAAGTGTCATTTTCTGGTAGGTTAAGACATGCTTTTGATAATTAATACAAAGTATTTTATTGTTTGGGAATAAGTACATTAGACTGCCCCAAGGCTTGGTGATTTTTCGCCCTTTATTAAAGGCTTTTTGTGGAGTCCTTGTTAGATTAAATTACATGATTGCTTGATAGAAATCCATTTCTACTTATTCTGAATTTATACATTATGTTATTTTTCTTCTTTCATTGCAAATGTGCATTCCATTCCAAATGCTAGCTAAGTTCTGCAGAAATCATTTGAGTTAAATAAAATATTACCATCATTTTCTTCCACAACAGTAATCCAGGCATTTAATCAAAGAGAACACACTGCCAATTCCAGATCCTCACTGTGTCTGTTTTAATTTGTGATTTACACATTCCTACTAATAGCTCATTCAGTTCTCAGTTAATATAGCTAATGATGTAAAACATTAGAAAATCTCCTATCCATCCTAGGTTGGAAAGGCCTATTCATTCTATTCTATTCTTACATGTTTATATTGGCCCAGTAGAATCTCTGTCTACTTTGTACTACTGTGGGCTATATACATAATGATGATAATAGTAATAATAATGATAGTGGTGGAGTAGGAGTAACAGTAACAGCATTAGCATTAGCAGCAGCAGTAGCAGTAGTAGTAGTAGTAGTAATAGTAGTAGTAGTGGTAGTAGTGGTAGTAGTGGTAGTAGTAGTAGTGGTGGTGGTAGTAGTAGTAGTAGTAGTAGTAGTAGTAGTAGTAGTAGTAATAGGGCAGCTAGGGGGTACAATGGATAGAGTGCTGGGCCTTGAAACAGGAAGAACTGAGTTCAAATTCAGCCTCAGACATTTATTAGCTGTGTGACCCTGGGAAAGTGATTGTTAGTTGTTTACCTCAGTTTCCTCACCTGTAAAATGAGCTAGATAAGGTAATGGCAAATCACTCCAGTATCTTTGCCAAGAAAACCCCGAATGGGGTCACAAAGAGCCAGACAAGGCAGAAAAATGACTGAACAGTTAGTAGCAGCAGCAACAAGAGCAGCAGGATATCTACACATAGAACTCTTCCAAAGTATTCATGTACGTTAACTCATTTGATCCTTACAATAGCTTTCTGAGACAGGCACTATCTACTACATTTAACAGATGTGGAAACAAAGATATTAAGTGACTTGGTCAGGGTCACATGGCTAGTGAGTGTGTGAGGCAGGATTCAAACTCAAATTTTCCTGACTCCCCATGCAACACTCTTTCCACTATACCCCTTAGCTCCATAAAAACCATCTCCTCATAAGCCTAATAGCAAACTTGAGGAAATCAGTGCTGTGGTTGTTTAGTTTTTTTTAATCCAGCATTCAATTGTGTGTTTGTGGAAAGTTGGTGAGGGGAGAGGCTGAGTGAGTGAAGGTCATAATGCTGATTCTTGAATCTTTCCTGCTTTAGGGATGGATTAGAGCTGGTTTAGGGATGGATTAGAGTTGGAAGCACAGAGATTTCCTCTAAAGATTCTAATAGGGATTGTCAGGGAGAGAGTAGTGGGAGGGTCAAGATCTCCAAGTAAATAAACCAAGTTCAATAACCACCCCCATTGAATTATGGGGATTAAAGGACCCAAAGTAGGAAGAACAAGAAAGGCCAAAGGCAGGCTTAAAAGGTAATGAAAAGGATGGGTTCTGGGGCTTAGGATGGAATAGTTTGGTACTGGCCAAGCAATCCACGTTAACTCAGCAAAAAAAAAAAAAATAGTCATCTAGATTTAGGATGTTCAGTCAGTCCACGGTAGTATGTAGTTTTTTTTTTCTTTTTCTTTTTTTTTCAGAAACTCCTCCAGCTGGAGAACTCTTGCTGCTGCCCTCATTGTTATCCTTGGCAAAGAGAAATCCGCGCAACACAGAACAGTAGATACTTTTCTTCCCAGCTAGATTGTAGGCTTTCTGAGAGGAGAATTTCTGTCCCTCCATGGCGCCATCTAATACATGGTCTAGTACAGTGCTTTACACCTATTGTCTGTGTCTAGAAGAGTGGAGGCCAGCCTGCTTCCAGCCCATCCTGTGTGACTCTTGTCCATATTCTCTCAAAATTTCTCCTGTGGGTCTGTGTAAGGTGCTGTAGAGCTGTCTCAGTCTCTCCCAACATTATGAGGTACCTGTGGCACACTCTGGACAGCCCCCATAATACATCACTCGCTGCATTGTACCTAGCTTCCCATCACACAATTCACTGATTTCTGTTCTTATTGAGAATTTCTCATTGGCTATGTGTGGCAGCTGCTTATACTTGCCATCCATCTTTCCCTTGTCCTCTAAAGGATACTCATCATTAGCTATTCAGAGACAGTAGAGTTCCACTATTAACTTTTATGAGGTGTGTGAGGATGTAGACAATTTAAAAAAGAAACTATGACTCCTACCCTAATGGCGCTTACAGTCCAGTAGGAAGCCACAATTACATGTAATTAGAGTGGAAAATAGTCAATATTATTTACTAAGGATATTTACTAATCGTTTGTCTGTCTGTCTGTCTTTCTCTCTGTTTCATACACACACACAGTACAGGCCTAGTTCTGTGTGAGGTTATAGTTACAGTTCAGAAGGACTAGGGAAGGTTTCCTCAAGTAAGGCAAATTTTAAAGAATAGATAGAAATTCATCTTTTGGTGAAGCTGAGTTGGCAGGTAGTAGAACATTCCCGGGAAAGGGGAAAACATGAAGAAAGCTATTTAGGTAGGAATAAATGAAGTTTGTATGAAGAACCACATGTGAATTGTCCAGATTAGGACACAAGGAAGAAGGGGAATAAGCATTTATTAAATGCCTTCACTGTGTCAGGTTTGTGTTAAGCTCTGCACAAGCTTCTCATTTGATCCTCAAAACAATCCTGTGAGGTAATGATGTTAGTATTTCCATGTTATAGTGAAGTAAACTGAAGAAAACAGAGGTTAAGTGACTTACCTAGGGTCAAACAGCTACTATGTGTCTCAGATCACATTTGAACTCAGGTCTTCCTCACTCTAGACCCAGAACTCCATCCAGTGTGCCACCTAGCAGCCAAATATAGCACAGAGTATAAAGAAAGGAGTAATGTGAGTTATGGTTGGAAAGTTAGGGTGGAGATAGACTGTGGATGATTTTAAATGCTAGACTAAGAAGTATTACCTTTAATAGAAGGTACATGTGTGCTATTGAAGAGCTTTGAGCAGAGACCTGACAGTAAGATTTAGGATACAATACGGTGTAGTGGAAAGAGCATGAGCTCAAACGAAATAGTGAATACAAAATGTTATTTAAAGGTATAAATACTAGCTATTATGCCTATTACTTGAGAGAAAGATCATTTTATAGTAGTGTTATTCTCATAATCAGAAAGACTTAGGTTCAAGACTTGCCTCTGACACAGGCAATCTGTGAGACCCTGGACAAGTCACTTCTCAGAGTTCTGGGCAACATTGTAAGATTATAAATTGTAGTGAAGGTAGGCATGATATGCATTGGTAGAGGAAATTTTTTCCTCTGGGAGTCCCCTATGTTAAAAAACATTACTAGTTTAGATTTTATCTCTATTCGGTAGATAGAGCCTGTAGCCAGAAAGAATCATCTTCCTGAGTTCAAATCCAGCCTCAGATACTTACTGTGTGAGCCTGGGCAAGACATCTAACCCTGTTTGCCTCATCTGTAAAATTATCTGGAGAAGGTAATTAGCTGGAGAAGTGTTAGACACAACTGAACAACAGCATCTTATGCATACTGGGCATGAATACAATTTTGTTGAATTGCAATTGTGCATAATACCTGACAATTATGTAGCATTCAATGGGGGCATAAAACACATTCTATACATTATCTCACTTAATCCTTAAAAATATGTAAGGTAGACACTAAAGGTATTATTTCTATATTTTACGGGAATGGAAACCTAGAAGAAAAGAGGGTGAGTGACTTTCCTATGGTAATATAGCTAGTAAATATAAAAATAACATTTTGTCAGACTGAGAAAGAATAGTGGTCTTCAAAGTGGAGGACAGTGTTGTTACCCCCTACTGGGTATGTGGCCTGATACTAAGGGGTATATAATCCACCAAGATGAGGATAGAAAAATAGGTCATGTCACATTCCCATTCCCACAGCCCATGTGATTGCCAATCTTGAGGCTTCTCTCTAACACAGCCTCACTAAACTCCTCAACACCCCTTTGATCTGCTAAGTTATTAATTTCTCCTCTTTTGAGCCTGACTTCATCCCCTCTTAACAGTTGTGACCTATCCTAACCATTACCCACAGCAGCTTCATAGATACTATTGCAAAAATCTCTCCCCCACTCTCTATCCTTAAAATAACCTCAGTGGCCATGGCAGACAGCTCTCAGAGGGTAGTGAGTAGTGAATAAGATTCCCACTTCCTTCTTTATCATTTTGAGTGGGAGAGAGTGAGTCACGAGGATGTGCAGTCATGAATGGGTTATGAACTAGACTGCAGATAACATTACATGAGCTTTTCTCCAAACCCTTCCTCCTCCTAGCTTCCCTAGTATAGTCAGAGGGTTCTGCTCTTCTTTAGTCATCTGGATTTTCAGAACCTTTGCATCATCTTTGAATTCTCACTTTCCCTTACCCTGAATCCACATGTCCAATCAGTTGTTAATTTCACTTGGTTCTATCTCTACATCTTTCACATTTGTCCCTTTCTCTCCACTGGTACAGCCACTAACCTAGTTTAGGTCCTAATCACCTCTCACCATGATCATTGCAATGGTCTCCCAACTGGATTCCCTGCTTCAAGTCTCCTCACTTCACTCCATCTTCTACATAACTGTCAAAATGATTTTCCCAAACACAGATCTAACCATGTCATTCCCTAATCAATTCTTTTATGTATCTATGTGTATATCTATATGTAAACATACATACATACATATGTACACATCATTCTTATACACACTTATGTCTGCTTGTTTAAGAAAGATAGATGGATGAAAATGTTAAATACATATGGTTCAGATTATGTCATATTGTGACAAATAAAATGAATGTTTAGAAAAATATCTATATATGTCATCATCTGAGAAATAAGTAGATATTCCACATTCAACATGTCATTGAAGAAATCCACCCAGTTCTCCATACTCATTCACATTTTCATCCCATATTTTAATCTAGTCTTTGAGGTCATTTACATATAAATCTTAAACACTTCTTAATAACCTGACAATCATACCTAACTTTTTTTTGTTAGCCTCAATAATTCCACAGTCATAATTCCCTTCTCCTTCCCAGCATCCATTTTGCCATCTTTCCACACCCACCTACCAATTTTTAAACTCTACCAATTAGTTTTGCTTCCTTTTTCTTCCTTTTCTAGACTTATCAGCTGTCTTCTTTTTTCAGGCTTCTTTTTATATGCTCGGTATGCCTATACTCCTTAATGATCTTTTCCCTCAAACAATTTTTCCACAGAAGCTGGAAGTAGTATATGGACCTGAAAATTGTTCTCCTTCAAATTTTCCTCAGTTTCTCTACAATTTTTCCAAAACTCTGCCTCTAATTCATTTGTTGGTCTTCTTCATGACTCTAAAACCTGCCAACTCATCTATACAATTTCCTTCTTTTAAGATTAATTCTTTCTCTCTTCATCTTCTAAACCAATCTACTAGCAGTCATCTCTTAGGTACTTACTTACTTACAGATATCAAAAGGGCAATCTTTAAGAAACAGTAATAGATGCAGCTTTTCCAGTTGAATAGGACCCGCCAGAGTTTGAAACTGTTTCAAGAACTCAAGGTCACCTCTATGCCACAGTAAGGCATAAGAGTAGGACTTTTGTGGAAATCATAAAATCAGAAATTAATTCCAGTAGAAATAAAATGCTCTAATAGACAGTTAAAATTTATATTTAAGAGATTACATGACAGTCTATCATATGCAGTGCCTTGCCTCTTGGGAGTTTTAATTTTCATTTAACCAAGTTAACTTTTCTTCTTCAGCATTTTACCAACCTCATAGTTCCTTTTCTTTCACTGATATTCTTAGTATCAGTTCCCAAATCTTGTGTATGCTCTAAGTATTTTTCTCAAAGTCCTCTGATTTCATGTTCTCAGCTTCAACAATTTATTTTTCTATCTAAGTTTTTGTTTGCCTTTATACTATTTAATATACCTGGCTATAATATCAAGTTTTATAGAAGGCAACAATAATATAACTCATTGTATAACACTAGAAAGTTATGAGCACAAGTTTACACTGCATGAGGGACACTAGCATATTTTTCTAACTTTTTTTTTATTATTATCATACTTATACAGCAGGGGAAATTGTGATGGTTCTCTAATTATACCACATAAATAACAAGTTTCCAGGATGATGGGACTATGCAAGGGCTTCTTTGAGACTACAATGTCTTTTTAAAATTCTTCTGCTCACAGAACATTAGAATATAGGAATCCAAAGTGCCTGGAGATGCTACAAGGTGAAGAAAGTCAAGGTGTTCTTTATATGCATCTAGAAGAAAGGTAGGGAAGGTTTCTTAGCTAGCTATCATAACAATACGCAGCAGAAAAATCAGTATGTAATGGGTTATATTGTCAAACAGGAAACTAACTCATGGAGTTTATATTAGAATCTCATGTGTTAAGAGGATATTTTTAACAGGCAGAAAGATACTGAGGCATTGAGAGTTGATGCTACCACCTGGGCATCAGGCAGAGTTGAAACTCCAGATTGGCGCAGCTACTTTCATTCCATAAAATGAGATTTGGCTCTGTAAAAGACCAGAGATAGCTGTAACCTGAAGCAAAATGAGCATGGCATCAAAATTACCAGGTGCTGGGAGGAAAAAAAATTTCCAAAATAAATCCCTTTTCCCCACATGCTGCTAAAGAAACTTAAAAGGATTTTTTTAAGGCAAACCCTCTCCACAACCTGTCTTAAATTATGCCCCAACAGCCTCACATTGAGGCTATGCAGTCCTTAGGGGAAGTATATGCCACAGGAGAGTGAATCTGGAGAAAGTTGGAGAGGGGGAGTACTTACATAGGCTTGCTTGCTGTTGGCAATAAAGGAGTTAAGTTGCTGAGAACCTGAAGTTAGTATTTAATGTATTATCTTCATTCAAGTTTCTGTTTCAAAGTAAAGTGATTTTCTTCTTCCTTTTCTTTTCTTTCTCCTCCTCCTCCTCCTCCTCCTCGTCCTAGTCCTCCTCCTCCTCCTTGTCTTCCTCCTCCTTCTTCAACTTAGACGTTTATTAGGCCCTGGGTTATCAGTTAGTCAATCAGTCAACCATATTTACTGAGCTCCTTCTTTGTGTAATATACCATACTATGTCTTATGCTGGGTGCTGGGCACCAACTAAGTGGTTTCTACCCTTGGAATGTCTATAGTCCAAACAACACAGAAACAGAATTTTTAAAATTATATACATAACACTACTTGAAAACATTTTACAATAACACAGTACCAAATGCATATTCGCTGAGTACAAATTGTTTATTTAGATGCTGGTGTTAAACATCAAGATACAGCACCAAGGCTCTTGTATAGGATGCATATCATCTTCAAAGAATTCAACCTATTTTCCCAAGGGAAAAAAGTGGATGAAAAAATACCCATTATTCAGACTATGATATACAGATATATGGAAACTTGTAGAGGTCATATGTTAGTATATGTGTCTCCTAAAGGCACTTTATATGAACAGTGAGTTGGAATCAGAGTTGATATTGTATTCGATTGCCTTAGGGAAATTGAGAATGCTTTAAATGATCCCCAGCTTCTCCATGAAACAAAGTTTCCTGTTTAATGGACCAATACTTTTGCACTGTTGTATGACTGCCAGAAATGAAATACTATGAACATTGAAGAATTGAAAATGAGTGTCACCTACAGGGCAGTGGAAATAGGCATAACATGTCATAATAGACCTTGACACATTACAACCAAAGAATTACAAAAGAGAAATCAAGCAGAGGATGTAATTAAAGAAATTTATTGGCTAGTCATTTTGGCAAGTAAAAGAGAAGCTAATGGACAATCTGTACCCCATTGGCATCCTAGTGATTTTAGAAGAAAAAGTAGATGGCCTTGAGTACATTGGGTGGAGTTCTTGTGGTGAACTTTTGGGTCAATATAAAGTAGAGTTGCACAAGACAGGCTACCATAAGACGGATAGGAAGTGCAATATTAGAAGGAAAATCCATATCTGTGTGATCATAGATACATTTGAATTATAGAAAGGGATAGAAGAATCAGGAAAGGGTAGACTTAATCATAAGTGATTTCCCAGAGGAGCTACATTTTAAGTCAAGTTTTAAATTAAGGGATAGCTCATTTATAGATTGGTAGCTTGCAGCTATTACAGGAGGCATTTCCCTGGGGAGAATGGAACAAGCAGTAGGGATAGCAGAGCTCATGAAAAGGACATGTTTATTGACTTTAGTTATGCAAGGCAAAGCAAATACTGTATTTGTTTGTTGGGACTATTAATTTTAGGTTCTTGTAATCATTCTATGTCAGTGTCCCATAGCTTCTGGCACAGGCATAACCTGTAACATATGGGAGTATTTAAAAGTTTCTGTCAAGAATGTAGCTGTTGCTGTTCTTATGACGTAGTCATTGCTGGTATGTTGTGTACATAAGACCTCAAGCAACTTACAACAGATCCCAACACACTAAACATTGCACAAGGATACATACAGCATAAGGGATCATATTTTTAGACATATATGGAAAACCACCTGGGCAGCCATATGCCCCAGTGATTCACTGCTTTACTATAAAGAGCTACCAAGTGGCTTTCTTGCTCTTTTTCCTTCCAAAACACCCTATTCAACCACTGATATATAATGGGCCATCTCAAATGACAACTGAATCTCAGAATAGACGAGAGATCATTGCTCTTCTTTGGGCTAATGGCAACAGCTGCTATCTTCTTGCTCCCTAATGATGACTATACCAGCCAAGAGTTAGAGTTCAAATGCTATAACCCCTCCCAATGGATAAATAGTTATTGAATAGGAAAAGTCATGATTATTAGTAGTATTTCCATATATGAGAGGATCCAGGGCAAGAACAAATACAAAGCTTACAAGCACAAGTTGAATGCACTAACTCAATTCCCACCCACCTGTGAGACAAATCATTTTTATAAGGGAAAATAAGTGAGGAGACCTTGGCCTCTTGGTTCTCAGCATTTAATATCATATGGAAAAACTAAAAGAGATTTGGGAGTTTTGCACATGAGCATAAGACTACAAGTATAAGTTATATACAATTTGCAAAACACTTAATAATACTCATGACCCACCCTTTGAGAACAAATGCATTAGGTCCTAACATTGGAGAACACCTAGGAGTACTTGTGTAATGATTTTTCCATGTCCCCTAACTCATGTAAAATTCTCTTTCAATCAAGACCACATTTGGATTGCTTCATCCTAGTAGGTACAGGATTGAAGCATATTCACTGATGGCAAAGATACAAAGAGGGGAGAAAAGGTAAAATAGTGATAAAACTCATGCCAGAAAAGAGCCATTGCCTATATACATTTTGAAGAATCTGCTTGCCAGATAGCTGAAAACATTCTCATTGCTTCATAGAAACTATCTTTTCTCACTGTTACCATAGGATGATAGATTATCACCATTATAGAACACCAGAAATCCAACTGGCACTTTGCCTTCCATAGGGAGTTGCTATAGCCAAAAACCTTTATCACCTTGTGTCCAAGCCTCTGGTGATGAACCTCTCTGCATTAAGGTAATACTCAAATAGCAGATGCACAAGCTATGTGCTGACCCCACATGGAAGCCCTTCAAGCTTCCAGACCTTCCAGAGCTTATGTTCCTCTGGAATAGCCTTCCAGAGCCTGGGGTCACTTCCATACCACAACGAGGCACTACAAGAAAGTAGAGGCAGTGCCAGAAGATATAGACAATGACTTCAAATTAGCATCAGCTGTTATCGTGGGAATTAATTCTCCTTGTGCTTGAAAACAATATATAGGACTCCAAGTAATCTTAAATCTTAAATCCATAATGCTAGGAAAAACTCCTTCCATATTGGTCACAAAGAACTTTGACTTGTTTCTACCTCAATTCTCACAAATTCTGAACTAATGACATTTACTATCATATGTGCTTGAACATCAACCAGAAAAAAAATGTTGCCTTAGGAATATATTACTCTGCACATGAGGGACAACAATTTCATTTAATTGACTCTTCTCTCTCCTTATAAAATTGGATTAAATGAAAATGGAAAGCAGGAGGCAATTTAAGTTAAATGGTTTGATACACTAGTTCAGCAATATATTTTCAAATTTAATCATTAAATGAGACAGTGAGACTTTTTCAGGGTGAACATGGAATTCTGACCCATGAAGTGAGAGCCTAAGTAAATCAGATCTCTCATAGAAGAATTACTATCACATGTATGATTAGCCTCAGCATATATAAGGCTGGCCTAGTCCTGGAATCTTCTAAAAGTGGCTCAAGACCACAACAAATGCTCAGTCTGTAACCTTTTCCTTGGAGATGATATAGGCTTATAGTCCAGAGAAGCGGTTCTCAATCTCTGGGTTATGTTCAATTTGTAACAATGAAAATACATCCTGCATATCAGATATTTACATTATGATTCATAACAGTGGCAAAATTACAGTTATGAAGTAGCAACAAAAATAATTTTATGATTGACGGTCACCACAACATGAGGAACTATATTAAAGGGTCATGGCATTAGGAAGGTTGAGAACCACTGGTCTAGAGAGTCCCTTGGCAGATAATAATATAAATAAAAACCTGGTGGGGTAGCTCCATTTTGGGTAAAGCTAATGGGACTATTGGTTTTTACAGGATTATATCAGGGACATATGATGAATTCTTCAGTAGCAATCCACAGGATTGTTTATATGCCTGATAGAAATAGTTGTCTTTATCATCTCTTGCCATTATTCCAGTGTCATAAGATCTTCTATAAGATGCTAAAGAATATGTTGGTAATGTATATTGAGATGTGGATAAGAACTGCGCAGGATGGAAAGGATGGGTGAGCTATGATACTTATTACTACAGCACATCCCATAATGAAGTGTTTAACCAGTGGGGGGTTAATGAATTCCTGTTGGTTGACTGAGGAGATAATATCCATCTGAGCATTCTGGATCTCTGAATATGGTATAGATAGAAGGAGCCTACATCTCCAGGAATTCAAGGGATAGTCTAACATTTTCTGTTCATTACTTGCATTAAGTGCCAAGAGAAAACCTCATCTTAGATTTTTGTGAGATTTTCTCTCAAATCTAACTCTGGAATACCTCAAACTAAATACAATCTATGAAACAATGGATTGTGAAGATGGGAGAAGCCAAATTAACTGAGTGACCTTGTTCAAGTCCATTGGCCTATCCAGACTTTGGTTTCTTCATTTATAAAATGTCACTTCCAGTTGTAAAATAATATGATTCTATAAAAAGAATTACTAATTATTCTGGGGGGATGGGGAAATCAAGGGCTTTAAAGATGATTAGAGTCAGAGTTTAAGAAACAGTAAGGATATAAGCTAGCTATGGCAAAAACTGACTGCCACAAAACACCAAAAAGTAATGCAGGCTGCCTGCACAGTTAAGTAAAAGTGGAAAAAAAGAAAAGGAAGTGAATATGTTCATGCCATTCTGTCAGTTTTTACCTATGGAATTTGATGTTTCTCTTCTTGGGGCCCTGCCTTGCTCTGTAGCAGTTTAGATTCTGTGCATACCAGACAATTTGATGCAGATTCTATGCCCTAAGCACAAACAAAAAGATGGGATAGCTGCTGACATTTTATTCTGCTTTAATCACTAACCTCTTAGGTGCAATGTAGAGATATCATGCAGCCAATCCCACAGAATTAACAGCTAACATTTCACAACCTTCTTTATACGACCCTTTAATTTACTATGCTGTCCTTTGATTTTTCTATGGCCAGGCTTCTATAGCTCTGGGGCTGGTAGAGTAGCAATAATGTCACTGCATTGAAAGACTATTGGCAAAAAGTAAACCAATATTTGATACACAATCCATGTTCTTGAAGTTAAGATAAATCTCATCAGAGACTAGTGTCCTTTTGTTCTCTTGTTTCATTGAGTTGAGTTACCTGGATTACTCCTCCAGGGCTATCAGGATTTCTGAGCTATGAGTGCTCAGCCACTTTCCTTATTTATTGGAGTATCATCAATCTTCATCATGGCACAATAAATATCTCTGCCGAGGTCAGTATGTTGGAAATAGTTCAATTGTTATTTTCAGCACAAAAGAACCTGAATTAAATCACTCCTTTTATGTACTTCAGAATCTTTCTAACCTGTTTCATAAGAGATTACATTTTGGGGAAAGAGGGAAAAAATTGTATTCTTTATACAGCACTGTAGAAGAATGCCCTTTGGGGATAAGAGTTGGGGAAAAACAATTATTTCTGCCTGATCAAGAAGAACTTTAAAGACACGGTATGTACTACTTCATCCCATGTCCTCCAGGAGAGAATTAGATAGTACTTTTTCAAAGTTTTTAATCTGGAGTCAGAGGCACCACATTGTGTATCAAGATCTCTGCGACAAAACTTAGACTTTAGAACTTCGACTTGGAAGGCTTAGGGACAACATAGTCCAACTCATTTGATAGATGAAGAAACTGAGGCACTATTTCTTTGACTTTCACATTTCTCTCCTCCAATATGACCATATCCTGACAAAGGCTTCCTGTGGATACATATCAACCTGGAGAAGAATAATAAGGTGCCCATGACAATTATTAAGTATCTACTAGCTCTGGAGATAAGAAGATGAAAATGACACACCTCAAACACTCAAGGAATTTCCAGTCTACTGGAAAGTATTACATGCGTATAGATAGGTATGATATTCAGTAGTGTGGAATAGATATAAAAATACACACACACAAACAAACAAACAAACAAAATGCTTTGGGAAATTTGCAGAAGGAGAAGACATTTTTAGGTAGGAGAAAAGGGAATGATTCAATGAAGGAGGTAACACTTGAGCTAATCACTGAAGGGAGACATGGATATTAATAAATGGAGCTGGAAAGAGGTCCATTGTAGAAATGGAGGGCAGTATATGCACATTTCAAAAAGCAGCAGATCGCAGGTTGAGAATGGCATACAGAAGGGGTGGCTAGGTGGTACAGTGAATAGAGCACCGGCCCTGGAGTCAGGAGTACCTGAGTTCAAATCCGGCCTCAGATACTTACCACAAAAAACTAGCTGTGTGACCTTGGGCAAGTCACTTAACCCCAATTGCCCTGCATTCCCCCCTCCAAAAAAGAAGGAAAAAAAAGCGAATGGGGAACAGCAAACAGTACAATTTGGATGAAATGTGGAGTAGGTGAATAAGGCTGAAAAGGTAGGTGAGAGCCAGATAAGGAAAGTTCTCCAATGTCATCAGGAAAGATTATTAATTCATTTTTTGATATGTTGAGTTAGAGGCACCATGAAAATATCCAGACAGAATTGTCCAACAGAAAGTTGAAGTTAAGGGACAAAGGAAAAATTCGGCTGGATACATAGATTTGGGATACATAAAAGTGATGATTGAACCTACATGAACAGATAGATTACTAAGGAAGATAACATTGAAAAAGAAAAGGCAAAGGCCTCAAACAGTCTTAAGGAGCAGTCAAATTTATGAGGTGAATAGTAATAGCATTTATACAGTTCCAGACATTGCACTAAACACTTTACATTTATTATCTCATTGTTCCTTACAGTAACCCTGGGAGTTAGGTGCTATCGTTGTACTCCTACAGATGAGAACATGGAGGTGTTAAATGACTTGCCCAGGGCCACACAACTAGTAAGTACATGGGTCCAGTTTTGAAGGCAGATGTTCTGACTCCAGGCCTGCCATTCTATCCACTGTACCACCCAGTAGGAAGATGTAATGGTAAAGAAAATATAAGTAGTAATAATACAGGCAAGACAAAAAGTAGGCTATAATAATGCCAGGGATGGTAAGAGAGGAGAGAGTATCTGAGGGAAAAGAGGTAGTCAAGGAATCAACAGCAGCATTTACAAGTACAATAAATAAAATGATCTCTACTCATAAGAAGTTTATAATGTTGAAATGTCAAGAAGTATGAAGCTTGGGGAAGGGGAGGGGGGAAATTCACTCGATTCAGTAATTAAGTGCCCTTCAAGGAAGTAGTTTCAGAAGAGAGGTGGGTTGGGAAGGCAGATGGTTGAGGAGTGAATAATCTTTGAGGAACTGGAGGCAGACCATCTTTTCTAGGAGTTTATTGGTGGAAGGAGAGTAAAGATTAAATGGTAGCTTGAGCGAATGTCAGCATGAAGAGGAACATTTTTTCAGGGATATGGGAGACTTGAGTTTGTTTATAGGCAGTGGAAAATGAATCAATGTTCCTGGAAAGGATGAGATCAGTGGAAGTAAAGTCCTAGGAAAAGTGAGATCAAAGGTGCAAGTTTAAGGGTTAAACTTTTCAAAGCACCCTATGCTACCTCAATTGAAAAAGAGAAGCTCATCCACCATGAAATTTCACTACATTATTGCCCACAAGGTAATTAGTAAAGATAAGAATTGACAGGAAAAAACTAGTCTCCTTTTATTAAAGAGATTAAAGATATTTGTTTAAGTTAGGGAGTGACTAGCTATTGTCTTTTGCAATGATCTGAAGATTTGGGTAGACCAAACACATTACTGATAAAGAGGAGACAATTCCCCTTCCATGGTGGAACTTTATCATCTGGACAGCAGATGGTCTAAATAAGGCAGCCAAAAATAACAGGTGGGCTTCCCCTGAATTAAGCTAACAGCAACTCCAGGCTTCCATAGTTCCGACTTTGTCCAAAACACTAAGACCTGAAAACTGAACTTTAGTAATAATATTTTATATTTATAAAATACCTTTGTTTAGCCTAAGTAATCTCAAATCATCAAAGTCTTCTTGTGTAGGAATGTGTACAATCTGGGGAAAAAAGGAAGAGCCAAATCACAAAGAACAGCTGCTCTTTATGAACCCTTCTAACCTAGTGCTATGAAACCATATGGAGATAAAGGACTAAATCACTTATATTTACAATGTGGTCTCTTCTAGAAGTAATTAAGGTCCATGCCTATAACTTATATTGTCTGAATGAAAATGATCACCAATCCTGGAATATGGAGGCTTAGGGTACAGCTCTCTACTTTAGCTACTCCAAATAAATAAGATAAACAACACTCAAATGTAGGAACAACAGTACTTTTAAAATGAGAGAAATTGAAAGAACTTAACAAAAAAAGCAATTAGTTTTTTGGTCTTGTCACTTCCCCTCCCTCCTCCCACTCACAGCCCTTAACCACTTGGTCAAAAACTGATTTGTATATCTGGGGCAGCTGCATGTTTAAGCAAAGGCTTTTAGATCTATATTATTGTCATTATTCTGATCAGATCCTGCAACCATGGCAGTTTTAGGTTGATTGAATCAGACCAGGCTCAAGTTCAGGGAAGGAAAGGGGATAACTCTGTGTGTGTGTGTGTGTGTGTGTGTGTGTGTCTGTCTGTCTGTCTGTCTGTCTGCCTGTCTGTCTGTCTGTCTCTGTGTCTGTGTCTGTGTAAGGGGGGGAGGGGTTTGAGCCTCAGGGGAGAAGACTATAGAGAGGCAATGGATTGTAATGTACTAGAGCACAAAGAGTGAGAGAAAAATGTAAAAGATCCAATTGCAAAGGCTTCTCACTTTTCCCTCAGTAATGTTCTAGAGAGGAAACTCCCCCAATCCCTTTGTGATAGACCTCTCTTCCTCATCCAGTTTAGGGTGGAAAAAGTCAGTCTTAAAGACTTGGGTGGAGTCAGAACAGTGAGACAAGGAAAGGTGGAAAATAGGTCAAGCTATTAGTGACATTCTAGATTCTTTCTGTAGCACTACACCAATTAGTGACCTTCACCTCTGGGCTACAGATCTTGTTCTACCTAGTGGTTTGGGAGGACAAAAGAATGGGCAGTAGCAGTTGGGTCAAGGGCACACTAATCCTGAAGGGAAATTATTGGTGGAAAGGGACATATTTACAGCAAGGTCAGCATAGAAGAAACCAAAGGAATGACTTATCATGATAGATTAAAGCTTACTGAGGAAGAGAAATAAAGCAAATTAGAAAAAGGGCCATTTTAATGAGCAAAAACTGTGTAACAAAGGAAATTGATTTAAAAAACCTCCAAAGGAAGAGTTCTGCAAGGCCAAGGGCAATGATAGTAGAATAAGTGCTGAGAATCCTGAAAATAGTTTAGAAGAAAAAATAAATAATTACATAAAAATATTTTTAAGCACAGATATTAAGGCTTTTAAGTAAGACATAAAAAAATCTGACAAAGAAGTACAGGTTTTAGAACAAAAGAGACAGCATGCAGCTATTCTGGGAAAAAAAAGAAATCTATAGAACTAGAATGCAAAAAATATCAAGGCAGAAGAAAAAGTAATACAACAAAATCAAATGACAATGAGAGTGGAAGAACTCATGAGATTTCTAGAAGTAATAATGTGGAATTTGAAGATAAAATGCAAAGAGATAATCTAAGGCAGGGGTAGGGAATCTGGCCTGGAGGCCACATGTGGCCCTCTAGGTCCTCAAGTGACACCCTTTGCCTGAAGCCAAGTTTCATAGAACAAATCCCCTTAATAAAAGGAATAGAGCACTGGCCCTGGAGTCAGGAGGACCTGAGTTCAAATCCAGCCTCAAAAATTCGACACACTTACTAGCTGTGTGACTTTGGGCAAGTCACTTAACCCCAATTGCCCTCTAAAAAAACAAAAAAAAAAACTTGACTCAGTCAAAAGGTTGCACCCAAGGACCTGGAAGGCCACATGTGGCCTAGACGCTACAGGTTCCCCTACCTTGAAGGGTAATATACCCTAAAAAAATCATGAAGAAATCAAATTTCAATACTTCAAAAAATTGCTTGGAAAAATTGTCCAGAAATTTTAAGACCTGACTTCAATATGTAGAATATATTTATTATTATAGATAATATGTAGAATAATAGAATAATATATAGAATTCTGAATGAATATATATTCATTAATATACAATATATTCATGTAATACTAACAGAAAGAAACCTTAAATTTAATTCATCAAGAAATATTCCAGGATTTTAACATCAAACGACACTTTTAGAAGTATCAAATTTAATTTTATAAAAAAAGCTTTCCTATTACAAAGGCAATTAGAATTTTAAAATCCTGTTATTTGATTACAAGAAACAAAAAAAATTATTGGTAAACATAAATAACAAACACATCCTGCAAACCTGAACTTGGGCAAACAAAAATTAATAAATGAAATGAATTAATGAATAGACAACAAGGGAAAGAGAAGAATTAATTACTTAAAAGGAACCTAGAAGTGAACAACATATTCAGACACAAAATGGCCAAACAGGGTAAAGTTAAACATTACAAGGTAACAATTAAGACTAAAAAAAAAAAAAAGTGTGTTTTCCTGTGAATGTGACTAATGAAAACCATGACTAAGAAGTAAAGAGTCTTTTAAAGTCTTTTTTTTAACTCAAAATTGTCTGAAAAATAGAGAGAAGACAAAGAAGGCATCAATAAACCAAAGAATCTATGGAGGATGATATTTAAATGGAAAAAGTCAAGAGGGCAGGAGGAGGCATAAAGGAAATAATATTTTAAGGACAATCAAATGAAATCCCATCATCAGTAAATCAGTATTTTAGTTGGCAGGAATAATAGAATACTTTCTCTTTGACAGAGAAAAAGAGTGGTCAGTAAAGTAACATGGTACAAAATAAATCTACAGAAATCATTACCATTTCTCTACATTACTAATAAAACTGTAAGAAATAGTAACAAGATAGGTTCAATTCAAAATAACTATAAAATTCATAAAATACTTAGTACTTAACTTGCCAAAATACATACAGGACTTACATAGAGTTTAAAATATTTTTAATGGAAAAAAGTTAGAGAAATAAGCGAAGAGAGGATGATTGCCTCTGGTTGGACTATTCAAATATAATTAAATCAATGATACTACCTAAATTAGTTTATAGATTTAGTGCCATATCAATCAATTACCATGGTTGTATCTCATAGGAACACACACACACAAACACACACACACACAGACACACACACACACACAGACACACACACACCAGTTTAGAGCAATAATAGACCTTAGACTCACAAGAGAAAGAAGAGAAAAATGTAAATGAAGAATACATAAAATTACTAGGCCTCAAAATATACTATAGAGTAATAGTCATACAAAGTTTTTCTAATATCTAAAAATGAGAATACATTTAATAAAAATAATAAATAGTAATAAAAAATAATAAAGTAAGAAATTAAGAAACAAAGGCAGTAATAAACATCATATGATAAAATTCAAGAATCAAAGTTGCTGGGTAAAGTACTTTTGGACAAGAATAGCTGAGAAAAATGAAAAATAATTTCGTAGAAATTAGGCTTACACACACATACACACATATAATATTATATATATGCATATATAGGTATCATATATATATATA
>CM053594.1:188173506-188204338 GCA_028646575.1 Pseudocheirus occidentalis
TATATTGTATATAAGGAAGAGAACCTTATATACAGTCAGATTTTCTCTCAGTCACTACCTGGAGACTACATCTTTTGCTGAGATCTCCCTTCTGCAGCTTTTATAGAGAACTTCCAAGAACCAGGCTGAGGAGCTATTGTGAGTATGAGAGGGATCCCTGCTTGAGGAAGCCTGTTCTATTGTGAAGGCTTGGGAATGTGGGTGTTCACTGCATTAACTATGTGTATCAACTTCGTGACCACTATAATGACTTTGGCTTTCTGGTTCTGGGACTTGTCCTTCTGTTTCTGGGACTTGGTGTTCTGGTTCCTTGGTTCTGCTCTCCATGTGGAGAGTTTGCTACATTTTGTGATTCACAACTATACCAGCATATTCATAACTACCATGGTTGTCATGAATATTGCATTATTGATACAACCTCTTTTGACCTTTGCAAAATTTCTAGGTCATGAAAAACTCTCACTTTTCTTTGAAACTGGTATGTTTTCCCTGAAATCTAGTGACAAAGTTCACATCATCATCTGAGGTCAGAACCACATGATTCTAAGAACTTCTATCCTTCTGAGCTGCCTCCTATTGCCTACTATTGGCACCTGTCCTCATTCTCTGCTCCCTGCCCTATTGAGATCACTCCTGGATCTCCTACCTGTAACAAAGCTTCAGCTCTCTTAATGTTTCTTTCCATATAACAGGGGATAATCTCCAAGTCAGTGGAGACAAACTCAAATAGAAATTGGGACAACTAAACTGCATAAAAATCCCAGTGTGCCACATATTGACAGCTTTAACATGTAATATCATTTATGTTTTATTTATTTATTTTATTAACTATTTCCAAATTGGTTTTTAATCTGGTTCAGACCACAGTTAGGAATGGTGTAGTCTTCACGAGGCCCATGGGCCACATGTCTGACACTTCTGCTAAAGTACCTAGGCAGCCTTCACTCAGAGATGCAGCCTCATTCTCCATTGAGTCACATCTCCAAGTGATTATTCTGGGGAGTACAAAGATTCAGCGGTTCATCTCAATAGTGATGTGGCCCTTGTTAAAATGGGTCTGACAATCTGAAGAGCGCCATTACATGGTGATTTTTTCCACTGGGTAATCATTCATCTTTAATTTGGATCCAAGGGAACTTTCACAGCACAAGCATTGTTTCATGTTAATGGTATCTGTGATATGGTGCTTTCCATCACAGGAACAAGTGACCATAGTCTGTTGCCAGTTCCATATTTATTGGAATGAAGATTATACATATTAAAAAGAGTCATCAGGTTACAGAGGTTCAATCACCAGTCTTCTTACAAGGCTAACATTATTAAGAAGCACACTTCATATATCTTCATGACAGAATCACTGAACCCTCCACAGCCTAATGAATAGACTGTCACAATCCTCTCTAACATTTGTATGCATCATATTTTTATTTATATCTAAAAGCCAAATACTTAAACGCTTGTGAATTCCATACTACAATGGCAGTTGACTGACTGTAATGTTTCTTCAAGAGAAATCAACTATCTCATGTTTGCTTCCCAGCAAATTCTGCTTCTCTTGGCTTGTGTCTCTCTTTCTTCTTTTCTCTCATTCTGCAGTAGTATCTAATCGCACAAGATACACACTATTTCATCTGAGACTTTCATATTTGTCTGTCTGTCTGTCTATCTATCTATCTATCTATCTATCTATCTATCTATCTATCCATCTATCCATCTCTCTGCCTATCTGCCTGTCCATCTATGTGTCTGTATGTCTATCTATCTTTCTATCTACAGACACAGATATAGATATAGATGTATTTGATCATTAAGAAACTCCTTCATATTCCCTCAATGTTTACCAAGGGCAAATGATAGGACAATCTCTGGAATGATGGGAAGATACATGTTCCCATAATATATCATCTTTGCTATGCAGGAAAAATTTTCCAGTATAAATACTTCAGGAATTTTGTAAGGTTCTCTTTTTTGTAAGAATGCAGCTGTAATCAATGCCAGGCTCCATCCTTATCCAGAATTGGCAATCATTCATGACAATAATGGCTCACATTTCTCTGAAGGTCAATAGGGGTCAGTCAGCATGGAGAGCATCCCAGCTGATGGAGATTAGTGAAGAGAGTGTTACAAATATCCGAATGGTTGCCAAGATCATAGAATTATAGATATAGAGCTGGAAGGAAGTGCGGAGGCTATCAAATTCAATTCTGTCATTTTATGGATGAGAAAACTGAGGCTAAGGGTATTAAGTAAATTTCCTTGGGTCACAAGGGTTGTGTTAGAAGAATGATTTGAACTCAGACTCTAGATTGGAGCCTTTGACTCTAGAAACAAGTGTTTTTTTTTGTATAGGACCAAGCTGCTCAACAAATTTTCCGTGGTCTAGAGATAGCAGAATTGATAGAAGGGCTTTTTACTAGCAGCATCAAACTTAAATAGAAATGGGGGCCACCAAACCAGGTGCTTTGCCAATCTCAAATTGACAGTTTGAAAATGTGATGTTTTTATATTTTATTTTACTTTATTTTTATTTTTCCTGTCAAATATTTTCCAATTATATTTTAATCTGGTTTGGGCCATACTTGTCAATTTGCCACCTCATATAGCCTGTGGGGCACATGTTTGACACCTCTGCTTTATACCAGGCAAAACATATTCATGCGTAATTGCATTAGATTCCTTCAATAACTTTGTGAAATGGGTAGTTCAAACATTATTATTCTCATGTAAGTTGATGCTTATATATCATTTTTTTCTTCTTTAGGATAATAAAAAAATAATTAGGAAAAACCTCAAAATTACTGATTTCTTGTAGGTTCTTTCATCAATCTCTTTGCTACCCACCTCTACTTTCTGGTTGTTTGTTGTTGTTGTTTTTTATATAGTCGCATTTCCAGATCCCCTGGGGTGAGCTAGAAAAGAGCTAGATAATAAGGAGTTTTAAATATCAAACATGGCACTTGATCCTAAAGGTAAGAGGGAGCCACTAGAGCTTTTATAGCAAGAATCTACATAGTCAGATCCATGCTATAGAAAAAAAAAATGTAGCTGAGTTGAGGATATATTTGAGTACATAGAAATTTGAAGCAGGGAGATCCATTATTAATCTTTTGAAATAGCCCAGGCCAGAGGTGATAAGGTCATTAACCAGTGTTTTTTTTTCACGTAAATGGGAGAGGGAGAGAGAGAGAAGAAGAGGAAGGGGGTGGGGAGAGAAAGAGAAAGAAAGAGGGTATATATAGATATATGCACATTTAATATATATATATATATGTATATACACACACACATATATTTGTGTGTATATGTATATGTATCCTTGTGGTATATATCTGTATATATACTATAATAAATGTTGTGAATGTAGAGATGACAAAATCTGACAATTGATTGAATATGTGGAATAAATGTGAGTAAGGAGTCAAGGGTGACACCAAGATTGCAAACCTTGATTAATAGGAGGATGATGGTCCCCTTGATAGTAATACGGAATTTTGGAAATGCTCTTGGGGAAAAGATAATGAGTACTCTTCTGGACATGTTGAGTTTGGAATGTCTAGAGGACATGCTATTTAAAATGTCTTAAAGGTTTCTGACTTCCTTCCTCTAACCCTTCCCCACAGGTGGCAGCATCGGTGCAGAGCCATGGCCAAGTGTGGGAAACTCAACTTGACCGGCGCCAAACAAAACACTGTACTGTGGCTCGTGAAGGTACCTAAGTATTTGTCTAAGCAATGGGCCAAAGCTTCAGGAAGAGGAGAAGTAGGAAAGCTGAGGATTGCAAAGAATCAAGGAAGGACTGAGGTATCTTTTATTTTGAATGAAGAGCTTACAAATATCCATGATATTGGTGGGCAACCTGCTTCTGTCAGTGCTCCTAGAGAACATCCGTTTGTCTTGCAAAGCGTAGGAGGACAGACATTAACAGTCTTTACAGAGAGCTCATCAGAAGGCCAGCCTGAGGAAAATTCTGAGAGCAGTAATAATGATAAACTTAATTTGGAAGGAATAGTGGTACAGCGTGCTGAATGCAGACCTGCTGCCAGTGAAAACTATATGAGATTGAAGAGGTTTCAAATAGAAGAATCTTCAAAACCTGTAAGATTATCACAACAGCTGGACAAAGCTGTTACAACCAATTTTAAGCCAGTGGCTAATCATCAATACAATATTGAACATGAGAAGAAAAAGAAAGAAGATGGAAAGCGAGCTAGAGCTGATAAGCAACAGGTTTTGGACATGTTGTTTTCAGCTTTTGAAAAACATCAGTATTACAACATTAAGGATTTAGTGGACATCACCAAGCAGCCTGTGATATACCTGAAGGAAATCTTAAGAGAAATAGGCATTTACAATGTTAAGGGAACCCACAAAAATACCTGGGAACTGAAGCCAGAATACAGACATTACCAAGGAGAGGATAAGAGTGATTAGGAAGAGCTCGTCTGTGTGCCGGCAGGGACCTGGTAACACATAGGCTTGTGACCATACTCAGCGAACCGAAAGCTGTCCTCAAAACTTGGAGCAGTTTCTTGAGAGTGTAAAGTGATGGGTATTTTTTAATTCTTCTGGCCTCACTTTCTTGTTTATTTTTTGAATAAAGTTTCTAAAGTTTTGGGGGGAAGGGGTTATTTGTAAAAGAAATTTGTAATAAGTCAATGCAAGGGATTGTTTCACTTTAAAATTGGTTTTGTTTTCAAGTGTTGGCTTTAAAATGTAAGATAAGGAAAGGTTGTCTAACATCATAGAAATACTTGTATTAATAGCAAACATCTTGTTGAATGAAGCTTTGCCCGCAGTGGCCAATTGCTATAAGATGAAGACTGGGCATAACCAAGGGAAAGGGAGGCAGTCATAGTCTCCTAAATGAAAAAAGCAAGACTTCTTCATTCTGAAATATGCTGAAGAACAAAGTTACCTATTAAAGTTTATTAATGTGATCATGTTTTAAGTTTAAATTTATCAATAAAAGAGACCGTTAAATAAGATGAAATGAAATGTCTTAAAGGCCATTGTTAATTTGAGACTGTTGCTCAAGAAAGAGACTAATTCTGGATATGTAGATTTGGAAATCACCTGCAGAAAGAGGAGAATTAAACCCATAGATGTTGATAAGATCATTAAGTAAGAGAGAAAAGGGATGGGGAATCTGTGGCTTCAAGCCTACATGTGGCCTTCTAGGCCCTCAAGTATGATCCTTTTACTTAATCCAAACTTTACAGAATAAATACTCTTCTAAATGTGTGTATGTGTATACAGTCTAAGGGGCACATCTGAGGACCTAGAGGGCCACATATGTAAAGCAAATCAACAAAATTCCTGAGAGAATGCTACTGTGAACAGCCTTTAAGATTCGGATTACACAGTGAACACTCTGTTTATTCCATTACAAAATCAGATTCAGTACAATGTTCACAGTTTCAACAGTTCACAATATTATATACAATCTTCAAAACAAGGAAAGTCTCAATATTATATCTTATTACAGAAAGGAACAAGGAACAAGAGAAGAATCAACTGGTTTCCCAAGTGATCCCAGGACAAAGTTTTGGCTGGGAGTGGGGGAGGAATTGACAGGAGTTAAGTGTCCACAGTTAATAGGTGAGGCTTGGATGAAGAGCCAACAAAGGACACTGAGGAATAGGCAGACAGATTGGAGGAGATATAGGATAGGGCCGAGGCACAAAACCTACAGAATATCCAGAAGGAGATGACTGAATATGACATAATTTAACAAGGACAAAGATTGAGAAATCATCATTACATTTTGGAATTTAAAGATAATTGCTGACTTTGGAGAGTTTGATTTCAGTGAAATTTCAGGAGTCAGAATGTAGAGCGTTTAGAAGAGTGAAAGGAAAGCAAGTGGAGAAATGGAGTTTAGATGAGTTTTGAAAGGAGTTTGGTCATGAAGAACAAGTAGAGATAAAGAACAATAGCTAGTAGGGATGGTAGGATCAAGGGAGGATTTTCATGGTTGCAGAAGACATGGTATATTTGTAGGCATTATGGATAAAAAGACGAGAGAGAGAGAGAGAGAGAGAGAGAGAGAGAGAGAGAGAGAGAGAGAGAATCGGGGTTGACAGTGAGGGCAACATCCTGGAAAAGAAAAAAGGAAAGTGAAATATATAGTAGAGTTTGCTTTAGTGAAGAAAATAGTCACCTAATCTCATGAACCAAGAGTGAAAGGGGAAAGACAATATATAAAAGGGAGCTGAAAAGTCTGGGTCTGGAAAGGGAGAAGGAACCCAATGGGGAATAGTGAAGTCTGGGGAGTGAGACACACAAGCAGGAGGAAAATGAAGTTCTCCACAGTTGGCCTGCATCCATCCCCAAATTAAAGTCTTCCCAAGGGAATATATGATTTTTTAACAAGATAGTCAACAGAATAGAGGGAAATTTCAGGATGAGAAAACAACTGAATTATGGTAGCAATGTCCATGGAGGCAGAAGCACAGCCAAGTAGACAATGAAGCATGGTTGACCTAGATCCAGCCTCCAAAAATGATTGGCTTCTTTGAAACCTCCCCACATTGTTCTTCTCTCTAAGAGAAAAGGGGATAAATCTAATCCCTCTTCTTTAAATACTTAAAGATAGACATCATGTTCCTCATCCTTTGATCAATACTCATATAATAAAACTCACGGTTTTTTTTCACTTACTGGTTGATGGAACTGAGGTCCAGCTATTTAGTGGCAGAAATGAGACTAGTACTAAGTTCTTAAAAATTATTGCCCTATATTCTTTCGTCTAGACTGCAGGGAATAGAAAGAACTAATTGTTCAAGTCTGAACTATAATTGTTGACTATTTCAGCTTACTAAGTAAAAAGGGCAGGAATCCCACTGCCATCATAGAAAACAGAAAGTTCAGCTCTTTGGATTTCTCTGCATGTTCTTTATTCTGTTTTTGGAATGGGCTCCTGTTTCTGATTTGACAAGCCATCTGCCTTGTTAGCTTTACTTCCTTTTTCCAAATTATTTTTTTCTTTGAAAATAAACTCTAGAATGAGGCAGCCAAAGTTGGGGCCAAAGCAAAAAAAAAAAAAATGTTGAAGAAAAACCACAAACAAATGCTTCCTAAGCTGTAACATCCATCTCTGGTGTTTTTAATTTGTCAATTTATTTTGCTTATTGGAAATCCAGATGAGCAAGGATGAATGGGGTCCTCAGAACTATAGTCTGCACTTGAATATGATGATTATCAATTATTTTTCAAAAAATTCTAATTACAGGATGGAATGACATCCTTGAAAAGCTTTGAGGGAAATATGCCTTAAGTATGAAAAACAAAGTTCCCTTTTTGATCTAGCTCAACAAGATGAACTAACAAGCCCTACTTACACAATCAAGGGTTTTGAAACAACATTATTAGACAGTGGAGACAGTTTCCCAAAAATGAAGATGATGATAAGAGGAATATGCGTCTCCCTCAAAATCACTAATGATTGAAACCGAAGTTGAACAAAAAAAATCATAAAATGTTGTGTATGGGCCTGCAACTCACACAGATGACATCCCAATTTAGCACCTGACTGAAAGTAGAGGCAAAAGTGCAATTAATAATTTCATATCAGTATAATTGTCCTTCAAAGCAAAATCTTAGGACAAATGTCTTTCATGCCATCTTGTTTTGTTTTTTATGCTTTTAAATAGACATAATTGCTAAACCAAGCACATGGAAAATCCTCAGCTTGGTTTCCAAGTGATTTTCTGACACATTTTTTTTTTCATAAACCAAGGGACTAGGAACACAAGAGCCAGGATCTTCTCTTGTTAATTAGGACTGTTAATCAACATTAGTGCTTCAGAACTTTGGACTTTATTTTGGTCTTCTCTGCCTATTTCTTTTTGTATATGATGGCCATGGGGTTCTCTCTTCAAGGCTACCAAGATGAAATGGAACATACTACTGTTGTAGCCTACTGGAATCCCCACAATATGCTACCCCATAAATCTGTCTCATGGGATATAATTTTTTAAAAAACCAACTGGTTTAGTCAGAGAGAGCAAGGACTTTTGTAGCTGCTAGATTTTAATCACCAAGTCTTAATGGGGAATAAGCATAGTGTGAGGTGAGAATGCAAACAATCCCTTTTAATTGTAGTAAATGGCATCTTAAGAACCTGCTTTGCCACACTCTTAAAGGCCAGGAGCCTCTTTTTAACAATTAACAGAAACCTAGTGGGGCATGGAATCACCATTTAGTTCAGTAAAAGCAGCCCCCCTTGGTTGTGTAGGTGTAATTAGATCCTGAAAAATAATTACTTGTCCTCAGCAATAGCAGTTTTTTACTTGCATCCTCTTGTGATCTATGAACAAATTACTTTATTAGGAAATCATTAGAGCATAATTTGTTTCTGTATGCTGCAGACATCAATATTCATTTCTCATAATGAAACAACACCTTTGGATAATATATTATTATTGAAAATAATATACCCCCAAGTATTGCTTTGAAAGTGCCATTAACCTTAACCTGTATGACATTCTTGATGACTGGGAGATCAAGCAGGGTTTCTGACATTTTCTAGCATCCTAATTTATATAATAATACCTTTTCAAGCCCACAGAGGTTGAATGACTTGTCCAAGGTCACATAGCTCGCAAATTACAAAGCTGGGTTCTGAACCAGGTCTCCTGACTCCCAATCCTAGAAATTTTCTCCTGAGTCATGTTTCTTGTCTGTACGATAAATTAGGATCTCATGCCCTGATGATATAAAACAGAAGTTGAGGATGTCCAGACCATAGCACAAAAACAACAATTTCATTGTTTGATATTTTACTGTTTTCTTATTAGAGAGTCCTTTCTTTGCAACAACAACCATGTGATATAAGTGCTGCAAATGTTATTCCCACTTCATAGATGAGAAAACAGAGACTCAGAAAGATAAAACCCACAGTCACAAAAATAAGGAGAGCCAAGATTTGAACATAGGTCTTTCATGAATCCAAACCTGAATTCCTGTAATATTGCCTCCCCCCACTACACATGTGAATGTGCTTTCTAAAAGGAATGACTGACATGAGGTTTGAGAAGTGTTTTGTCATCTAGGTTATTAAGGGAAACTTGAACCTCACAGAATTTTCTTGGCTTGGACTTTGTGTCTCAATGTACTTGACCAAAGGCAAATTCTTCAGAGGCAGAATAAGACTAGGAACAGAATGTTTAGAAGAGAAGGAAGGGTAAGAATCAAGCCCACACCAAAGAAGGATGTTATTGGAGCACTTGATTACCATGGTAGAGAGTGAAAATGCTGCCCTTAGCATCAGAAGACCAACACTGGGCTCCCTACTCTTCATCCAGCTGCCTGTGTGACCTTGGTCAAGGTCACTTAACCTCAGTTAACTCATCTGTAAAATGAGGGGGTTGGACTCAGTAACCTCTAAGGTCCCTCCTAGCTCTAGATCTATAATCCATTAACTGAGCTTTCATTTCAAATCTGAGAGATGTTACCAAAGGACACTGAGATCAAGGCACCTTAACTTTGCTTTCCTTACTCAAAAACAGCTTTATTCATGAGTCATTTTGTAGGTGATTTATGTTATTTGTCACGATGAGGGGAGAGCAGAAAACCCAGAAATATAAATATTAGTGCTGAGTGTGTGTGCCTTATTCAAGGGATTCTATTACTGCCCTTCATTTCATTCCAGAAATGTTCAAAAATAAAAACAAAAAGTTATTCACAATTTGTTTTGGGCAGATGTAGAAAATGGATGCTATGAAGTTATGTTGGAGCATTTCTTATTTTCTTTGTACTGTTCTTTTTTGAAGGCATTGATTTGCTTAAGGCTTTAAAAAATTCTGCCCATGAATTTTTTTATAGGCCAAGATCAATCATTAGAGTATAAGATACCATATCTACTTTAAAAAAAAGTGACTAACATATACTATTTCAAAGAGGGCATGAAACCTGAAATTATATAATAGACCAATAAAATATCTGATCAATACCTGGTAGGGAGCATTTGGGGGAGAATGAAAAGAAAAAAAGAAAGAGATATGGCATCATAGGGATTAGTATTCCACAAACTGCTAGGTTATCTAGATGAATTCAATGACAAATACCTAATGCAGATCTCAAAGACCCCACTGAGCTGGGAAAGTAGTTGTGCAGAGGTGGGGGCTGCTGCATGAAGTCTGTTTGATAAAAGCAGAATATGCAATAAATGCTTGACTTACTTTCCTGGCTTCATTTTAGGACCAGCTAGAATCTCATTTTATACAGGAAGTCTTTCTCTTAATTCCAGTGCCTTCCCTCTGTTAATTTCCTATTTATCCTGTGTATAGCTTGCTTTCTATATATTTGTTTGCATATTCCTTCTCCTATTAGATTGTAAAACTTTTGAGGGCAGGGACTATCTCTTGCTGGGTTGTTTTGTTTTGTTTTGTTGCTTCTCTAGTATGTCTCACACTATCTGTTTTCTGTTTACTCATTGATTAATTTTGTCATTCAGAAAATGGGAGACATCATCATAGGAACAATGATTGTGACCATAAAGAGGAACTGGTTATTGAAGTGGAGACAATAGGAACTTTGGGAGGCAGGGACCATTTTGTAGTTTGTAATAGATTAGGACAGAGATTCAAGACACCATACATGACAGAAAACCATTTTGGTGTTCAGAGAGAAACTTAGAGTATTATTGATTCAGAGCTAGCAGGAAACTCAAAAGATCATATAATTCAACTTCTTCATTTTTCAGATGAAGAAAAGAGGCCCAGAGAGGTTCAATGACTGACTTAAAGTCATAGATCTAGGATACGGCAAAGCTAGAATTTGAGCCCAGGTTTCCTGACTTCAAATCCATCAAATTTCCACTGTAATATGCTACCCCTCTCTACCATAAGTGGTATCTCATGGTCTGACACTACAAAAATATATATCGGGGACTGGTAGATCACAGGGAAAAATTCTGATAACAATTAAAAATTACTCTGATGAGGGGAAAAGAGGGGAAGTATTTTTTTTAAGTTTGGCTGTATTGTAAGCCTAAAAATAAATTGAATTTTCAGAGGGATATTTACAAGAAATGGAAGTGAAGGCAAGTCACTTGGAATGGGAACGACATAGTGGCATAGTTCTTTAGGAACTGTGTCATAATTGATGCTGAGTGAAGTGAGCAGAACCAGGAGAACACTGTTCACAGTAACAGCAACATTGTGTGATGACCAACTAATGACTGACTTAGCTCTTCTCAGATTACAATGATCCAGAAGAAATTCCAAAAGACTCATGATGGAAAGTATTATCCACAACTAGAGAAAGAACTATGGAGTCTGAATGCAGATTGAAGCATACTATATGTACTTTACTTTTCTGCATACTTTTTCCCCTTTTGTTCTGTTTTTTCTTTCACAAAATGACTAATATGAAAATATGTTTTAGATGATTTCACATTTATAACTAATGTCAAATTGCTTACTGTCTTAAGGAGGATGAAAGGATAGGGGAGAAAAAAATGAAATTCAAAATTTTATTTTAAAAGAGTGTTAATTATTTTTACATGTATAAAAAAATAAAATGCTATTTTTAAAAATTATGTCAGGAAGACCAAATAAACTGAGACCTCTTACAAATGCTAAAGGTGACAAGATCCTCCTTACTTCTTTCCTTCCACCCCCAGGGTTTGATGGGAACAAACGAAAGACTGAGAAATGAGGTAGTATTGCAATTTGAGGCATAGAGGAAGATGATAACAGATGATGGAAAAAAGACAGAACTTCTCCATAATTCATGTGAAAGTGACTTCCAAGTTCGATATGAGCCAACAACATGCCATGGCAGTGAAAAGGCATCATTTTCTTATGTGTTCATAAGAACACAATGTCTCAACTGAGAGCACTTAGGCTCCTGCTTCTGTCTGCCTTGATGAGGTCACACATGGAGTCTTGCATTCAGTTCTAGACAGCAAATTTGAAGGAGAAGATTAATGCATTGGAGAATATTCCTAAGGAGGATTATACAACTTTTCTCAAATATTTGAAGGGCTGTCATCAAGAAAAATTAGGCTATTTTTCTTTGCCACAAAAGATAAAATAAAGAACAGTGGATAAAGGTTATAAAGGGGCAGATTTTGGTTCAAAATTAATATAAAACTCCTAAAAAATTAGAACTGCCCTAACAATTTGAGTAAATCGGTCTACCTTGGATGGTGGTGAGCTCCTTATCTCTAGAGGTTTCAAGGTGCTATCTGGTAAGTGTGTTGTCAGGGAATTTTTGATTGATGTCAATGGGTAGAGGTCTTTAGTTAAAATCTGAAGCCTTAGGCCTCAAGACACCAATTCAGTAAAGTGGGGGCAGAGCTTAGTCTTTGGGATGATCAGGAAAGGGTGGTCCAGGCAATCAAAGACCAATTCATCAAGCCAGATTTCTGAAAACACAAGAGAATCCAGTGGGTGGCAAAAGGTCCTCAGGAAAGATTCTAAGAATCTCACTATGGATTGCTCCCTTAGCATTTTGTCATCTTGAGCTTTCATTTAAGTAAGCCATGCCTGTGAAAAGTTGTATTCCTTAATATGCCCTGAAATAATTCAATTCAGCAATTAAATTAAGCACTAACATCACTTAAGACCCTAGGATAGGAACTATAGATGAAAAGATGAAAAACATAGTTCTCTTCCTGAAAGAAGATGGTTAAATAACAGGATCTTAGAGGTGGGAAAGAACCTCAGAGATCAATTAAGTCCATTCCCAGAAATGAAAAATTATTCCTGTGCACCATGCCTAACAACAAGTCAGGCTTTGCAGAAAGACTTCAAATGAAGGAGAATTCACTGCCTGTTGAGGTAACCTCTTCTACATTTGCAAAAGCCTAATAGCTGTAGAATGCTTTGTTTTCTTACATCAATCTCAGATTTATTTCCCTGTTAGTCTTCTGCCATGCAGGGCAGGACTAGGATTCAAATAAACCGAATTTATTGGATTTCTTATGTTTTCTCTCATTTATTTTTCTTTTTTAAAATCCTTTTTATCTTTCTTGAGTCTTGTATGTGGAGGTCAATTTATTTTTATTCATCTCTGGTCTTTTAATTAAGAATACTTGAAAATCATCCATTTCATTAAATATCCATTTTTCCCTGAAAGATTATATTAAATTTTGCTGGTTAGCTGATTCTTAGAAGTAATCCTAATTCCTTTACTTTCCAGCATATGACATTTCCAAGCCCTCCAGTTCTTTAATATGGAAGCTGCAAAATCCTGTGTAATCCTAACTGTACCTCCATAATATCTGAATTGTTTGTTTTTAAGCTACTTAATAATACTTTTTCCTTGATCTGTGAGCTCTGGAATTTGACTACAATGTTCCTAGGAATTTTCATTTTAGGATCTCATTCAGGTGGTGATGGGTGAATTCTTTCAATTTCTACTTTTCCCTTTGGTTCTAATATATTGGGGCAGTTTTCTCTGATAATTTCTTGAAAGATGTTGTCCAGGCCGTTTTTTTTATTATGGCTTTCAGGTATTCCAAGAATTCCTATATTATCTTTCCTGCATCTATTTTCTAGGTAAGTTGTTTCTCCAATGAGAAACTGCACATTTTCTTCTATTTTTTTTACTTTTTTTTTCTATTGTATATTGATGTCTCATGGAGTCATTAGTTTCCATTTGTTCAATTTTCATTTTTGAGGAATTCTTTTCTTCAGTGAGCTTTTATACTTCATTTTTCTATTTGACTAATTATATTTTTTAGGTAGTTATTTTCCTCAGTAAATTTTTGCATATCTTTTCACATGCTATTGAGTTGTCATAATTTTCTTCATTACTCTCATTTTTTTCTTCTACTTCTCTAATATGCTTTTAAAAATAATTTTAACATAAAGTTCAAAGTCAAGAAGTAGGCTGGAAGAATGAGAAAACAAACTAAGAACCTGGCCATAGAGAACTACTATAGTGACAGGGAAGTTCAAGACCTACACACAGGAGAAGACAAAGACTTGAAAATATTTACAAGCAAAGCTTAAAAGAAAAATGTAGATTGGACAAAAACCAAATAAGATGCTACCATATTACTACTAAGAGAGTAGAAATAAAATTGAAAAAACTAAGAAAAAAATCATTTTTAAGCTCTTCTAAGAATTCTTTTTTTTTCTTTGAGGCTACACATGTAGCCATTTTGACATTATTGATCTCTTCCAAGTTTATTCCTTGTTCCTCCCTATCACCGCAGCAACTTTCTATAGTCAAGCTCTTTATTTGTTTTGTCTTGGGGTTTTTTTGCTCATTTTTCTTCCTTTTTTTGTGACTTGGTGTTTTTATATGAGAGTTGGGTTTTAGTCCTGTACTGTTCCAAGGTTTTTAAGCAATCTTTGTGTGCTGGGGCTCTACTAGCTTTTACTGTGCTTCAGGCCTTAGCTGTTTGCTTTCCCTGGAGGGTAAATTTTCTTGTGGCTTGCACTGGGGGTGGGGACTCCCTGTTGGTCTCCTCTGAGTGTGAGGTTTAACTGCTGACCTACTCCAGGGATGGGGCCCTGCTGCTGGGTTGCTATGGGAACAGGGTCACTCTCCAGGTAGGCTCCAAAGACTGGGTCTCACTCTTGGCCATCTGCAGGGCAGGGCTTCACTACTGGTCAGCAGTGGGATCAAGATCCTGTTGGTGACTTGTGCTGGGAGTGGAATTGCCAGGATTGGGCCTTGCTGTATTGCACAAACTGCTCTCTTGCCTAGAGTATTACTGGCTTGCAGGAGGGGAGAACCTCACTGGTGAATTGCTGCAGGCTGGTATCCCTGCTGCAGGCCCCCAGCTGTGATGCTGGCTGCTGCTACTCCTGATGCTCCTGCTCTTGAATTTCTCTCTCCTACCCTAGTGAGACAGACCTTTTCTGCCAGGCAGGTAAGTTGCTTTTCTGCTCCTAGATCAATTCTGAGGCAATTTTCTAGTTGTTTGAAGGGGAATTATTAAAGACTTCAGAGGTTTCCTCTCTCACTCTGCCATCTTCATACTAGAAGTCCTCCATATAACTATATTTAGAAAGCTTTCTACAAAGGTGTAAAGTCACATAATTGAGAATGGGCATTAAAGTATGTGGCATGAGCCATAATGACCAACCTGGATATCTGCCCTCATATCCATGCTATCAATTTAGAAGGCCGGGTCATATAACCTTCATCCTGGGTGTAATTTCATTTCTTTACTCAATTTGGTTCCCAAACAAGTAAAACAGAAGAATTGCATAGAAAATGGCATATTCAGATTTTAGCAAGACATTTGAAGTTTTCCCATAACAATTAGTTGAGGAAATAGGGGGGCTTGATGACAGTATTACAAGAAGAGTATATTCATAGCTAATGTTAAACAACACTCCCCACACAGTGGCATCCACAGCAAGTTCATAGCCTTGCATGACAAGCTACAAACTTTCACCCTTATCCTGGTTAACATTTCTATCAGTATCTAACACTCAGGTATTTTTTAAACTTCATCAAATTTGCTGATGATATCAGTCTATTAATTTCCTACCCATTCCCTAAAGCCTATCATAAATAAATCATACCTCTTCTTCAAATCTCCCTTTCTATGGTGTTTTCCCCTCAGATCTCACAGTATGGCATAGGAGAAAAAATGAGACACTTGGAGTCGGTAGAGACCTGAATTTGAAACTTATACTTGACATTTATTCCATGTGTGACCATGACCAAATTACCTAACCCTAAAATATCTAGCCCCTCTAAGCAGAATGAGTATTACTAGTAGTTCCAGTAGCATCTATTCCACACACTACTGTGAGAATTGTTAGAAGATATGGAAAATATACATACACACATGTATATATGGATAATCTACTGCCATTGTGTATTAGAACTATCCGTGTGTTTCTTATTTTCCTAGACACACAGTCTATGAAGGAATGAACTCTATTTTACCTAAGTTTTTCATCAGGATCGATCATAATGCGTGGCAAATAGTAGCTATGAAATAAATGCTTGTTGTATGGATGGATGGATACATGAATGGATGGATACATGGGATGACTAAAAAACAGAACAGAGAACTGAGATTCAGGAAGAGCTAGAACGGTGAGCCAAAACTATTAAGGGTAATAAAAATATTACAGCTGAATTTAAAACAAAACCAACTTCACAAATTAGAAGGGAAGAAATAAGGTAAGCATAGTTCATTACCGAATAATAAATAAATAAAACAAAAATAGCTAAGAGGTTTTGCTTCCTGCAAATTCAGAATGAACAAGTAGTGTGATCTGATTACCCAAGACAAAAATGTAATTTTTTTTGTCTTGCTTTGTTTTGGTTTTGGTAATGTAACGAATGTTTCAGTCTGTAACTTTTTTTTTTGAGGTGGGGAATATTAGGCAACTCCTTTGTATTTTACATGTTTATGGAGTTGGTGACCTCAGAGGTTAAGGATATGGACAAACCTGAATTGTGTTAAAAGGAGGGCAACCAAGATAATGAAAATTTGAGAAATTATATCATAAGAGGAATAGTTGAAGAACTGGAAATGTTTGCACTGAAGAAGATAAGAGTTAGGGTAGACATGACAGCTGTCTTCAACTATCCCAAAAGCTGTCATATAGTAGGAAGATTAGATTTATCGTCTGTAGCTCCAGAAAGAAAAATCAAGTTGTAAGTTATAAGAAAGTAGATTGCAACTCAATATGTAAACATTAGAAGCTCAAGCTACTTGAGACATAATGTAATTCAAACCGCTTGAGTAGATAGCTCCATTTTCTGGTGCCTATAATGTGGTCAGTGGATATTAACTCAGAGTAGAGAACTAATTGCTTAATTTGCAGGGGCCAGTACAGGGCAAAAATGGTAATGCAGTTGTTGGATACAGAGACCATTGTATTTTTCCTCCTACTATTGAGAACAGCAGAAGAATAAAGTATCTCAAGATCAAGTGCAAATATAGAAACAATTTATGAGAGAAGGAACGATCATAAAATCATAAAAGTTGAATAGAGAAGGAGAAACCAAGGGCCATCTAATCTAACCCATACAGGAGCAATATCTTCATGTGCAATATACCTTGAAAGTGGTCATGTAGCCTCTACCTGAGGCCCTGCAAGGAGGGGGAACCTCCCTCTCCACCTCTCCAGGCAGCCCATTCCACTTGAGGAATTTAATTGTTAGAAAAAAATTTTTCTCCTGACATCAAGCTATTTGACTTGGTTAAAATTTTCACACATAGTTTTTTATTTTGGCCTCCGAACCCAAACAAAACAAATTAATCCCTAATCATTTTTCTACAGGGTAGCCTTCAAACACTTTGTGAAATTGGGCAAGGTTTTTCACTTTAGTTTCCTCATCAACAAAATGCAAATAATAATATATCTTTTACCTATCTAATTTTTATGAGCTTTCAATGAGATAATAGAAGTAGCATGGTACAGTGGGAAAGAAGCTCAAGTCTGAGGATGTGAATTCAAATCTTGCCTATGATGTTTGCCTATTTGACTTTGGACTAGAACCCAAAGGAAATAAAAAAGAACATAGAATGAGAACTTTCAAGTTAGGACGGACTTTAGACAAAAACCAAGACCTGTGAATGAGCTCTAAGTTTCATCTTCTTTAAAATTTATATTCCATGTTATAACTAAATGATTATTTTATACAACCTGCTCCTTTGATCTAGGAAATGCGTGATGAGGAATTTTGTCTACCCATTCAAATGATTACCAGCTCTACACCTTTTAGTCTTAGAGAGTTGCCTGGGGGCACCAAGAGGGTAATTAACTTGCCAGAGTTAAACATCCAGAATTTGTGAGACCTCAATGTCAGTTCTCTATCACACCAAGAGATGCCTCTGAGTCATAAGTTCAAAACATTACCTATACTTTAAAAAAAATACATTATGATTTTAATTTTTAAGTGGATTTCTCTCTGGAGTGAAGAATTAGGAATTCCTCTTGATTAGAAAGAGAAAATTGAATTGAGTTGTTTTGAAATAAATAAGATAAAATGAAGATCACAGAAGCATTTCCAGTTTCTGTTGTTCTGAATAAGCAGCATTGATGGGAATGAGAGAAACTTGGATGGATGAACAGAGCTAAGAGAGGGAGGGGAGTCAAATGAGAAGAGCAGTGAGAAGGAAACAAAAGGAAAATTAACTCAGATAAAAACGCAATAAACATGACCCAAAAAATAACAGCAGGGAACCAGAGGAGAGCTTATGCCTGTTTTATGCATTTCAGATGGCTAATTTGCTGTAAAAGTTCTAACAAATAGAAATGAAAATACCTCCTCAAAGGTATCAAGCCCCTTTCCCTCTCCAAGAAAACCTAAGTCAAAGTGGGGAAACTATAATGCCCTCTCACCCTTGTTAGGGTTTTGGTTAGCCTTGAAACAGGAGCTTAAATCCCATTGACACTAATGGGAGTTGTATGTGCCTTCGGAGATGGAAATAACCTAATTAGGAGAGCTGAATAACTAAATACTCATGAATCATATTGGAAATGGAGCCCTGCGAGTTATATACATGGCTAGACTCCATGAAACCACCCAAGGAGTCAGCGTACGCTGACTTTGGATTGGGTCGGCAGTCAGGAAAATGAGCAGCCTCCTTAAAAAGGACTGAATGAGTCCTGGGAGAGATCCAAGGAGGAGATGGGCATCAGAGGATTCCATGGCTGTCTTTCACTCTGAAAACTCTGGTAAAAGGGAAGAGATTTCTCTATCACTAATATTTTTCTTTGTATTCTCAAGTGAAGATTTAGTTCTTTTATCATCAGAAATGCAAAAGGGAAAATTCACATCAACCAAAGGTTCAGCATCGTACTTCTAAGTTGATGGGGAAATGAATGAATGGAAAAAAAAGAGCTTTAATGAAGTTTTGACTATTAGCAATGCACTGTGATAAATCCTGGGCATATATGTAGAAAAATACAACAGCCCCTGTTCTCAAGGAGCTCTAAATCTAATATGGGAAGGCATATATAGGAAAATTCAGCTGCAGCCAAATGGAAGAAAGGCCCAGTGATCTTAAGCTTCCAATAGCAAAGCAGATGGTAATGCTCCTCTGTTAGTGTCATTTTCAGTGATGAACCACATATGTTGCACTATTGTTTGATGTCAATGCCAAGGGCTTTGGGGTTGAGTTTCCTGAGCCTTCAGTCACTGTGGGCCTTGAGGAAGTGAGGGCTACAGCATCAACATGGGCAATGGCCTGGTTGTTTCTTTTGGTTGTTGCTCTTCTAGATACTGGATGCAAAGGGTGGTACTGGGTGCATGGGTGGATGGGTCCTGCTGTTGCTAGGACTTTGGCTTCTATCTGCCTGTAGGTGCTATTGGTTGACTGTCAGTGGTTGTGGTAGCTAGAATGGCAAGCCCTTTCTCTCCTTTATGCTGGCAGGGTGCTATGCTGACCCTTAAAAAATGAAAAGGATTCTACACTGATCAATACAATGACCCAAGACATATTACTAAGGACTCATGATGCAAAGTGTTGTCTACCTCCAGAGAGAGAACTGATGAACTCTGAGTGCAGATCAAAGTATATCTATTTTTTCACCTTATTTTTCTCGCTTTTTTTGCAATGGCTAATATGGAAATATGTTCTGAGCAATTTCACCTGTATAACTGATATATTGCTTGCCTTCTCAATGTTTGGGGGAGGAACGAGAGGGAAGGAGAGAATTTGGAAATCAAGATTAAAAAAAATAAGTGTTAAAAATAAACAAATACTCTGTGTGTGTGTTTCTTGTTACTCTTAATGATTCTAAGATGTGGGGGTAAATAACCTCTCTCATATCCAATTTCTTTAGATCATTGATGTGTAGCTAAAAGGCATCTTAATGGCCTTGTAGTATAACCCTGGAAACTGAGACTTGGAGACATTAGCGACTCAGTGAACATCACCAAGCTAGTACGTGGCAGGAATGGGATTTTCACTCATATCTTAGAATGATAGCTCTAAAGCAGATGTCATAGGCTACCTCAACCCACCCATTCATTTTCAGTTTTTCAGTCACTTCACTTGTGTCCAACTCCTGATGACCATATTTAGGATTTTCTTGGCAAAGATACTAGAGTGATTTGTCATTTCCTTTTCCACCTCATTTCACAGATAAGGAAATCAAAGCAAACAGAGTTAAGTGACTTGTTCAGGGTCACACAGCTATAAAATGTCTCAAGCCAGATTTGAACTCAGGTTAATCCATCTGACTGACTTCAGATCCTGCACTTTATCCATTGATATCCTAGCTGCCTGAATTGAGGTCATTTGTCCTGTATCACTAAATATTTAAGGTATAATTTTAACCCAGTCTCTCTGACCTCAAAGCAGTGTTCTTTCTGCTGTTTCCTACTCTTTCTAAATTCCTTCTTGGATGTCTTATTGAAGCATCTAGGAATTCTCCAAAGTTATGGTAGTTGAGTGTAAAGTTCTGGCAATTTCTATCAAACTAGGAAAGATTAAGAATGCAGGTATAGTGATAGACTGACTTGGCTAAGTTGGAGTTTGTTCACCACTAGAAGTTGCTTTATAAGTTAAAGGAAATGCTAGAGAAACAATTCACTAGATTTTAGAAAGGTCTTTGCTAAAGGCTTGTTATTTTGTGGGAAGTCTGAACTAGATATTAATACCATTAGATAGCTCCAGAATAGATTGAAGGGCGAGACCCAAAGATTATTCATTATTGACTCAATGTCAACATGGAAGGAATCTCTAGTGGATTGTCCCAGGAATCTATACTTGGGTCTATCTATACTTTTTGAATCAATGACTTGTATAAAGATTTAAATCAAATTTGAAGATTGCAAAAAGTCTGGAAGAACAAATAACAAACAGGTGACAGTGTGAGACTCCAAAAAGATCTAGAAACCAGCCCAAGCTAGAGGATTGGACAGAATCTAATAAGACAAAATTTAGAAAGCAAACAACACTTTAAACACAGGTTTGAACAATAAACTTCATAAGGGCCTGACAAAGGTATGTTTCTGTAGTAGTATGAAATGATCTGGGTATTTGGTGGCCTACAATTTTAACAAATCAAAAGTATGAAATAAACAGGAAAAAATATATCTAATATAGTATTGGGCTGCATTAACAGAAACATAGCTTCATAGTATAAAGGAGGATATACTTTTATTGCACTTTTGTGTAATCAGTTCACATCTGAAATATGGGTACCATGCTTTAAGAAGAACATTGATAAACTAGAAGACATTCAGAAGAAGGTGACTATAATGGGTGAATGAGCTCAAGTACATACCATATGAATATGGGTTGCAGTTGGAGGAATTGGGAATGTTCAGTCCATTGAAAAGGAGGCTCAGATAGACATGATGCTTGTTTTCAAGGGCTTAAATGGCTGCCATATGTAAATAGGATTTAACTTATAATGCTTGGTCTTAAAAGCAAAATTAAAAGAAAAAGAGGTTACAAAAAGAAAGATTGATTTTTATAATGGGAAAGATTTCTTAACAATTAGTGCTAAGAAAACCTAGACTTGGCTGCCTTAAAAGTAGTGGGATCCCCCTCCACCTGTATGTCTTCAAGAAAACGCTGGATGAACCTTCCAAGGATTTTTCTTTTAATAGGAATATTTAGTAGAGATACTCTTTTTCAAACATGGGTTGACCTAAGTAATCATTCCTTTCCTAATCATTCTAAAATTCTGTGATGCTTTTACTTTAGACAAAAACAGATCTGAGCATTGTTTTAAGTGGGTCTTGCCAAAATCTGTCACATTATTCCTGAATGGCATGTCTTTATAGGCCAAGGGAAAAGATGCTCAGTCAGCAAGACTTGATATTACATAATCTTCTGTCTTCTGTTAAACCTGTCTCGGCATCTAAAAATCCTGAACCCCATCCCAGAGGCTTTTGATTGTTCAACGAACTCATGTAAGGGCCAGCGTACCTTGGCAAAACAGGGCTCTTTAAATTCCAGGGCTCATAGACACTATTGACTTTTTAAAAGTGGCAATCATTATGGAAGCAATTTTGTTTATGGTCTTTTCTATTTTGCCTCCAAAATCTTACTTTGCCAAACCTATATTTTAATCTTGGCCTGCCCCCTGACTCTTCCTAATTCTGGCTTAACCCTTCTGGCAATGTGCTGATTGCTGGACTGGTCACAGCCTTTGATTTCAATGAGTTTTGGCTAACCTACCCTGACTCTTCCTCATCAGCCTTATTCTTCACACGTTTTCCCTTATTCTAAATTCATCAAGTTTCTTTACCTTACTGTTCCGTTCCAACTTCCATAGCTCTCTGGTATAGATAAACTACAACTATCCCTTGGAATCCCTTTCTGATCTTGGCATTCTCAGTCACTCAGTCACCCATCTACAAATAAAACCATATCACATTGCCTGAGACAATAGCATTTCACAATACCATTATTTTAAAATAAATTTATTGACTTCTTGATTTTAGGTTGCCTAAATTTTTCCCCTTATGAACCCCTCCCTCTCCTAGAGAAGTATGCAATATAATATATATTTTAAGGGAAAAAAGAGGAAAAAAACCAACAAAATTTAACAATACATCAAAAAAATGAAAGTATAGGTAATGTTCCACACCTGTTGACCTCTTAACGCTGCAAATAAATCAAGGAGGAGGTACTTTCTTATTGTCTTCTTCTTTGGGGCCATCATCTCCAGTCATCCTGATGAATATCTGTATCTGGTGACTGGATCCAAATGGCTCCAGAGGAGAAAAAGAGGCTGGTGACCTTGCACAGTTCTCCCTCACTCCAATCAAAGTCAACTGCAAGTCGTGTCATCATTTCCCTGATTACATGGTCCTCTTCAAAAATGATGGACAAACACAATAATGACAATTTGTTACTTGTAATTTTATAATATTTAGTTACAATTGTTTTGTGGTTGTTGTCCTTTTACACTGAGCATATTGTTTTCTTGACTCTGCTTACTTCACTCTGCCTTCGTATGTCTGATCTTTTCATACTGATCCCTTCTTATAACATTAGATTAATAATCCATTACATTCATATGCTATTAATCGGCAATCATCAACCTTTTTTCTAGTTCTTTGCTACTATAAAAAGTGTTGTAAGCATGTGTCATCATTTCTGTCTTTCACCTCTTTGGAGTAGGTATATATTACACACACTCAAACACATGCACATATGTACACACAATATATACACATATGTATGTATACCCATTTCTCTATTAGTTGCCAAAAATCTTGGATCCCAAATTTTTATTTGAGAAATTTAATATAATTTTCTTCCTTTCTTATCTTAAACATATTAATATTGTTTGTTCAGAAAGTTGTTTTAGTTTAATAGAATCAAAATGAACTGTTTCTTCCTTTATTATATTTTGTATCTCTTTTTAATTAAGAATACATCTTCTATCCATAACTGAGACGATATTTTATCCACCTCTCTTATAGTTTTTTATATAATCTTTAATTTTTAGGTCATGCATCCATTTTGAATTTATTTTAAAATATGGTGTAAAATAATGTTCTAAGCCTGATTTCTGAAAGAAAGCTTTGAGTAGTTCTTAACAAATAATTGAGTTCTTTCATAAGTAATTTATGTTTGGGAGTTTAATGAACACTGGAGTTCCATTATTTCTGATCCTCCTATATCCAGTCTGCTTCATTTATCTTCTTTAACTTTAACTAATACAAAATGTGTTTGATATTTTATAAAATATAGAAGAAGATCAATACAGTTTAGATGGTAAGGCATCTGGGGCACATGTATTTAATATTAATATTAGTTTGTCCTTCTGGCATGATGTCATCAGATTGTTTATCTATAAATAGTGAGGTTTTGTTTTTACTTTGTCTGATAACACAATTGCAGCTTTATCCTTTTTTGATTCACCTGATTTAGAGTAAATTTTTGTTTCAGCATCTAATTCTCATTCTATGTATACCTTTGCTTTTTCATCACATTTCATGTAAGCAACAGATTTGGAGACTTTGTCCCTCTTTATGCCTCTTCCCAATCTGCATTTTAGACACGCTGAATATATTGATTCATATTTCAGGTCTGTTTTTTTCCCACAGTCATTCTTCTAGGTACCTCAGTAGACAGAGCACTAGACCTAGAATTAGGGAAAAAAATTAGTTTAAATCTGGCCTTATATACTGTAATGGTAATTAATTTAAATTTGAAGACCCCTTTCTGTTATGTCAAGTAAGCAGGTATTTAGCCCTTAGTAACTAATCAAACCCCTGGGAAAGAAACAGAAGGTATGAACTGTTTCCTGTTGCTGACATAACAGGAAAGTGTTGTCTGAAAAAGGAAGGCAATGCTGTGTGTGGAAAATCCCCAGAGAGAGACAGTCAGAATTTTTCCCTGACAAGATTCTGGTGGAAGAAGTTATTCTACTGGGAGATCTGGTGAAGGCTGGAGTTGCTGCCAGGAAGGCTGCCTGGAAGGCCATTGTTGCTGCTGCCCCTGGAAGGCTAAGATTCCTTCTGGGGCCTAGGGTCAGCCAAACTGTTGAAGGACTGAGGAAGCATGACCAGGATGCTAAGACGTTCTTTGTGGCTTGGTTGATCTTTGTATTCCAGGCAACAGAAATTGTGAAGGTTTTGAGATGGACTGGACCTTGTGAACTTCAGTTTGTAGCAGAACTGCCTGGAGGACTAGAGAAGGACCTGGGAGCTGTCTGCCTCTGACTGTTTGGTGGATTCAGGTAGGAGCTGGGACCATGGAAGGGGATCCAGGGAATCTGAGAAATCACCCCAAGTCAAGATGAAGAAAAGATCTCTCCTTGGATATTGAATGCTGTGATGATAACATGGTTTACTAGTGACCTAGGGGTGGGAGATTTGTGTATTTTCTAATGATTGTACTTAGTGATTAATGATACTTAGTAACTATGAATCTGAATAAGTGACTGATTGAGTTAACTGGTGGAGGGTTTGTGTATTTTCTAATGACTGTATTTAGTGATTAGTGATAGTAACTGATTGCTAAATAAATGACTGATTAAGTTTACCTAGTTGCTGCATGAGTAGAAGACTGACTTGTATTCTGAAATGACTGAATGACTAAGTAAGGAGGCAAACCTCCTTAGGGATACCAGATAATTGTTCTTTTGTTCTTTGTTCTAAATACTGTGACCACTTTGGTGAAAACTATGTGGCCATTTTAATGATAAGCTATTGTGAACACTATATTGTGATTTTCTGTGATAAGATGTAATGTTGTGAATACTGTATCTTGATTTGTTGTGAATGTTTTCCTTTGATTTGTTCTGGAATAGAGTGTTCACTATACTGTGTAATCAGAACCTTAAAAGCTGTTCACAGTAGCATTCTTTTGGAAAGCTGCTCGTACATAGCATTACATACTTCCCAGCTGTGTGAATCTCTGGGAAAGTCACTTAAACTATCTGCCTCAGTTTCCTCATCTATCAAATGCAGATAGCTCCTACCTCCCACAGTTACTGTGAGGATAAAATAGATATTTGTAATGTGCTTTGTAAACCTTAAAGTGCTATATTAATGCTAGATATTATTATTATTATCCCCTTTCTTTATCCCCTTATGTACTTTTAGAACAAAACTTTCTATTGGTCACTGTTATTATTCTCTCACTCTCTTTCTCTTAATTCCATGGTCTTTCTTTTCTTTGTTTCTTTCTTTGTTTCTTTCTCTTTCTTTCTTTCTTTCTTTTTCTTTCCTTCTTTCTTTCTTTCCTTCTTGATTCCTCTCCCTGCCTTTTAGTAGTCTAAAGGAGAAAATTGCTTTTTTTTGGTTTTTGTACTACTTCTCTTTATAGTTGTATTGATGTGTTTGTCTTCTGTTTTTATTATTTAATGTATTCACAAATCAAATATTCTGTTCATCTTTTGGGAGGAACATTTCAAATGAGGTTCGCCCCCCCCTCCCCGCTAGGTGTTTTATAACCACAACAAACTAGTACATAGGATGCCCTGTACAACAACAACACAATAAAGGCTTAAAGCTCGAGGTGTTCCCATGGCAACGCTGAAGATAGTTCAGTCTCTGGTATTTGGAATTTAGGCTGCAGTCCTTGTGATCTGGATGGCTTTCAGGGCAGGAGGAACAGGCCATGCTCTAACCAGACTTGAACAGGAGAATGGCGACCTGGCCCAGGTAGAAGTAGATGAAGTGCTTTGTCTTGTGCATCACGTAGCTGCCGAAGTTCCTCCCCACGATGCAGTGCCAGGTGGGGTTATACTTCTTGTCGAACTCCTTCTTGATATGGACTGCTATGTCCTTCTCGATGTTGTACTTCTCCAGGGCCTGGGTGGCACACTCCACGGAGTCCTGCTGCATCTCCTCCAACATGTCCGCATTTTTGATCACGGCCTTGCGGTCTCACATGGTTACCGCGGGCCGGGGGCGCTGGCAGCTGCGACGGGTCCCGGCGGGAGGGGGCGGTGGCGGCGAGGCTCAGGCACTCCGTCAGACCTGTCAGGTGCTTTCACTGCCTAAGCCGTTGCGCATCTCTCAAATGGGTTTCTTTTATTCAAAGTCCATCTTTTTGTTTTTTATTGATGTTAAGGCCCATGTTTACAGGTTGTGTAATTTTGAACTATATATTGAGCTCCTTTGCTTTTACAAAGTTATTGTTCTGTTCCCTTCAGGGGTTTCTGATGAGTAAAGAACTGTCTTATGTTATTCAAATAGCTTTTTTTTCCTTTGCTTTTTAAGTGCCTTTCTCCTGATAGTGTACAGTTTTTATTTGTTTGTTTGTTTTTGTGATTAGAATTGTTAAATTTAACCACCAGGCATCTTGGATCTTCTAACATATTTTTTGTTGTTGTTTTGCTATGTTTTTGTTAAAAAAAAATTTTCTTTCTGCTGAAGGCAATCTGATTTTTTTTTCAATTGGTGACTAGCTTTCTATATTCAGTTATGGGTAGTTTTCTTATATAAAATTTTCTTTGCATTATAGTGTTCAATTTGTTTCTATATTCTTCTGGGAGATGAAAGATCCTTAAGCTTTGTCTACACATCATGTCTTTGATATGATTATATTTATTTGTGTAGAGATTATGTCTTCATTTAATGTTTTAGCTTTTTCTTCTCTTTTTGCATATTTCACTTTATATCATTATATATGTGTTCTCAATTGGCTATTCTCTTTTAAAGAAACTTGTCATTGTGAATTCAAGTATTTTTCCCTTTTGCCAACCATTTCTTCTGTATTGTTCATAAATTTTGTCATTTGTTTTTTTTTTTAAACTTCTATAAAGATTAGAGTTTTTCTCTTGAAGTATGTGGGAGAATCCTGTTATGAAATCATGCTATCTTGGAAGTCCTAAAGGCTCTCTTTCTTATTAAATGTTCATTTAATTTCCTTAGGTTTGCAATATTGATTTAGAGAAGTTTGCAGACATTTGGATGCTTTGGTGACAATCTTCTCTTCAACTCTCATTTTCCCCAAGATTTATCTGCTTCTACTCTAAATTTTTAGCTTACCATGCTTCTTCCTAAGTAGTTTTAGTCTTTTTTCCCCTTATATTTCTATAGCACTCATTTTCTGACTCCTTCCCAGGACCTCAGAGCTGCCTTAGCCTCCTTTCATGTTGAGGAATTTACTTCTCACTTTCATCCTGTGTGGTTACCTAGAAGATCTTGAAAAGATGCTAGTCCCCTTTCCTTAAGGTTTGGTAAAGTCTCCCATGAAATCTGGCACCCTATTCTAGTTCCCTCTGTATTTTTTAGTTCTTTGATTGGGTACTGTAGACTGTAACAGGAAGTACATGCTTCCACTTTCCTATGATCCCTTATTTTTCACAAGTGGATGGAAGAGTTGAGGTCTGCTACTGTTGCCACAAAAGACCAGGGTGAGACCAGACTCAGGATGAGGATAGGGTCAGGAGAGATTGTAGTGGTGACAATTGCTGAGTGGGTCCTAGAGCACAAATTGGTGTTGTAGAACATGGGAGTGTGTGGGGAAGGGATATTGAGTCAGCATTAGGGTTTTCTGATACTTAACTCATAGGGTTGCTATCTTGTTAGGCTGCTTGGTGTCAGCCTTGCTGAAACAGCTGTAATTGATTTTCCTCTGGTATGTAATTCTCTTTGGGGAGGAGTTTTTGAGAGTTAGTGAGGAATGGAGAAAATGACCAGTTTTCCACCATGTTGTTCACATGACTTGTTTGTCAGTAGCATAATTATTATTGAATCATTTTCAACCCTCAGATTAATATTGCAAAACCTCACCATAGTGTCAATGTGTTTTTCAGACAATCTATTGATTCCTGCTGTCAATTTCACAAAATGTATGTAAAAACTAGGATTATTACCAGAAAAAATGAACTTGCATGTGGAACCCCAAAAGTCTATAATTCATTCAGAAGTTTGCATTTTTATAACATCAGAACAAAGGAAGAAGGAGATACCAGGAATCTCTACCTAAGGGGCATGGGAGGGAGAAAGGTGTGATAAAGGTGAGAAAAGAATAAAACCTTTGCTGATGGGGAAAAGCAAGGCAACACAACCGTTTCCTCCTCCCCCCCCCCCTTGGAAACTGCTAGACCAGGAAGGTATGATTGCCTACTTATCCATGAGTGTCTCAGCTGCACAAGACGTTCTGGTGTAGACTTTCTGGCGCCTGCCTTGACTCCCAAGGACATACAGAGAGTTCAACTCGGGATGAAAATTACACATTATGTCAGCTTGGGGTGGTGCGGGGTATGGTGGATTCATCTTTGACACATCCAGGGCCTCCTGCATACTCTAGGTACAGTGTTTGTGGAAAATATATCAACTCAAAAAGACAAGTTCAGGGGAGCCCTTAACATTCCTTAGCATCACCCAATACTCCCAATCTAGGCAGCTTCAGTATGGGAATCTAGATTGCCTTTTTCACCTTAGTATTGGTCCAAGGTACCCAGTTCCCTCTGATAATCTTCACCTAGGGCAACTCAGAGAATTACCCATTCAAATTGATTCACACAGTGGTAACATTGATTTGCTTAACATGGATGTGCATGTGAGTGTGTATGTATAGCCAATTACAAACATTGTATAAGACATAATTACATTTTGTCACCTCCTCTTGCAATACTACACCCACCTATATGCCAAATTAATCCTCAGCAGAATGCTTGTCTCAATTACTTGTTACTTATAACTCTTGGGAGGAAAATAGGAAGAATGTAGACAGAATAGTTGGTTTAATTGAAGGGGTCAAATTTAATGAAAGTTAGTGGAATATAAAGAAAAAGCAATTCAATGTTCCTGTACAGCCAAGTCTTTTAATCCCATTCTACTAATACCTTCAACTCCACCTATTCTTTAAAGCATTTAACCCATTGTACACAGTAATAGCCACATTTACAATGACTTGACCCTGCTAGACTTAGCTTTTCTCAGCAATGTAAGGACCTAAGACAGCTCTAAAAGACCCAAGATGGAAAACACTTTCCATCTACAGAGAAAGAATTTTGGGGTTTGAATGCAGATGGAAGCACACTGTTTGCTCTCCTTTTCTCTTGTTTTGTTTTGGTTCTTCTTTCTCATGGCTCCTCCCATTAGTTCTAATTCTTCTTCACATCATGACTAATGTGAAAACATATTTAACATGAATGTGTAAGTAGAGCCTATATCAGATTGCACACTGTCTTGGGGAGCAGGAGGGGAGATGGGGGAGAAAATTTAAAACTCAAAATCTTGTGGAAGGAAATGTTGAAAATTAAAAATTAATTATAAAAAAGTGAAAAGATTAAAACAAACAAACACAGGAAAAACATTTAACCACCAGCATTGTTCCCCATAACCAGAGGCAGCTTCTCCAGTGTTGTTTAGTGTAAAGATGGCCATTCCCGTAGTCTACACCAAACTTTTTGTCAGGCTAGCACATTTGTCATTGTGAAAAGGTCCTTTTGCAGTTTTATACATTAATCTGTTGCTCAGAAAACAATTTTCTTGTTAGTGTGAGTCCATTTGAATGTGCTATCCTTGAAATAGCTTAATAGCCTTTTAAAAAGAGAAATTCTCCACTTTAACTGAGGAACCAGTTTGACCATACCTAAGTACAATGTGATATAAAAATTATGTCAAGCAGGTAAGAACTACAGAGTCTCAGACAATTCATATTAGTATCATTAATCTTCCCAGTCACTAACTTCCATTAAATACCCCATGTACTGTTCAGGTATAGTCATTTCTTTGTGACATTACTCTCACCAACAAAAATTTGCATTAAAAGCATACACAATTTGGTCCTGTGAAATGAACATACCCCTGTAACATTGTTTCACCTAATATGGTTTTTCAGAGACAACCAATGATGTCAAGTTATATGTGCCTTTTGTATGTTGAATAATCCAACCTTGTTCGTATTCTTCCCTATACTTTTTTTTATTGATTTATTTTCCTCCTTCCACCTTATATTAAAGTAAATACACTATGACCCAGGAAAATAGAAGTTTCTAGCTCAATTCTACTCTGTAGTAGGGCTCATAAAAGATAACCTGTGTCTGAACTATGTTCCATCTTCCTAGCAAAAGGAGATATTTTCTGTTTAGTAATATCTAACTAACTGTAGTTCTAAGATGTTTTATTGACTATTGTTGAGAAAATACCCTTTTCAATGTATAGAAACCCCATAAAGTGAAGATGTGCACAAAACAGTAAATTCTTAATTAGGGGAGCTTTCAATACATGAGGCCACAGAAGAGTGTTAAAAACTACAGAAATGGGTGTTGGCTTCACTTCTAGGCATTAAGAAATACTGCAACATTAAAAATGAGTGACAGACTAGTTTGAAAAATGTAACAAATTAAATTGGGACTTCTCAAAAGAGATTTCTTCCCAAAAAGGTCAGTTATAAAAAGGAGAAGAAAGAAGATTTCTCACTCACAGGATCACTAAAATAACATCTTTTACTTGTCTTCATGCCTATGTGTGAAGTTTTAGGATGTTCATGACTAAATGGAACAAATGAAGTTAG
>CM053594.1:188204838-188227557 GCA_028646575.1 Pseudocheirus occidentalis
TTTGCTTTTTGGAGGGCAGTTGGGGTTAAGTGACTTGCCCAAGGTCACACGGCTAGATTTTGTGTTGTGTGTCTGAGGCCAGATTTGAACTCAGGTCCTCCTGACTCCAGGACCGGTGCTCTATTCACTGTGCCACCTAGCCACCCCATTTTTGAAATTTTTTTTCAGAAAATAAAGAACTAGCTATTAAAAAATACAGAGTAGCACCTTTGAGTGTGTATAATTACCTACTTCCCATAGGATACCTAATTTTACTTCACACAGTGGAACCCATTTATGATAAAGCTATCCTTTCAGACAGTAGATTTGCTATTAACTTAGGCAATTTGGTCCTTGTTCAGGAGACAGCCAAGACTCAGTCTCCATTTTTGGAACAAGGATCCCAAGGCATCACAAGATAATTGTAGGCATTCATGCTTGCTGATTGGTAATGGAAACGCAATAAATGATCTGGTACCTTTCAGTGGTCTGTATCAGGAACCCACTAGTAATGTTTTCTTTAAGCCATAGGCAACAGCCAGTAGCTCAAACTGGCACCTATTCAGGAGTATTTTTCAGAGTTTTGGGTTTAAGAGAAAGCCTGATTGAACCAATAGATTTTAACTTATTAGTCTCCCCAAGCTTAGGCTTCTCCCCCAAATTCCACGGTTTTCTAAACGTCATTTAGAAGGAGAGTAAGAACAGATATTCATTTACCACTTTAGAATAAAGTATCTTATGATACCTGGACCTAGGGTTAGGCTGTATGTAGCTATACCTGCCTTTTACCTTACTAAATTTGCCTAAGGAGAGAGAATGAGGTAACAGTACAGATGGTACAGTTGTACTTATGTTATAAAATCAGTAGGAGCCAGCAAAACCCTCACTTCCTTTGTCTAGATTTTTCCACAGCTGAAGCTTTTGTTCTTACATCTTCTGTTCCTGACCTGGTCACTGAACCTGAAGCACCTATAAGAACTCTTCAGGGATGCCTTAGGTATTCCTCAGAAGCAAGTGATTCCCTGGGAACAGAATTTTTATTGGCTAGAAGTCTCAGAGATTCATTTTATATTCAATTCATAGTCAGCAACTTCAGAATCATGTTTAAGGATAATATCTTGCTGACTAAGCAGAATTACAGTGGAGTATGAGTCAAACAACTTCTATAGCATTAGGGCAGCATTGGTTACTCTAAATATAAAGGAACATTAACCTTTCAGTTCTCACTAGGCCAAAACAAGAAAATCTTTTCATCAATATTTCTAATTTTCAGAACAAGGTATTGGCATGGATCCATCTAATGATCATTTGCTACATAACATGAATTATGAAGAATGGAAAGAGAATTAATTTGGTCATCTTTATGTCTATCAAAGTAAATAAGTCAAGTGAATTATCAGTGGACTTCGAATGCTTCCATATGGCAAGTGAATTATTATGGACTTTGAATATTTCCACAATTCTAACAAAATTTATCTATTCATTGTGCCCTCAAGACTCCATTGAAATTTTTCTTTCATTGCTTTTGTTCAAATAAGCTCCATCTATTTACCATGCCCTTTCTCCTCTTATACACTTCTATAAAAATTACCTTTTTTCAAGTTTTGAGTACATCTTATGAATTTATTCATGTATTCATAATTTTTCCATTCCTTCTATCCCTTCCTTCCTTCCTTCCTTCCTTCCTTCGTTCCTTCCTTCGTTCCTTCCTTCCTTCCTTCCTTCCTTCTTTCCTTCCTTTCTTCCTTCCTTCCTTCATCCAACACAAGTACTAATAATTGCAAAACCCTTTCCAAACATCCAGGCCCACTCTGATCATTCCTTCTACAGAATCACTGGAGGATTATTAAAGATATGAGTCTAAGCAAGAAGTAGAGTGGTATTCCCAACCCATTTCTAGTTTGGTTGTGTCATTTCCTGATAATATTGGATATGGGCGATGTTTCAGAGTTGCTAGAAGGCTAACCCTTCAGTCTCTCTGCCACTATCCCCAAGCCATAATGGATTCTGTGAATCCCAGTTTCTATTCCAGAAAGGATGGCTCTTCAGTGTCATTTTATTCCCTTTTGATTTTATTTTTTTGCTGCCATGTCATCTTACTGAGTTACATTGATTTTTTCAATGCGCCCAACCTCTCAGGTGCTTTCCCTGTGTACTGTTTTCTAAATAGCTTTGCTATCCCACAATTGAGCAACTGATTTCTTTAACTTTTGTAGAACTTTACACTCATCTCTATACATTTTAACTCAATAAATTCAACCTATTGTTCCAGCTTACCAAATACTATTTGGCTATTATTCTATAACAGAGCATATTAATTATCTCTCCTAGCTTTTCTGACATACCCAAATTTAATAAGCATATTATCTCTTCTTTCCTCAAAGCCATTGGAAAAAAATGTTAAATGGGCATGCTGGATTGGTCTCATCAGAGGAGGGTTCCAGGCCCTTGAGAACTGAGGATTATTTTTTGAAAGGTATAGAAATAGTAATCTATTCAAGGTTTTGGGGTCAGGATTATTAGAAAAGACAGACAAAAAAAAATTTCTGTGGAAAGCCAGGAGGGGAATCTTTAAGAGAATATCTCTCTGTTCCTGACTAATTCTTTCCAGGCCTAGATGAACCACATTCTCAGGCTTTGAAAGGACTGGTAGGCATGATTGTTGAATTAGACTTAGTGGTATTTTAAAGATTATGGAGGCCAGGAGAGGTACCCATAGACCCAGAAAAGAACAAATACCTTGATGTTCAAAAGAAAAAGAAAAGCAAGAGAAAAGAGTCTAGAAAATATAGGCCGGGGGCGGCTAGTTGGAGCAGTGAATAGAGCACCGGCCCTGGAGTCAGGAGTACCTGAGTTCAAATCCGGCCTGCCCTCTAAAAAAAAAAAAGCAAAAAAAAAAAAAAGAAAATCTAGGCCAGTGAAGGACTCATGGAAAATTTCTAGACTATATTGGGTTTTTTGTTTGTTTGTTTTTTCTTTTTTGTTGGAGAAGGGAAGGCAGGGCAGTTGGGGTTAAGTGACTTGCTCAAGGTCATACAGCTAGTAAATGCTAAGTGTCTGAGGCTGGATTTGATCTCAGATTCACTGCGCCACTCAGCTGCCCTAGACTATATTGTCAAAGGAATGGTGACTGAGTTTCCAGAAAAGAAAGCAGTAATTATAAAAACTCCAACATGACTACCTCAAGAACAAGACATTTCCTGAAATGTATAAGGAAAAGAAATGTTCCCTTGTAGAAAAATTGTTAAAAGTTAAGAAAAAATAGTTTTAAAAGTATAAATGTAAACAATCAGCAATCACACGAACAAATGTTATAGTTCCCTAATTATAAGAGAATTGTACATTAATTCTGAGGCATCATCCATTAAATTAATAAAGATAATAAAAGATGGAAATAGATGATGTTTAAGTGAATGGAGAAATTCAAACCTCACTGGCACTAATTGGGGCTATGAATTAGAGCAAAGGTCCTGGAAATCAAAATGCAATTTGGTAGAAGAGTTCCTAAATTGACATTGATCTTTTACCCAGCAATCCCATTTCTGTACATCCCAAGGGGGTCAAAGAGAGACAGGAAACAAGCAAGTAGGGATAGAGAGAGGAAAAAAGGAACAGAGGAAAGAAAACACTTTTTTGTCATATCAAAAAACTAGAAATGAAGTAAATGACCATAAATTGAAGAATGTTGAACAATGTGGTATATAAGTATTATGGATTACTGTGCAGAAGAAACAAAAAAGAAGATATGAGACATGAGAGGGGCCTCAAAGGGAAGAGTAGTACTTAATAAGCACCATGAATCAGACAGTGTGTCAGTAGTGGAAAGAGCAAAGTCAGGAAGTTTTGACAAATATAATGAGTTCAGAGAAAAATAGAAAATCTTATATGAACTGATGAAGTAAAAAAGAAAAACACATGCACAGTGACTACAGTAATATAAAAAGAAAAGTACTAGAAGACATCTAACTCATATTAATTGCAAAGAGTGATCCTGATCCCAAGGAATATATAAAACACATGCCCTTGTTTTTGGTGGTCAGGGGAGGCCCTAGGACAAAATCTTGCACTTGCTGTCAAACAAGGTCACCTTCTTCATTTTAGTCTGCCCCTCTTCCTACCTACTATCTGCTAGCATTTATAAGTACCTAGGTTCAAGGGAAAGGGCAGTCAGAACTTTAGCTGATAACTCCAAGGGTTGTGTCTAGATTTTTGTTAATGCAAGTATCCCAATCAGCTACTCAGAGAAATCTTTAAGCCAGTTCCCTTTTGTAATCTCTCAATCTAATTCATATGATCTCAGTCAAAAAAATTCTCTTTAATTCCTCTTATGCCTAAAGCCCAAGAACATCATTTTCCTGCCCTCAGTTAACCATACTCCAAGGAAGCTAGGTAAAATTGGAGTGGGAGAGTTCTCTCAGCCCACCCTCATGACCCTCATTTTCTGTGCAAATCAAAGGGGCTCCACTAGGTGGTGGAAACTAACAATGGGTGACCTTTGTCCCATTTCTCCAAGAATGAATGTCTAGTGCTCACAGCAAACATCTCAGACAAGATAACATATATCTAGCACTTCACAAACCAGAAGGAGCTCTAGTAAGGTATTATACTTATTCTTATTATTACTACTTTACTAAGAGCCTTCCACTACTGGATCTTGTAAGATTTCTCTGCCTTGAAGGAAGGCTGGTCTACCAAGACTAAGCTAATAGGATTTTTGTGCTGTAGCCATTTGGATGGGGTTTTAACCTACCCCATGCTGCAACCTAAGGGGCGATGTGTACTTTAAAGATAAATTGGTTAGGGATATATTACGGGACTCTGTTCCTGGGGAACAAAGACCATAACTTCATTTTTTAAAATTCAAAACTCTCTAGTTATTTGCCACGAAAATGTTCTTATTCACTTAACTGGCCTATATTAGCTACCCCCTGCCATTCTTTGGAACTTTAATTCTCCTTAGTGAAGGAAAAGTTGTGCTTTTACATTTGCAACCATGGGGTCCATCTGAGCATTTTTCCCAATTGTAAAAATAATTTAAGTGCTCTAAGGTACAACTTAATTGCCTCCCCGCCCCTCCCCAAGTCCCCACCAACACACTCATCCAAATTGAGGTGCAGCCTTTGAAACCTAATGTGACAGATGGACAAAAACTTGAGTGGAGTGATGGACAGGCCCTTCATTTGTTCTCCTTTGAACGGCTGCTGATCATAATCAGTTTCATGGTTTGACTGCAGCAAAAAGGATTATTTCTTTTGTAGTGGAATCTAAAGATGAGCATATTTGTTCAGAGGATGAAGGGGACCAAATTAGAACTAGCTACTAGGGGCATAATAAATTCACAGCAATCAGAAGCCAGTGTTCTTTAATTCTTAAGACACCATCAACTTTAAATATTCTGATCCTCTCATAGTTAGCTCGCTTATCCTTTTGTCCTTATTGAATTAACTGTCTTTTCTTTTACATTGTCTCCCGAGGGAACCCCGTTTTAAATCTTTTCAGTTTAATTCCATTAATTGGTATATTGTCTGGTCTTATGCTCCCCTCCTGGGTCTTGAACTTATGTTCCCCTCAGCTCTTAAACTCCTTAGCTATATTTTGCAGTTTTGAATGACAACTTGCTTGATCTGCAGACAAAGCATGTGCTTTCTTATCTTTCGCTCCCAGGCTAATGTTGAACAATGTATTCACAATCCAGCAGTTTATCAATCCATTAGGTAAAGCAGAGCATACAGTTCTTCCATTTTAAAGACCTCATCTTGAATACCAGAAATATTTGCTTGACTAATTTCACAGACTGTATAAAAACCTATTAATTCTAACTAGTAATAATGAATCAAAAGTTGTATTGCCCCTTCCTTGAATTGTAAACTCTCATATTTATTTAGTTCTTTCTAACTTACAAAGTGCTTTTCGTAATGTTACCTTATTAGGTAGGCCCTGCAAAGATTATTTCCATTTTACTTAGAGCAAAAATGGGACAGAGAGAGCTTAAGTGACTACTTGTCCTCACATGGTAAGTCTCAGATCTGAGTCTTGAAAGCAGGGGGGTTTCCATGCTTATCCTGACTTTCTAAGACTTTCAGGAGGAGCAAGGTAAAAAGATCAAAGAGAATTGAATTCAATCAAGAATTTCTGTTGAATTATCTTTCCCAGAATTTTTGGTTTTTCATTGCTTTTGCCCTTGGACAACCTCCACTCAGAGTCTGAAGCAATTTAGATAGGGATGGAGGAGGGGTGAAATCTCTTCCCTCCTTTGAGACTCTATGCTTTTAAGGTCATTTGGCAGACAACAGGGAAGGAAACCCCCCCTAATGGCCATGAACTGGTAAAAAAGAAAGCAAGAACTGAGATGTATTTGCAAAGCCCTTCATGGACCTGGGGGAGACCCAGAGTGGACTGGTTTATGGTAGGCTTGAGGCATTGAAGAAGAGGGAGGCCTAGGGGAGATGGGGCACATGAATGGGAGCAAGTTTGGCAGATGACTGTGACCCAACAAGTAGCATCGCTGACTCAGTGATATCAAGTGAATTCTAGTCCACCCCTCCTTCTCCTTTGTTTCATCAGAGTTCTTACTGGGAAAGTATTGAGGCCTCTTGCAATTCCTATCCTTGATCACTATCTAGCTTGAAGAGTAGTGAGGAATGGAGAAGGGCAGTGGGCTACTCATAGGTTGGTGGAGATTTAGCTGGTGGCCAAACAATATATTACAACTGCCTTCTTCCTGGGCTTGCTAAGTAATTGGCCAAATTCCTTGATAGCATACTGCTCTCTGGAACAATAGAAAAGAACAGAAAGTCAGGAATGGTTGGGAGTCACTGCTAAACAAACCCTTTAGCCAGCCAGCTAGCACTCACCACCAAGACTCCTGTCACTAATACTTTACCTCACTGTAACTTTTAAATTACTGCTCCCTCCTTCACAGAATTCTCCCTTAAAACAATGAAAGAAAAAAAATGACACAGAGTATATATCTGACAGCAATACAAAAATCCATCCCTATTGTCTGCCATGCCTCAGAGAACAGGATAAGATCAAACATGTCATTATCTTTTCATATCATTTGCATTTTTGTAATAATTATGAAAATTGCTCTGGTACTGTTTTCTCTCTGCATCAATTCGTATGGATTTTCCTATGAGTCTCTGAATTCCTTATCTTTGTCCAAAACAGGGATTTTGGTTTGGATCTACTACCATCTCTGCTTTTTTCCCCTTACAGAAATACTCTTCATATTGTCTATTAATGCTGGATCCTTACTTTAAAGCCCAACATAAGATAGATACATATATATGTATCTATCTTACATATACATATTATGTATATATGTATATTACATATATATATATATATATATATATATAGAGAGAGAGAGAGAGAGAGAGAGAGAGAGAGAGAGAGAGAGAGAGAGAAAATTCCCTGTATGTCCCATCTCTTACTCCACTAAAGACCACATCAGTGACTATTTCCTTCTCTGAATCCACAAGAAGATAGATTCAGTGCCGGTAGTGACCTTAGATATCATCAATTCCAACACCTTCACTTTATAGGTGAAGAAAATGAAGCACTTACACCTTATCTAAGGTCACACAAGTAGTGTCAGAAGGGAGAAGAGGTGAGATAATAATACCTGTAACTTGGGCTAGCTATGTGGCATAATTTCAATATTTACCATATATCTATCTACCTTTTACTGAGAGTTGTCCCTTGGACTTCATTGGGTTGGGGGCAAAATATAAAACTGAGTTCCTTAAATAGTTGAGTTCAAACACTGGTAGGAAAGAATTCTTCCCCAGTGCGTGTTGGGGATCCGACATAAGAAGGGAGAATCTTTGACATCACAAAATAGGAAGACTTTAGGATTGTGAGATATTCACTATATAATAACATCCTGTTGTCTCTAGAGAATGGGAGAGGAGACAAGGTTAGGCAAGTGTCTATGAAAAAGAACAGAGAATTTTTTTAGTGGGTTTATTTAAAGGCAGTAATGTGACACCCTCCTCCCTCAAAAAACTGTCAATATAATCCTAGATAGTATTGAAAGAGTTACATCCCTTATCCCAGTGGTTCTCAACCTCCTTAATACCGCGACCCTTTAATATTCATATGTAGGCATATCTACATGTGGGCGGACCTACTTGAAGACAAAGGAGCCGTCACAGTTCCTAAGACTATCAGAAATATGTATTTTCTGATGGTCTTAGGCCACCCCTGTGACCCCTGTGAAAAGGTCATTTGAGCCCGAAAGAGGTTGAGACCCACAGGTTGAGAACTGCTATTATAGGGCTGTGTCAGGATCTCTGCTTTGGTATCAAGGGTGATGGTGATGGTGATGGTTAATGACTCTATCTCCTCAAGAACAAATTTAGTCTTTAGCTCCATTACAGAAGGCTATACTCCAAAGAAAATGGTAAAAATGAATTAATGAATGGTATAAGCCCTGCTTGGAAAAAAAAAAGTCTCTTCAGTGGTTTTCTCTTCTTAAAGACATATCTGTAGGAAAGATATTCAGAGAAATCAAAATGGCTCATATTATAAGCCAGATGATGAAGCAGGCATTTCAATGCAAGGCAGCATTGCCTTGAGGAAATTACTTTCTCATATAACTGAATATGCATTTTTTTTTAAAGCATTGACCATGGGCTAGGTGCTAGGGACACAAATACAAGAACCAAAGTCTTAGTTTACATTCCATTTAGGGAGAAATAACATGTACAGATAATCATCACTATGCATATATGTATAATATATGTATGTATTTCTATGCACATATACACATATATGCATACATATGTGTACATATTATAAATATATAGTAATTGCAAATTCATCTTGGAGAAGATGGGAAAAGACTGGCAAGAGGGGGGTAAGAAATGGGATTATGTAGAAGAAGGAAAATGAGTTGAATTTTAAAGAATCTAGAGCTTCTAAGATGCTGAGGTGAGGAGGGAGAATATTGAATGCATGAAGGGTAATATGTGCAAAGGCAAAGAGGTGGGAGATCGAATGTTATTATAAGGGAACAGCATGTTGAAGATTTGGATGGGTCACAGTAGCAGAGAGTGTATGTGGGGTGGAGGAAGAAGCAGAAGGGTGATAGTATAAACCAAACCTAGAAATATAGATGGAAGCCAGGTTTTGAAGGTTTTAAATGCCAGAGAAGTTTGTCTTTTATCCCAGAGGCAATATGGAGCCCAATAATTCCATACTGGTAATAAACCCAACCTGGAAAACTAAGCCTATTCTCTATCCAAGATGCCTTCACTTTTTAAGCACTACTAAAAATATTTTCAAAAACATGATCATGGAAAATCTTTGCAAGGGGTGCCTCATGACAGAGTTTTTCTGGTTACAAAATATTCTCCAAGAGCAACTCTGCATTTGGTTTAGAAAATCAAGGACTAAATGTGACCTTGTAGAGAAGGGTACATTTCAGACCATCTAATAAATAAAATGTACTGGTATTCAAACTTTTCTTCCACAAAAATGTTAAAAAGAAATGTTTCAGGACATAAATCCAGGGCCCAAGTGAATTGGGCACAGTTTTATGGTCAATAGTAAAAGCTGTCATCTGGTTTGTCAATTATACTCCAGCTGAAAGGTCTTCGAGTAAGTCCCCATACAAAAGACTATAATGGCTCACAAAGAGTCCACCTCACTGCCTGGTGTCAAGGAGCCCCTAATTAATAAGTACCTGAGTAAAGCAGTTCTGACATTAATGTATACTAACGACATTAAGGAGCACAGTAAAAATCCCTAACAGGATTTACATAATAATTTATAATAGTACCCTATTGTCTCTCAGGTCAATAACCTGCAATTTCAAAAGATGCTAATACATATTTACATGTTAGACTTCAATGGCTTCTAAGAGAGAATTATGGACTTTGGCTGAGTCAATGCAATCCTACATTTCAATAGCAGATAAATGAGAGGAAGACCAGAAGTAAACCACGGTGGGACAAAGTGGGCTGTTTAAATTCACTTTTGGTTTCTGGTTTTGTTTTTTTAATTTCTAAAAACACAAGAAGGTTTCCTAGGCTTATAGCATCAGAAGGACCAAGGTTAGAAGAGGTAGGAATGCAAAGCTCTGTTCATTTTGGATACACAGAAAATAGAACTGGAAAGTCTACCTTATGTGGGCGTTGAGGAATTGGATCAGGGAGAGGGGTGATGGAAGACAACACTGATCTGGTTCCTTCTTTCCCCAAGTCATAAAAGTCTTACATGAGAATATTCAGAGCCTCAAAGAAAAATTCCAAAAGAAGCAACAACAAATTATTCTAGCGCGCTGGGGATTTTGTATGACTCTTAAAAGTGAAAAAAATCATTAAATGATAATTGCATCTGACATTTGGCGGTAACTAGTCTAATTTTTTGAGCAAATTACCATAATCTATCACAAAACAGAATACAAAATAGCCTGACTACTTTGAGACAGTGCATTTTCCTGACCAATTCGTGGATATAAACAAAATCCTCCAAATTCAATAAATCTCACCATAGTCTCAGCCCTATTTATGCCAATTACAAATTTTGGCTTGCATACTGACTATCTTTCCTAAAGTTTTGGGGAGCTCAGAGGGAGGAACCTCATAAAGTTGGTGCTTTCCCATCTCAGGCTGAAAGAGGAAAATTGTGCAGTTGACCACATCTATGATAATTAGAAGGGAAAAATAATTCCTTGTGCTCAAGAGCTAGGCACTGAAAAATAAAAACAGTAGCCTTTCCACATCTACAGATTGGGGGTTGGGGGTCTCCTTAAACTTCAAGTTATGTGCACAGGTCATGTCACAGAACCTAAGGACCATGTATCCACATGTGCTTCAAGATGAATGGCATTCTTTGCTTAAGTAAAATCCAGCATCAGGCTATTATTATTCAGGGTCCCCATAGATCATGACTTGGACATATTGGTCAGATTGCAAGGCAGCCCCATGGAGTATTTGATCACACTTCAACTTCATTTAACCATCAGCATTCATCCCTTGTTTTCAGGGACACCTGTTTGACTCCCAAAATGACATTAAAATTCCTTGTCAAAATGCTTTTTACTTGATAGTACTTTGTGAAGGATAAAATAACATCCTAGGAAAGAACAATATGGAAAATGTTTCAGATAGCTAGCAGAGGCAAGTAATCATCATAGATTCCACAATCAAAATTTAATCCTTCCAAAGCAGTAATTAAAGGAAAGAAACTTGTGTGCAATGAAAGGAAGATCAAATACATTAAAAAGAAGTATAATAAAATAAGAACAAAAGGTAATGTTGATATGGCACTTTAAGATTTGAAAAACTCTTTACATATATTATTTGGTTTGATTCTCACAAAATTGTTAGGAGGGTGCTTATTACCCCATTTTATAGATGAGAAGCCTCAGGCTGAGAAACAAAATGACTTCTCCAGAGTAATACAGCTAGGAAGCTTCTGAGGAAGGATTTAAACTCAGGTCTCCCTGAATCGAAGTCCAGCACTCTATCCTCTATCTACACCACCATGAAATATCTTGTACATAGGATTCTAGAAGAATAAACCTGATTCTCCAAGAATAAACCTGATTCTCCAGCAAAATGTAGGAGGATCTTAAAGATCTAAAAGAAGAGTAGGGGAAGAATTTGGTTATGTCTGTAGTGTCTGGAATATAATAGGCACTTAATAAATGCTTATTCTCTTTCCTCATATAATTTTGATTGGAACACAGAAAAAAATGGGGGTTAACAGTCAGGAAATGATTCTTAAAAAGTGGTATTTCTTACATTTTGGAATTTTGTCTCTAAGAAAAATTATGGAAACCCCACTAGTTCAGTCTTCCTAAATTGGCCTACAATAATCATTAGGGGTTAAACCTTTCATGGATGAGAAGGACCCCAAGCTGTTTCTCATGTCTAATTCTTCTGACTTTATCTCTGAAAGACTTATTAGAAGAACTAAGAATGGAACCTGGGAAGCAAGAATAAGCCATGTTTGACTTGAGTTTGGAATGAACCACAATCGCCAACCCCAATATTGAAGAAAAGATAGGAGCTGTCTCCAAAATACTAGGCGTCAAGCTATAATATCTTTCCGCCACTGTTCCCTGGCAGTTCTCCCAGTCTTAAGCCAATCACTGTAGCAATAGCACCTAAAATAGAAACACCACGAGCTAGGATTGTTCATGTAAGGACGGCATTAGACCTGAACCACCTGCCAGTAGGGGCTCTATTTTGAGTCAAGTGGCTGAAAATAAAACCACTGACCCCCTGGTAGCTGCCAGAGGCTGAGGATGCTGAAAGTTCCCTCAATTACCATTCACTGCTACACCTGAAGAGATATGTGATAATGCCTATGAATGCATTTTCAAACAATCCATCAAACAATTGGCAAGCAATATTTTTGTGTGCTAAGCAAACAAAAGAAGCTCAGAGGAAGCCGTCTTTGATCCAAAGGGTTTTATAATCCAGTTAGAGAAACAAGACAAGACAGCACACAATTAAATCTTAAATTATGGGATATGGATTATAAGTGTTATGGGAATTCAGAGAAAGAGAAGATCAATGAGAGCTGGGGAAAAGGTTGAAGCAGATTTCCTGAAGGAGATGGGACTTGAAATAATACCATAAATTCGTCTGTCGCTTTAACTTTTACAATTTGAGTTTCTCATGTTAGCTCTGTGAGGACAATCTTAAAGAATAGTTTGGGTTTGGCTTGTAAAATGGAAGGGTGTTTCCAAGTGAAGGTGGGAAAAAGGCAAAGGCATGGTGGTAGAAATTAGAATAGTCTATGTTTAGAACAATGAAAAGGCCAACATGACTGGAGTGAAGTATTTGTCTTGGAAGAGCTGAGTTATTAAGGGAGACAGGTAGGGAGATGAAAGGTGAGGGGGGATGAAGAAGAGGATGGAGAACTCTGAGGACAGGATAGGATAATAAAAATAATAGTAGTAGACATTTATGTAACACTTTCAGATTTATGAAGTGTTGTACATTATTTCCTTTGATCTTCAAGATACCCTGAGGTAGTTACTATATAAAGTGTCCTGAAAGTTTTAGTGTAATATTTTTGTGTGTATACCTATACATGCATATATATATACATATTATATCTCTCCCTCTCTCTTTCCCCCTCCTCTTTCCCTCCCTCTCCTCCTTCTTCCTCTCTCTCTCTCTGTCTCTCTGTCTCTGTCTCTCTGTCTCTATCTCTGTCTCTCTGTCTCTCTCTCTTTCCTTCTCTCTCTCTCTGTCTCTCTGTCTTTCTCTCTGTCTCTGTCTCTCTGTCTCTGTCTCTTTGTCTCTGTCTCTCTCTGTCTCTCTCTCTCTCCCTCTTTCTCCCTTCTCTCTCCTCCCCTTATATTCCCTTTTTGCAAATGTTGAAACTGACACTCAGGAAGACTAGGGTGACTTACCCATGATCACACAGTCAGTAACTGAAAAACAGAAATAGTGCTGGATATATCAGGGGAAACCTTGGTTTATATGCTATTCCTGGTACTAACTCTTCTATGATCTTAGCAAGTCATATAGCACTTCTTATCCTCAGTTTCTTCATCTGTAAAGTGGATATAATAGTATTTGTAGTTCCTACTTCCTAACGTTGGGAGGGTCAGACGAGAAAATATATAAATATATGTAAAGCACTTTGCAAACCTGAAAGTATTATAGAAGCATAAATTGATAATAATACCATCAATAAGCATTTATTTAGATCTACTCTGCATCAGTCCCTGTGCTATTTATTGAATATACTGAGACAAAAAAAGGATAAGACCTTGTCCTTGAGGGGCTTAAATTTGATGGGGGGAAGCAACTCATTTACTGCTTTCTGTGTGTTGACCATAGCAATATTTATTGTATCGCTTAGGAAAAAAATGTCATTTTCAAATTCTAATATATATGCACATGGGAAGAAATAAGATACAATATATTTGGAACATCTACCTTCCATCATTGTTAGTGCATTATCTGCCAGGATTTAGAGACTTGCCTCTTCTCAAGAGCTCTACCTTCTATAATAGTGGTTCTCAACCTTCCTAATGGCTACGACCCCTTAATACAGTTCCTCATGTTGTGGTGACCCCCCCCAACCATAAAATTATTTTCATTGCTACTTCATAACTGTAATTTTGCTACCGTTATGAATCGTAATGTATATATCTGATATGCAAGATGTATTTTCATTGTTACAAATTGAACATAACCCACGGGTTGAGAACCGCTGTTTTATAAGATGCCATCCATGGTAATTTCAACCTCAACCCATGCAGAATGTGACAATTACAGATGTAACTTGGAAGGGAGGTGTGATGTTCTGAGACAGAAAGAAAAAAAAAGGTGATCACTTCTCTGACAGATAAAAGGACAAGTTATCTGGCCATCATTTGCTGTCTGGTACACAACCGTAGTTCCTTAAAAGAGAGATTTTTTTAAAAGTCTTCTTGAATCACAATATGTCTTTGAGTATCCTGGATCATCTCCAGTCATCCTGATGAATCTCTGGCCACTGGACCCAGATAGCTCTGGAGAAGAAAGTGAGGCTGGTGACCTTGCACATCTCACTTACACAAATCAAAGTCACCTGCAAGTCATGTCATCATTTTGCTAATGCAATGTTCCTCTTCAAGAACTAAGGACAAACACAACAACAACATTTGAACTACACTGTCTTTTGTATTAGAGAGTGATGCTAAATTGAGCACTTGCTGAGTGCAAAGCTTCTTCCTCAACGTAGCTTGGGACTGGTAAGGTACAACTTAGTGAGACTTCATTTGACAAGGGGAAACATCCTGAGAAATTCATCCTTATACCAGGAGACTAAGAGAATGAAAAAGCAGATGGGGTTGAAATGTTCTAACACGATTGGGGGAAGGGTTAAACTCAAGGGGAACCTGGAACATTTTTTGGTAATCAGAAAGCAGTATTTTGATAAGTGATATACAATGAGTGATAATAGAGTGACATGAATTAATTGGCTACTTTTTTCATAATTTCTTAACTTTGTTCATAGTGAGTGACTGATTAATTAAGTCCTTCTAGTGTTCACTGGTGCTTTGGTGCTCCTTAGGGGATGCTCTGCTCAAATTCACAGCACCCCATAACACAAAACTTGCCTCCAGACTGTGAGGAACATTTGTCATGGAATGAGACTATAGCAAGAAAAGCAAGTGAAGTATACTGAACTTTAGTCAACATCTTCAAGTTTAAATGAAAGACTCCCTCCCTCCAATCATCTGCAAGGCATTAGTACCTTAACCTTTCAGACTTGTTAATTCCTGCAAGAGAGTACTTTTCCTTTTTAGAATTCAAGGTAGTTAGAAAGAAATTTAAAGGCCTCCTCTTGATATTGACTTATCCTTGGAAACCTTTTAGAAGCTTTTTTTTTCTTTTTCAAGAAGCTACTTGCAGATAGGCATTATTACATAATAAGCATTTTCTTTGGAAAAACTAGTAATAAACTAAAGCAACAGTAATGAATTAGAGCTGGCTTCCTTGAGATATGTTCAGTAATTGTGCTCCAAAGTAGATTTATTGCTATTTACCTCATTGATGTAGTAAATAGGAGTCTTGTACTCGAATGGGAAAGGGGAAAAAAAAGAACTCATTTAATATCTGCCACTTGTAATTCAGAGGATATTGATTTTCAGCTTTAAAAGCATTTCACAAAACCAGGAAGTTGCAATAATATTTAAATCAATGTCGTTCAGATGTCTTTGCAAGGCAAACAAAGCCCTGTCAATTGAACAACCAAACCGCTGTTCAAATTAATCAGTGGGAACTTGATAAATTCCACTGATGTAGAAAATTAGCACTTTGCATGTTTCCCAGATTTTGATTTCATTTGGACGTCTGGTCATGAATTATAACCACTCTTCTCTGGCTCAAGCTATTTCACTTAAAATCCATTACTTCTAGCAGAATTATGAGTCTTGTTAGGGAAATGCTAGCTATTTCCATTTCGAGCATCTGCACTGCAGTTCTATTATTAACATTGAGCTCATTAAAAAAGGGAGAAGAATTAGATTTGTGTCTTGGAGTTGGGCGGGGGGAGGGATTGGAGCCTCAGTGAAACAAATAAGCTCACAATGCTGCTTCCAATTGACACAGCTGTCATGTAAGCATTTGCTGCTGCTGTGTAGCTTAGGGATGCTGGGCTAGGAGACCTTGTAGCCATATGTAAACAATACAGCGCTGATGACAGGTTTACAGCACCGGAGACAACTATGTGCAGCTGTTCACTCCTCAATCCTATATGGGTTACAAATGTTCCGGCTGCATATTTACAGATGCCCTGAACTGAGTCCTTAAAGAGCTCAGTGAGAGCCAGTGGCTTGAGTTTTAAGACCCTCTCTGCACCACTGTCTTGTGAGTCACGGTGTATAACTATGGGTAGAAAACACTTATCTTTTGATTTTTTTTCCCTGTCTTGTAGATCTCTGTGTCTCTATTTCTTCATTCCCTTAGTTTCCCTCCCTCTTTCCATCCCTCAATTCCTCTTTTCTCTTCCTTATTCATCCAACTATTTGCTGTAAGTAGCATTTAGGCAAAATATCTCTCTGCCACTGGAGGACTGAATGTAGATGCAATGCTTGATCAACCCTCTCTGCATGCCACATTGATCAAAAGGGCTCCCCAGATCACAAAAGCCCAGGATAATGGTGGAACATGGCATTAGGTCATTTACTCTATTCCCAAGTTAATGCATTCTTCCCTTTACAGAATTTTTTCCCAGTATTTAGTCCAGGGTGATTTCAAAAGAATCAAAATAGAGACCAATTATAGTATCAACTGGGCTTATGTTGGTGAATATATTCACAAGTCAGGCATTCACAAATAAGGACTATTTGTACTAGGCTAACAGAAAATCATACATACATACATACATATATCTACGTGTGTATACACATACATATATACACACATAAAAATAAATTATACACACACACACACACACACACCACATACACATGGAGTTTTATTGGCACTCACTGAAAGTTGGATCTGCCAACTTGAGAAGTGGCTCAAAAATAGAAAAGCAGAATATTCTGACAAAGTCAGCTATGTGACATCAAATCTCTTCCTAAAAGTCCTGTCCTTTCAGGAATAATATTCTATCATTAGTATTGTATGGCAGCAAATCATGTAACGTTACTGTTTCTGAAGAATTTAAACCAAGAGGAACCCAGAGGGCAATAGAGGAGACAGCGTGAATAAGCAGGCTGGGACACATTACCAAAAAACCAAACAAAACAAAACACAATTACTAAGATGTAGCAGAATAAAAGAGACCATCAAAAAATGAAATAGTGAAAAAGTAGAAGATGGGCTGATTATGTAGCAAGAGCAAGTAATAACTAATAGAGAGGTCATATGTTCCACTGATCTTTCCATGATATTGAGAGAAACGAAGGAAGACACGTACTGTAGTGGGTAGATTCCCTATAGTGACTTATGGGAGGATAAAGAGAAAGCTTGCACAGATTAGTGAGAATTGTAGCTACATCCTTAGAGAGAAAAACCATATTGGTGAGATCACAGTTCCATTTGAGTATATTAATAAATATACCAGGTAAACCAAAGAACTAAGAGAATGTCAGAATTTGATTAATTCTTCAGATCCCCAAATCTGTGGTTAATTGAAAAAATCTCTATAAAAATGAAGGCAAAAATGTCTTGTCCTGATTAATTCGGACTGTCATAACAGGTTTTTCATTGTGAAGAACAAAAAAACAAAGGCAAAAATTTGTATTTTATTTCCTCAGAAGCTGAAAGAATTACTTTAAAGTGTCTAGCAAACACACAAATAGGAATAATAGCTTCTAACAGAGTCCCTCTCCCCCCATGTTCAACCTAAGTCTTACACAAGACACATTCCTTTGTAGGTGCTACTGCAGCTAAGAAGAAATGACTTTAGTCCCACGGAAGACACTTCTACAAATCTAGTCCCAACCAACAAGCATTCTTTATGTACCTTCTATATTTGCTATACTTGGCACTGTATATACAAAGACAAGAGAATTTTTAAAAGGCAGATCTGTCCTCAAAGAACTCACAATCGATTCCCCCAACGTGGGAAACTGTCATTATCCCACCAGCTGTTCTCTTTCCCTGCTACTCCCTCATCCTCCGACTATATCAGAGCCTCCAATGGAAGCAAAAGAGGGAGATGTAATACTTCCATCTTTGTTTTACATTTTTGACACATTTTCCTATAGAAACAATAGCAAGAATGCAAGTGATATACTTAGTCCTATTGGATCTATAGTTAAGGCATGTTTAGGATTACAAATGAACTTTCATAACATAACCTATTTATGAGTTAGGGTTTGCTTGTTGTAATGTGAGTTCTTTAAATTTGGGTCTAATTTAGAAAGTGTAACCCACTGCCTCATAAATATTTTGGCTCCATGAGGCTGTTTTAAAAATAAAGGGAGGGAGTAGGAAGGGAACAAGACCTTGAAATCTATACCACCTGGATTCAGAATGTGCTGAGTAATGTGTGGAGGTGGCTTGCCCCTAAGTTCTGGTGAGTCCAGTAGGCTCTGTGGAACTCATGTCAAGACTGTAAATCATGCACAGGCAATGTATACAATGTACACTTAAAGTTGCTTGAAAAAATTAGTTTTCAGTCTAATCTCCAGGATTTAGGACTGTGTAATGGGAATGGGAATTTGAAGATCTTTCCTGCCCTTTAATGGACCTGGGAGGAGTTTGAAGATCTCCCCTGCTTTGAAAGTAAACTCTGCCCCCTCATAGGCTGAATGTAGTCACATGGAGCATGTGGTGGGAAGAGTTTTGCTGAAGGAAAGCAGAACCCACAGAAAGCTGGTGGTGAGAACTAGCCAGACTCTGGAGGGAAAGGGCACTCATTAAGGGAGATACAGAGGTTAATGAGTAAATATTGTTCTTGTATTGGTTTATGGGAAGGCTAAAGGATTGCATGACTGTGTTATTGTGGTTTCTGAATATCTTTGGTACTATAATGGAATCAACTTACTGGTTTGGGGATTGGGTTTTCTGGTATCTAAATAAATCCTTAAGTTCTGTCCTCTACCTGAAGAATGTGGTATATTTTGCAATCAAACATCATGAGATACTTATAGTCATGGTCTTTATTGTGATTGTAGGTGCTGTAAATATTGCATAGGTGCTACAGGCTTGGGGAAAAATTATAATTTTTCTGTGCTTGCTTCCTATCTTCTCTTTAAAGTCTTCTCTTCAAATCAGCAACCTCTCTTTCTTCCATACCAATCAGTCAATAAGCATTTATTAAATACCTATGGTGTGCCAGGCACTGTGTTAAGCACTGAGCATATAAGGAGAGGCAAAAGATATTGCCTGCCCTCAAGGGGCTCACAATCCAATGGACACAACAACCAAAAAAGTGGACACATACATGCAAGCTACATGCCAGATAATTTACAGAAGAAAGACATTAAAATTAAGAGAGGTTGGGAAAGGCTTCCTATAAAAGGTAGGAATTTTGCTGAGAACTAAAAAGAAGCCAGGAAAGCCGGGAAGCAGAAATTAAGAGAGCATTCTAGACATGAAGGACAGCTAGAGAAGTGGAGTGTCTTGCTCATGGAACATCAAGGAGAACAATGTCACTGGTTGGAGGAGTACATGGGGGGTGGGGGGAGTAAGGTATAAGAAGACCAGAAAGGTGGGGGTGGGGCTAGGTTATAAAGGACTTTGAAGGTTAAATGGGATTTTAAGATTTTGATCCTGGAGATGATATGGAGTTTATTTAATAGAGAGGTGATGTGGTCAGATCTGCACATGAGGTGGTCAGATCTGTGTCTGCTGAATGGAGGATGGATTGGGGTGGGGAGACATGAGCCAGGGAGACTCACCAGCAGGATATTGCAGTAGTTCAGGCATAAAGTGACAAGAGGTTGCCAGCAGGAATGGTGGCAGTGTCAGAGGAGAGAAGGAGATACATTCTCTACCTTTTACCCTTCATGCCCCCATGCTCTGTCTGCCCAGACCTTCTCACTATTTGCCCTACTGAACATCTGCCCTTCCCTATCTGCCTCATGTTCAGAATTACCTTTTTCTCACCTTCCTCAGTCAACACTTGATTGCTTAGGGATTGATACCAGCTATGTATTAAGAGGAAAGATTTCCATCCATTGAAGTAATTCCCTGTAATCTTAAAAAAAAAAACCATAATGGAATTAACCTCCCCATGGTGCAGTTGCATTCTAGAAGAGTTTCTTAATAGAGCATGATCTCCTAAGGTGTCTTTCAAGGGCCTCTTGCCTATCATGTGCTGCCAACCCCTGGCAAAAAGATCAAAAGAACCAGAGGGAATTGCTCAACTGCCAACCTCTGAAAGGCTGCCAAGCCCTGCTCTATCTAGATAGTCTTTCATTCCACAGTGAATCTTAGAGCTATCAAGAAAAGGGTTTGGGTTTTTGCTTGAGGGTTATTATCACATCAGTGATAATTCAAAACCATATTGCTGGGCTTATTATGCGCCCCTGCTTAGGATCTGGGTGGGAGGATCACAAAATCTGAGTTGGGAGGGACCTCAGTGTCCATCAGGATTCTCCATGCACAAAGGGGATGCTCTCTTTAACATACCTGACAAGTGATCATCCAGACTCTGTTTAAATACGTGTAAGGTGGGTTGGGGGTTGGGGAGGATATGCTACCTCTCAAAGCATCCCATTCCACTTCTGTATAGCTCTTAATCACACCATCATTAACAATAATGGTAATAATAATGGTGATGATAACAGCATTCATATAATGCCTACTATGTGTCAGATACAGGCTAAGTCCTTTACTAACATCCTCTCATTTGAACCTTACAACAACCTTGGGAGTTAGCTGCTAGGGTTAACCCCATTTTACAGATGAGAAAAATAAGGAAAGGCTAAGTGATTTGGCCAAAGTCACCCAACTAGGGATGTCTGAGGCCATATTTGACTCATGTACTCCAAACTCCAGGGCCAGGGCTCTATTCACTGAACCACCTAGTTTCCTTTGGACATATTATCAGGCTCTGAGTCTGGGCACCATTATTTTAGAATAACTCGACCCAAGTCCCAGGACATGCATATGCTTCCAGAAATGTTAAATTCACAGGTTCTGTAATACATTCATGCAATGTAGATTGCAATCTCTCCATCTCCTTTTCTCTAAGACCATGCTTAAGGAGAAAAAATTGGGGAACAACTGAAGTGCATTGTTAATCCCTATATTCATAGGGAACATACTTTTTGGGTAAGGAATAACCATCCCCTCATTCCTGGAGTAGGAAAAGCATCAGAGCTGTAACATTTGTTGCCCCATGTGAATCTCCTGCCACTTCCCTCACCCCACAACTGAATGATGAGATTTTCTGGGATATAGCTTCAGTACAAACAAGGTTTAGTGAATAGAATTTCCTATCATGTATCTTTTCTCAAAAATCTGTAATCATTCCATAAACAAGTATTGATTGGGTGCCTACTATGTGTCAAGCTCTGTGTCAAAAGGAAATAGCCTCTACCCTCAAGGATTTCACATTGTATTGGAGATGATTTTCAAATATATAAGTAGGAGATGTAATGTTGGTCAGGTGAGGGGAAGGACCTCTGAGAGTAGCGGGATACCACAACTATGGCCATCTGAGAGACAGGAGCAGCAATCTACCCATAAATTGGAACTGGAATTGGTACCAGAGAGAAACTAATGGGGGCTTTGTGGGAATTAGAGCTACAACCATTTATTGTCAGGAAGAAATAATTTGATTTTTAATGTTGTGGGTTCATGCATCTTCAAAATAATGGCAGGGTTGCTCCTTTCCCATATTGAGTATTTTTAAAAGTCCTGAGTGACCTTTCCTCTCCCATCCCCAACTGCGTTTCTAGCATTATCCTGAGTATTAGAGAAGGTTCAGTATGATGGTCATGACCTGACCCAGCTACATTAGAAGAAAATGGGAAATGAAAAGGCTAAATAAAAAGATGTGCAAACACCATTCTGAATCCTTCAAAAACTCAATGGACAGAGATGACTGATGGGCAACATGTGGTGAGGGAAGTCTATGAGAGAGGGCAGCTTATGGCATCAGGTCTTGGTAGCTTTGGTTAGAAGAGGAAACAGGGACTTTGGGCTGTGTGGGGCAAGTAGGTAGGTTTCCTTAGCTGCCTAAGGTGGCCCACTGTGTAATGAGCAAGGCTGTTGGGCCCAGTAAAAGAAGAGAAAGCTGTAAACAGCATGAAAGAGATAGTGACATGTGTTACACTTCCAGAAATCCTTTTACTCAGATTTTGTGCACCAGTGAGCACCATCTCCTGGTGACTTCTATTAGCTAATAGCAGGAAGGAAAGGTAGTAAGAACAACCACCACAACCACAGTAATAAATAGCTTATGTTTATATAGTACTATAAGGTTTGCAAAATGTTTTGCATATCTTACCTTATTTGACCCAACCCTGTGAGATAGTTTCTGTTATTCTATTTGACAGATGAAGAGTCTGAGGCTTACAGAGATTAAATAGTTCACACAACTTTATACGTCTTATAAGTGATTGAGGCAAGATTTGAACACAAGTTTTCTTGTCTTCCAACCCAAGGTTCCTTCCACTATATCATGCCTCACAAATGGAATATGGAAACACTGGAAGAATGGAGGACTGAAGAACAGTGTACCACCAATGGCAGAGATAAGCTGATAGATTCAGAGTAGGAAGTTGAACTAAGTATGATGGTCTCTGAATGAGAGATCTTAATGCCTGACCTGAATGAGTTCCTTAATGCAAGGAACATTGTCATAGAA